>CM066253.1:19295386-19617886 GCA_033675135.1 Frankliniella intonsa
ATTAGGCAGGGAGGGAAGGGAGATCGGACCCGGAGGGAAGGAATGCGTCGCTTTTTGCGGCAGACTTGACGTCACGTGACGTCCCGTCACGTCCAGCACAGCAGTAATGTTTGTTTTTGTGGCTTTCCGACAACGCCAGTAACTTTTCTTAGCAGATGCAGCCCTGTGCCTACGCGAGGAGAATCGTCTGCATGCATTAGCTGCAGTATGACTTCTCACTTTACTTCTAATGGACGGAGGGGGGTTCCGACTTCTCAGAAACGCTGCCGAGATTTCGTTTCTTTACAAGGCCGGCCACACTCTCAATTCCACCCTTTGCTTTCTCCGCAGCCACCTGACGCGGTCCTCGTCCTGGCTGCCCCCGCCGGAAGCATGGCCGTACGCTGGGGGTGACCTCCCGTTCGGCTGGGAACAGGCTGTGGACGCAAATGGCAAGCCTTACTACATCAAGTAAGTATCTAGGACCAAAGGGTAATCGCTGTAAATACACAAAAGCGCTTCTTATCTTGTGAAATGTATATTTACATTTATTAGATTCAACCGCGCCACGGACAAAATCAGCCGTCATTTTTAGTCACATTTAGTGTGTAGGGACTTTGACAAACAGTACGGTAAATTCAAATGGTACATGCTTTGTACCCGTACACTGGGTATCGGTGCGGGATGTGTTCAGCGCCTTGATAAACGGACCAACTATCAAAGTACAAACGAACTACGCTCAACACTTAAAATACACCACCAGCAATCGGCCTTAACTCCACGACAGATTTTTTAATTATTGCCACCATGTGAATTTGCCATTCACTCCAGGTCACATTCATGACTGAACCAAGCAGTTCAATATTATGATCATGGTTATTACGTCTGATGATGGGTATGAAACGTTTTTCTTGGCGATCAGATCCTTTCTTTTGCAACATGTTGCGTTGAGCCCGCCGCTATCTTTGGCAGGTTCGCTGTGTAACTCTGCCCTATGCGGCCCGCGGGGCGCCCCTGGGTCGTGCCCGCCCCGGAGCACCCCCCAGGGGAGCCCCCCCGCGGGCACGCCCCAGGGGACGCCTCAGGGCACCCCGAAGGGGCCGCGTAGGCCCTTCACTCTGGGGCGCAAGCCGCCAAGCACCTCCACCACCACCAACTCCACCACTACCCTTATCAGGTAGCGCATGTCGAGTCAACAAGGCCGCAATATGTGCTAATAACGGCGGAATCTTGTGCAATGGCATGATTCCGACCAGCCTAGCTATTTTAGAACTGGTCACGGTAAATCTTTTTCCTGGGACCTCCCAGGAAAGTACACTGTTAAAAATAATTGTCAGTTGACGACACTGCCCGTGATGGCTGTGTTGTTGGTTTACAACAATATTTGTTTTATTTGTATAAGTGACAAAAGACTTTCTATTTCAACCGCATTCGTCTATACCGAAATGAGAACTTATCAGCATGTTGTAACTTCAGAACATTATTGTAGTTAAGTTTGTTAACAACATATGTCGTTTCAATACAGCCAACATTGTTATGTTTGTTGGTAGCACGCACTTTTGCAACTGAAAAATGTGTTGCAGAAAATTTTAAGAATATTGTTAGATTACAACATGCTCGTAAAATTACGACATATGTTGCTAGCAAACTTAATTACAAATATGTCGTAAATTTACGACATATTTTTTAACAGTGTAGGTACTTTTCCAGGAAAGTTCCTGGCTTTTCCAGTACTTTTCCTGGAAATACCCAGGAACTTTCCTGGAAAAGTACCTACTTTCCTGGGCGTCCCAGGAAACAGATTTACCGTGGTGTAACGCCTTGCGCTGCTCTTGCGCCGCTCTGGGCTGCACGGCTGCATGCCGCGCCCCGCCCCGCGCCTGGCGCCAGGCTGACCAGGCCGGCCAGGCCACCCGACCAGTGTTTCACGGCCTGCTAAATGTCTTACAGGGGGTGCAACTTGTTTAATCAACCGGCGCACGATAAAAGCGTGCTCTTTGTTTTCGAACAGAATCCGCTTGGACATTATTTAAACTGCTTGAAAATTGAGCACTCTTTCAACTTAGTTGTAGTCGCGAGGCTGTCTGCAGCATTTTACAGCATCAACTAGAGATCTAGCTTATTGTAGATGATGCCTAGTATCCGTGTCTTTGCAAGCACTTTTTAATCGTAGTAACGCAGTAAAAGGCAGTTCTCTGCACCTTCAAACACACTTTAATGGAATACTTTCGGCAATGAGTAGAAAGCCTTTGCCCATTACGTTAAAATTAAGCCTGGTCACTGACGATACGCGCTTAGTAGCACTTTAACCAAGCACTTTTCATGCCAAAATGTTTATTTTTATTGACAATTTGTGATATTCTTCCAAAGGAATGCTAGATAAATTTATCTACCTTTTCAATCCGAAATTTAGCACAGAGGCGGCTTAAGGTTTTACAGTGAGTAACGTTTTGGAGCCACATTACGCTTTTCTGTGTCTACACTGTTCTTTATATCACCCACATCCATATTTATTACAAATCAAGAAATTTTCTCGAGTAAAATGACCTTGTCTAAAGTCACAGAAGCCAAAGGAAGCAAAATACTTCTTTCCAAGATATTTTTACTTAAAACCTTTCAAAATTAATATACTCGAGCTAAGTGCCTCATTTCTTTGAGCGAACCTCTCGACTGCCTTCTGTGAATTATTTAGCCTGTATTACGTGCTTCTTGCAGTTGTGAGAGTCATGTGCAATACTCATCAGTGTGAGTTGTGTAGTAATGTATGGCTTACTTGTCTTTGGCTTAAATTGTTTATAACGACGTATATTATTACCTTTAAACTAAACACAGTAAAAACTTCGTCCAGGTTTCCAAGCAGCCATTATTTTCTTATGGAGGAAATACAATTTAACGCCCTGGTTTATTTCCAAAACTACTTGGGATCCTGGTCGTAGTTTTCACCGTGAAGATATGACGAAATCATGGCTTTTCGAAAGTTTATGTATACACTCTAAATGTCAAGGGACAATTTTTGTCCATTGCTCACTGCAAGAAATTTCCACGGTAATTTCTACGGTTTTTCCCGTTAATTTTTTACCAGGTCTGGACCGTTTTTAGTGGGTACGGGACGTCCGTAGTACGTATGACCGTACTGCCTTTAATTTAACTTTTTCCGAAGTTTGAAGAAACTTAACTACGGAATTGGTCACGGAGAACACCGTATTTTTAAGATACGGCTGTTCCGTAATCAAACAAAACGGATTTTACCGTAGTATTTGTGGAATGGGGTACAGGATTTTTACCAGTGCTGGTGACATCTGTGAGCACATACCGCAAGATGCAATTTAGTCACAGAAGAATTGACAATTTTGCATCTCTTGCTGGACAAACAAAAAAAAAAAAAGAAAAGAACTGAAAAGAGATGCAAAATTGTCAATTCTTCTGTAACTAAATTGCATCTTGCGGTATGTGCTCACAGATGTCACCAGCAATGGACAAAAATTGTCCCTAGACACTTAGAGTGTATGACGAATTGGATTGAAATGCTTTCAGTTCTGACCATATATGGTCTCTTGTTTCAATTGTGTTTTCTTTGTCATAAAAATTAGTTGAATTAACTTTTTTTTAAGTCGAGAGTGACCGCGGTGAGTGTGCTTGCTGACGTGAGCCTCTGCTCCCTCCCTCTGCAGCCATGTCAACCGCACCACGTCCTACCAGGACCCGCGGTCCTGCCGCGCGTGGCGCGGGGAGGCGGAGGAGGCGCCGGCGCCGCGCACCGTGCGCCTGCTGCGCCACCCGGACCAGGGCTTCGGCTTCGTGGCGGGCAGCGAGCGGCCCGTCATCGTGCGCTTCGTGACGGAGGGCGGGCCGAGCGAGGGCCAGCTGCAGCCCGGCGACCAGATCCTCTGCATCAACGGCGAGGACGTCAAGGACGCGCCCCGCGACCGCGTCATCCAGCTCGTGCGCGCCTGCCCCGCCACCGTCACCCTCGTCGTCTGCCAGCCGCCGCTCGACAACGTAAGGCCCGCCTATCCCATAGCGACACGGGAAAACTGGCGTCTTCACTGTGAAAAAATTTCGTAAAGTTGTCAACATGTGTGCAACTTCCAGATCTTACAAAGTGCAAAGGTTTGTCAAATTTACGATCGGTATCATAAATTTCGTAACTTTACGACAGCATATTGTGCACTTGCATGTTTAACGAAAGATGACTAGTTGAACACTTGCAAGTGTACCAACTGTCTGAGTGTGAAATACTTACAAGTGAATTTTGACAATGTGATATGCGTAACTTTTCACACTTGCTCATGAAAATATTCCCGTAACACATCAAGTGTTGAGCAGTTGAACACTTGGTTTAACAGTGTTGATTTTCAAGACGTTTTGGAAAACTCAAGACCTTTTCGTTGACGTCTTGAAAACCAGAACGATTTCCAAGACATAGCTCTTGGTTTTCAAGACATAGTCTTAGAATTATCCCACGTTTTCAAGACAACGTCTTGAAAACCAAGAGCAATGTCTTGAAAATCGCCCTGTTCTTGATTTTTCCAAAACGTCTGGAAAACCAAGACGACAGTTTTACCGTGGAGAGCACAGAGCCGAAGGCTTGGCGGAACAATGTTTTTCTTTCAGTGCTGGTCGACATCTGCCTCTTCCTTTAACATTGAAAAAACAGAACTAATTACATTGTTAAACCAAGCTCGGCAGCTGTCCAAGTGCCCCGTGCAACACTCCCCTTGTTGAACACTTGCAAGCGCACTACAGTTGTACACTGTAAGCCCTGCAATGACGCACGTCATCGGAAAAGGGATAACGTGCGTCATTACGCAGTTTTGCTTGACTATTTTCTAAGCAAGCTTCTGAATTTTATTTTTGATGACACCATTAAATTTCTCGTAAAATTTCCTTTCGAACGAGCATACATGTGACTAGTATTCTACCCATGCTTTTCGAGCACGAGCTGCTGTACAGATTCTAGTTGATGTATGTATTTGAACCCGGAAACCTTTGACATGTATGCTCGATCGAAAGGAAATTTTACGAGAAATTTAATGGTGTCATCAAAAATAAAATTCAGATGCTTGCGTAGAAAATATTTAAGAAAAACTGCATAATGACGCACGTCATCCCTTTTCCGATGACGTGCGTCATTACGAGGCTTGCAGTGTACACTTGGTTTAACAGTGTACACCCGTTCCCTTCCCTACCCCTACTCCCCAGTCGATCGTTCTCTTTCCTCTTACGAAAAGCTTTCAATAGTTTGAGGAGTCCCCCCCCCCCCCCCCCCCCTGCCCGCTGGCCGGGCCGGGCCGGCTGTCACTGATTTTTCCTCCTTATTCCTTTCAGTCGGCGCGGAAGTCGGCTCTCCTCTCTGCGGCCAAAAAGGCCAAGCTGCGCTCCAACCCGTCCCGGGTGCGGTTCGCCGAGGGCGTGGCAGTCAGCGGCGCCCCGCTGTTTCCGGTACGCTTTTTTTTATTTTTATTTTTATTTATCTCGCCTTTCTTCCTTTGACGAAACAGATTGGTGAAAATCGGTCCGCCGTGGAAACGTCTGTGGCGTCTTTCCTCAACGAAACTTGGCACCATAAGACTTGTATGATAATAACGTGTAAAGAAGTGCATTGAGTTTAGTTGAATTTTTTTTTTTTCGGGTTGGGAGGATTAGTGTCCATTCTCGTATCGCAATTGATTTCAAATCGTACACACTAAACACTTATGCATGGTTTTTACATTGTTATGCACAATTATAAACAACCATATAATTATGTACAAAATGTTATGTACACTATGTACTGTGTACTGTGTACTATGTACTGTGTACTATGTACTGTGTACTATGTACACATTGTACATAATTATGCACAAATTTGTTCGTAAGGGACAGAGTTCAGCATAGTTATGCAGAAAAAAATGTGTGCATAGTTATGGTTGCTTAAAATCCTGCAAGGGTTTAGTGTGTAGAAACTGCAAACTAAGTAGCGAACTAATGATCGGCTTTGTATTGCCCCCCCGTGCAGCCGTCTGCGTTCGCGGGAGTGGACGCGGCGCTGCCCTTCATGCCCAACGTGCTCAAGGTCTTCCTGGAGAACGGCCAGACCAAGAGCTTCAAGTACGACGCGAGCACGACCGTGCGGGACGTGGTGAGCTCGCTGCAGCAGAAGCTCTGCATCAAGGCCACGGACCACTTCGCGCTCACCGTGGAGCACGTCAAGAGCCTCCGGAGGAACAAGCTCACCCTGCTCGACCCGGACGAGCCGCTGTCCAAGGTAACCCCACCCTCTCGTGTGCGTGTTCCTGGGCTGTCCACAACCGAGGGGTCCCCCACTCTCCAAAAGGGTGTACAAAGAGTTTCGCGAGTATTGGCGAGTATTCGCGAGTATTCGCGAGTTTTGGCGAGTATCGTGCGAGTATTTCTTGATTTTTTTCGCGAGTATTGGCGAGTTTTGGCGAGTATTCGCGAGTAACTCGCGAGTAATTTTTTTGGTGTACAATGAGTATTTTAGTGGGGGACCCCTCGTCCACAACTATGTGCATGGCGACTCTCTCTCTCTCTCTCTCTTGCTCCCCAACAGATCGCGGCCAGACCCGGGTCGCACAACCTGCGCTGTCTGTTTAGGGTGGCGTTTGTTCCCAAGGACGCCTGCCAGCTCGCTCAGAGGGACCTGACTGCCTTCGAGTACCTGTACCTGCAAGTGAGTCTGCAGCATTTCATTTTGTATGCGTGAGCCTGGCGGTGCGCCGCGCTGAGCTCCGCCCTCCGCCCTCCGCCCTCCGCCCTCCGCCCTCCGCCCTCCGCCCTCCGCCCTCCGCCCTCCGCCCTCCGCGTCGCGTCTCTGCTGCGCTAATTATTGTGCGCTCGAAAAGTTTTCATAGGGCTTTTTAGTACTTGTCAAAATAACCCCCCCCCCCCCCGGTGACACTTCTAAGTAGGGCGGCGCAATGATGCTACGCCGAAGAGCCCGCCTCTCTCTCTCACTCTCTCTCTCTCTCTCTTTCTCTCTCTCTCTCTCTCTCTCTCTCTCTCTCTCTCTCTCTCTCTCTCTCGCTCACTCTCTCACTCTTTCACCTCTCCTCTCCTCTCCTCTCTCTTCCCTACCCACATTGACAGAGGCTCTATGAAGATAAGAAAAGATTTCTGTGATAAAATTGATGATTGGATTGTTACTGCATTTTGCTTAGAATTTCAATCGATCTACGACTTTGGAGACGCGTGAGAATCATGTATTAATGTTAAGAGAGCGGTGAATTGAATTGTAATGCGTGTTGTTGTGCCCACCCTGCCCGCCCAGTGCTGCAACGACGTCGTGCAGGAGCGCTACGCGCCCGAGCTCAAGTACGACATCGCCCTGCGCCTCGCCGCGCTGCACATCCACCAGCACGCCGTGTCCAACAACATGACGGGCAAGGTCACCGTCAAGATGATCGAGTAAGTGCAAACCTCGCCCTCCCTCCCTCCTGGTGCACCAGACAGTCTGCTACAGATCGGCCCGCTCTTCTTGTTTAGGCGTGAGTTCGGCCTGGAGCGCTTCGTGCCCGTGTCTCTCATGGAGACAATGAAGCGTAAAGAGCTAAGAAAAATTATAGGCCACTTCCTTAAGATGAACCAGAACATGACGACGGCATCAGGCATCGGCCACAAGAGCCTCACCTCCCTGCAGGCGAAGCTCTACTACCTCAACATTATCTCTCAGCTCCCCTCGTACGGTGCCAAGTGCTTCAGCACTAACATCAGGGTATGTAAAACAAGCCAGTTCCACATAATTTTAAAGTTTGAAAAATTCGAAAATACGGCAAGTATGTTTTTTTTTACGACACCCGCCTTGTGTTACATTTTCAGGACTCCAATATGGAGACAGTGATTCTAGTCAGCCCCAAATTCGGAATTAGTCAAATTGTCGGCATGAGGAATAGTCTGGTAAGTCGTGATCCTGGTCAGCAACAGACGCTTATGATTAAGTATGCGCATTCGGCTCGGCACGCCGGCCGGCCGGGTGCGGGATAGGCCGCCCGGCACTCGGGCGTGTGCGGCGGGCGGCCTACCCGCCAGCCTGCAGGCGCCCGCCGCCGCGCCCGCGCCGTGGCGTCCTACTCTCTAGCGTTTCCCCTTGCAGCCCGTGCCGCTGGCGGAGGTGGAGCACATGTCGGAGGTGGCGGTGACGCGCGAGGACGAGCTCTCCCGCTGCGTGCGCATCCGCATCCCGACGCTGGCGGACAAGGAGCTGGTCCTGAGCATGGAGGACCGGGACGCGGAGGAGCTGGTGCTCGTGCTCAAGGGCTACTTCCGCCTGCTCACGGGGCAGAGCCTGTCCGTCCTGCAGGAGCGCGAGCTGCAGCCCGCGGGTGAGGTCACGTCACGGAGGCCACCAGCGCCACGCCAGTGCTCGCCAGTCTTACCAACTTACAACCTCTCTGCCATGTTGCAGCCCCGCCGTACCGCGGCCAGCACGCCGTGATGGCAGCGCCCTGGAGCTACGCCGCCGTCCAGGACGGGGAGAAGGTGCAGTTTGCCAATTTCTCGGTGCCGCCCAGCTATGTGACAGCTGCATCGGCCCCTGGGATCCCGGATGCTTCCCACTACGTAAGTGCAGAATATTTTATAAATATCTTACGACACCAACTCTTGTGCTGCTCTCTGTAATATATCCGTAACGGGCACTTTGTATGTGACAGATAATGCCGAATGGTCACCACCTTAGCAAAACGGTGACGTTCGCACCTCAAGCAAACATTTACGAGGTTGACGACAACATGAACACCATGTGAGTTTTCTGACACAGCGCTACTTTTAAAACTTACTTGAAAATGTTTAACTACGGCTCCGCAACTGCCATGCCATTCTAGATTCTTTTCTTTGGAAGTGTAAGTGCTTTCTTAAATGTTCCCGTTTTGTTGGCAGGCTGGGGAAGCTGCAGCACCCGCCACCCCAGGACGACTCCGGTTTGGACCTCCAGAGCGTGGCGTCCATGGACAACGGGGACGTGGACATCGTAGAGGCGCGCAACGAAGAGGCAAGCAGCACAGTCACAACGCAGTCACACTGCTGACAGACGGCCAGACTCTAGCACAATGCAATACTACTCTGTTCAAAAGTCTTTCTGAAAATCTCCGAAGTCTACTTGAATGGCCTCGCGTCTCTGACACGTCTCGCCTCTCGTGCTGCAGGTGCTGCGCCGCGTGCAGGAGATGCAGGAGCTGGTGCAGAGCTCGGAGGAGTACCTGACGCTGCAGGCGCCCCGGCCCGCCCCCGCTGGGCCCGCCCCCGCTGGGCCCGCCCCCGCGCCCGCCCCCGCGCCGCACCTCCTCGTCAGCCACGCGCGCGACGCCAGCGTAAGCGACTCAGACTGTTCCTCCCTCCCGGTAGACGCGGACGCGCCGCCGCCCGGCCAGCTCAAGCACAGCGACTCGCTGCTCCTGCTCACCCAGGTTGGCCCGCGCCCGCACCGCCACAGGCGCTCGCTCGCTCACGCACGCTGTACAGCTCACCGTACCGCATCTCTCTCTCTCTCTCTCAACCTAGGGGCTTCCTATAGGATACTAAAGGTATCCGGGGGGGGGGGGGGGGGACAATTTGGCTGCATAATTGCCCAACAGCGAGGGGTCGACCACTTGAAATATTTGTCTACATGGAATATATTCCAGTTGGAATATCTGGAATATTTTTGGAATATGTAGAACAATATTTTTCGAATATCAGGGATATGTTGGAATATTTGGAATTGAATGTTTTTGGCCTGGAATATGTTGGAATATCTGGAATATTTTTGGAATATTTTTCAATGTGTACATGGAATATCCAAGTGGTCGACCCCTCGCCCAACAGAGAGCTTCGCTACGCTCAGCAAACTAAAGTCGTGACGCGGGAATGAGGATGACAGCGTGCGCCATGCCTCCTGTCACACTACTGTCTGGTTTGGAAACATTAACACCGTCGCCCTAGTCCATGGGAGGGAGTTGGCAGACCCGCACGCATTGCACGTGTTTTTTGACACATTTGAAACCCCCTCTGCGTTTTGCGGTGCCGTTCTGTCTTCTGCATGTTCATGCTGGCGACGTCCTTTACTAATGGCATGTCTTTGGGGCTAAATGACCTTTTCATCACATTCGCATGAAGTAGACCTGCGCCTGCTTGCTGGAGCGATGTGTTACTGACGGCACCACCGCATTGGCAGTTTGCTCGCCCATCCCGTTCGCCCTCCTCCCTCTCTAACCCCTAAAGCCTTTGCTTATCTGCCTTTCATTAAACTCGATTCGCTGCTAGGGAGACGGGACATCCTCGTAAGTGCTTGCCTGTATTTACTTGGATGCCGCTTGGACGCTGCGTCCCGCGAGGCGATAGCAGAAGGAACCCGGCCCACGCCACTCCTATAACGCTATTGTGAACAACTTGCAGGGGCAAAAGCTGGCCGACCAGGACGACCTCTCGGCGGCCATCGCGCACATCGACCTCGGCGAGGAGCCGTCCGAGTCCGACACGGACTCCATGAGCACGCCCGCCGAGAGCCCCTCGCACCGCGGAGCGGCAGCAGGTGAGTGACTCGGCCCGGCCCGGCCCGGCCCGGCCCCGCCCCGCCCCGCCCCGCCCCGCCCCGCAGCGCAGCTGGTGACACACTGGTGAACTGTACCCGCTCCGCTCCGCTCTGCAGATGGCGCGGACGCCCGGCGGCACTCCATGCTCCGCCCGAGCGACTCCAGCTTCGGCCTGCACAGCCCGGACACGGACAACCTGCGGCCGGGCAGCCAGCACTTCCAGGTAAGCACTTTCAGGACGCTGGAGAAGCACTGTGCTCAGGGCAAGCCGCTGACGCGACGCCTGCTCCTTCCAGGACCTGCTCAAGCGGATGCAGGCCGAGTCCGTGCTCCCGGAGGACACGTTCTGCCTGGACCCCGACATCATCGACCTCACGCTCATCCCGCCGCCCGTCACGCCCGACGAGGACGGCGGCGTGCTCGGCGAGGACGGCGGCGCGCTGCAGCTGCCGGCCTCGCCGCTCAGCGTGCCGCCGACGCCCTTCGCCGACCAGACGCCGCTGGAGGTGCAGCTGCACAGCCTGGGGTTCATGCTGAACCAGACCGAGCCCGACTCGGCCCCTGTCGAGGTGAGGCAGGCGCAGGCAGGCGGCTGCCTGGGCTATTTTGGCTTATCCTGTAATGACAGCTTGGACTTGGTTTTGTTACTCGTTAGCGCTAGTCCTTTTCGAGACATATGCTTATCACATTCCCTGCCGGCTCTCGAAATAAAACAGTATTATGAATGAATCTCACCAGCTCGTTTCTGAAATGTGTAATTTATTTGTCTTCAGGCGCTCCTCGACGCTGGCCTTTCCTTAGATCTGGAGGCGTTCCTGCGCTCAGTCATGGTGCCTCCTCCACCGAGGGCTGCTCCGCCGCCACAGCAACCCTCCAGCTGCAGCAGCAGCAGCAGCAGCAGTAGTAGCAGCAGCAGCCATAGCAGTAACAGCAGCAGCAGTGGCAACGCCACGGCCGTCGAGCTCACGCCTGAAGAAATATCCTCATTTATCATACCCCCACCACCCTCCACTGTAAGTCCAAGAGAACAAGGACGATTTACCGACGAGAAATTTCCTTCCCTGTAAGGAAGTGTGTTTAGCTTCCACATGACACTCGACACTTATTGAACTTGCTAACTTTGGACGCAGCCGGTAGCTGCTGCCCTCTCTTGCCACAAGGGTGGCGGCGAGGGTCTCGGCGACGCGCCCGCGCCCGCGCCGCCCTCCGCGCCCCAGAGCAACGGTATCGTCGGGACCCCCGAGGAGCTGCGGCGGGTGCCCCGGACCTACCACTGCTCGCCGCTGCCGCCCAGGGCGCCCAGGGTGTCCGTCGACAGCGCCGTGTCCGTCGGCTCGGTGTCTTCTGCGGCCGCTTCCGAGGAGCCGACGTACGGCAACACGACGGTGAGGGAGGCAGACCGTTCACATGACACCGCGTTCACGCGAGACGCGACGCGACCCCGTGAGCAGCGAGTGGCTTGTCGTTGGCAGGTCGACGGCAGCGCGTCTCGCAGGCCGGCGGGCAGCGGCAGCCCGGGCGGCAGCCCCAGCCCCGTGTCCAAGCCCCAGGCTGAGGTGGCGCCCAAGCAGAGGGTCATCGAGTACGCCACGCTGGAGAGGAAGTCGAGCCCGTTCACCAGCTGCTGCGGCTCGTACAGGTCAGTCGGACACTCGCGGAGACACGTTTGTCCAAGCAGGGCTCCCCTCGGGCCCGCCCCGCCCGCCCCGCGCCGCCCCGCGCCGCCCCGCGCCGCCCCTGTCGGAGGCGACCAGGACTAGGTGGACGACTGAGCTCTCTTGTGCAGGGACAGCCCCGACAAGACGCCCTCCCCGCTGGGGGACCCTTCGCTGGAGCCCATCATCGCGCTGCCCGCGCCGCCCACGCCGCCCAGGACGCCGTCGCACGCGCCGCCCGAGCGGCCCCCGAAGAGCAGCCTGCTGGTCGGTCAGGTGCAGGCCGCCGCCGCCCACGCCCACGCCCCGGACCTGCCCCCCAGGGTGACCCTCACGCCGCCGCAGGTGTGGCTGCCGCCCAAGCGCCCCGTCAACCACCAGTCCTCGCCCGGACACGTGAGTCGGAGCAGGCGTTTCTCGTATAGTTCGACTAGTTTTGCCATCCTCTCTTCGGACTGTATACAAAATACAAGGTCACGAAGTAGTTTTCAAACACGCGGATGGGCATCAGCTTACCAAGAAACAGAGGGTGTTGTTCCTGACAAGACGGTACCGCGCCCTTTGTTTGCGTTTGGCCTCCTCTGAGTTGTTGCGGGTCAGCCCATCGGTCGTTAGCGCCCTGGCCCGGCCTGTCGATGACGCCCCGTCCTGCGGGTCCTGTTGTCCTGTTGCGCAGGGCACTATGCGGCGCGTGGCGCAGGTGACGCCGCTGCCCGCCGCGGCCAGCAGGTCCAGCCGGACGAGCAGCGCAGCGCAGGCAGCGCAGGCCAACCACCTCAACAGCAACGGCGGCGGAGGCGGCGTCAACGGCAACTGTGCGGCGCTACGCAACGGCAGCAGCCCCAGCCGCAGGGTGCCCGGGACACCGCCGCTCAAGCCCAGGAACCCCCAACACTTCAACACCCTCCCCGCCAAGCCCAGGGTGCTCTCCGTGTACGACGCCCCGCCCGAGGCAAGTGCCACGCCACGCCGCGACCAGGGGTCCCCGCCCCGCCCCGCCCCGGCCTCCGAGGGTCAATGTGTCCACCGTCAAGACATACCTAACTTAAGACGCCGGCAATTGGAACGAATGCAGTGTGAGTAATATTGTCATGCTGTTTGCAGGTCTGGACCGCTCCGTCAGGAGAATTAAACGGTCATGGACACGTTAACGGACACGGCGGTCCAAACAAGTTGTCCAGTGCCCCGTACTGCAACGGCAATCAGCAGGTACACTGCCATTAGAATTTTTTTTTAAACCTATGGCTTATATTTATTGAACTTCTGAAATCCTGTTCAATTATATTCCTGGATCATAAAAATATCGAGTGTTGACTGTGTTGATCGTGATGTTGCAGGCTGCGCCGATGTGGACCAAGCGCACCCTCCTCGCCAAAACGGAAGTGGCGCTGGGCGGGCTGTTGGAGCAGCTGGACCAGGTGGCCGACCAGTGCAGCCAACACCAGCAGGCCGGCGGCGGTCCCCTCATGAACGAGGACAAGTTCCAGGTAACAACCAGAACAACGTGGGGCAGGAATACGCCAAACTACTCTATGTCGGCGTATTCTTACTTGCTGACTAAAGCTGCCCTTGTTATCTCTCAGTTGTCTCACTCAGTTTATGTGTAAAATTGAAATAACACGCATGGCAAGTGCTACCTGCTCAGCTCTGGGGCTGCTGGCCTTTGGCCGGCCTGGCCCTGCTGGCTTCCAGGTGGCGCGGGAGAGCCTGAGCGCTGAGGCCCGGCAGCTCGTGACCGCCTCCAAACAGCTGGTGCGGAGCATCACGGCCCAGAACGAGGACGAGGACGGAGACGAGGACCGGGACGAGGACCAGGACCTGCCCGCCCACCTGTCGGCGTGCCTCACCCTGCTGCGCCGGCTCACGCACCTGGCCGCCGACCTGGCGGCGCACACCAGCTGCCCGCTGCAGACGCGCAACCTTGTCCTCAAGGTCCGCCACGTTGCGCAGGCCTTCCGAGCCACGATTCAGGACGATGACGACCTGCTGCCCCAGCGCGCCGAGAACCTGGCGGCCGTGCTGGCGGCCCTGCTGCGCGCGCTGCGGGTGTTCTCTCCCTGAGCTGAGCTGGGCTGAGCTGGGCTGAGCTGGGCTCAGCTGGGCTGAGCTGGCTGAGGGGAGGACCTCTCCTCCCCTCTCCTTCCTGACTGATGGCGCGCCGCCCCCACAATAGACGTGACCGAGGCGGAGCAAATGAGAGAGCGCCTGCGACACACTGCATAGGCCAAGCCGCCAAGCACTGGTGAGAAGTTGGCGGCCTACCCGGAGAGCCCAAGCGCAGAGGGAAGCAGGAATTAAATTCCTGGTACCCAAATTTTCGTGCCGTCGCCTTCCGAAGAGTTCATTGTGGGGGCACCTTGATGGTGGAGGGAGGCCAGACCTGAGTTGTCATGATATTTTGGTGGCAGTGCGCTGAATGGTACTTACTACCATCTACCTCTCCTCACCCTACATTGTTTTTTGTTTTTTTTTAACATCAAATCTGTGCAGTGATTCCCAACTATATAAAACTGTTAGTGCACCTTATAAATTGATCAATTTTGAATATGAAAAGTAAAAGATGTTTCTGTGTGGATGACAAAACTTTTCACGCTAACTGTCCATATCCTTTTTTTCTCAAGAAAAAGTATAAGTAGAACCTTGTACATATTTGTCCAAAATTACTGCAGAGAGACAAATACACAAATTCTTGTTTCTGTTCTTATGTAAGTATGTTGTGTACGAGCATTTAATTGCATAGATTCGGACAGCAAACTGTTGAACTACTGAGTCCGTGAACTGTGAGTCATATTTTGTCATGAAACCTACGCTCGTTCCGCGACTGTTACCACTGATTTAAACTAATGCTACATTCTGTCTGCAATTGATCCAAGTTGTTCTTGCAAGCCAAATATATTTATTAATTATAGCTTTAAGATGTATGACTCTGTTGAAAATTAAATACTCTGTTGGCAGTATTAAAAATCGCCATAGCTGAGTTAAATACAAGGTTGCCTCACTTTAAGAGATGCAAGGTTATTTCTTTAATATTGTGATAAGGAAGGAGAATGTAAAACTAATTTGTATTTGCAACCTAGAGTAGATTCTTCTATCAGAAAATGCACTTACAAACAGTGATTATTTGTGAAAATTCGACTTTGTCTTATGTTGAAATAGTAAGAGTTCAGTGACATTTTGGTATCAAAAATCATGTGGAGTGTAAAATTTGTACTGACACAGCCCGTCTGAGAAGCCTATTTACCCCTGCCCAAATGTCACAGTATTGACCCATTTCTTTGCTAGTCATTCGCACATTTTGTATAAGCGCGAAACCTCCTATTTTTTTTAATCAGCTGTGTTTTGTACATAATTAGAAAATAAATACTTTGTTGTTATTAAAAGAAAATACTTGAATTTTGAGTGTGACAAAAAATGGTAACGCTATATCGACAAATCGTCACTATAGCACTGGTTAACAAGTGTCAGACCCAAAGCCCAAAGCATAAGTACACACAAGCCTTTACACTTTGGTGATTTTCGGTCAGGGGTACTCTACTGTACCCCCTGACTAACCCCCGAGGGTGAGCGTTGATTGGACGCAATACCAAGACGGCATCAACTCGTTCTTGACTTATATTAGGTCACACACCTTATGCTGCAGAGCTACTGGACAGCACCCTGCCCTTCGCCTCTCTATACTGCTCACGCGCTTCTGCGGTTTAAATTTCCGCGCGGCGGCACTGGAGCTGCTTCTCGCTGCCACACGACAGCGCCACTTCTGCCTCCCCCCCTCTTCTCTTCCCCTCCCCTCCCCTGCCAGCGCAGCTCGCAAGTGCGTGCGCCGAAACCGGCCCTTTCGGCTTCTGGACTGCATGCAGGTTGGTTGACTTTGACGTACCGTGACTCGTGTTGTTCGTTGCGGGTACACGTGGAGATGTATGGATGACACAGGCCAGGGAGGACGTTAGGCAGGTCTCTCTGTAGTTTTCATTCCTTTGGTTCTCGCTTGAAAAGAAATTTCTGTATCTTTATCGTTCTTGCCCTGCTTTTCTTGCACGGGTGTGCTGTGGCTACTCTTGGAGGCCCCAAAGAACGTGGTTCGGCGTTTCACGTGGGCATTTGACTGGAGGCGGTTTTGGAAATTGTAACCTTTTTATAGCCCATTTATTGGGCACCCATTACTCTCCACCCATTACTCTCCAAGGCTGCAGGCCAACTTTGAATTTACCATATTTGAATGGGGCTATGTCGAAGAACATGATATACGTTTTTTATCTTCACACTCATGCTAATAGTTGTCTTAATTTTTTCAGGTATTTGCCTTTGCTTCCGTTGTCTACCTGTCATCCCCTGGAAGCTCGATACTGCCTTCTGATACGTTCCTTTGGGCTAGGAATTTTTTTGAGCTGCATGCGGTCCCACAGCACCTGGTGTGTACCTCTCATTTTACGTGTATTCTGCTTTACTTTTACCTTTGGCTTTTCTGACTACTTGATCCTGATCTGTCTGTCATGCTGATCATAACTGGTTTTTGTTTCAGGTGTTACCCATTGCTTTCATCGTCCGATTATGTTGAAAGTTTGCCCATGAAGTTTCTTCTGATCTCTACTCCAATATTGTGATTGCAATGGTGCTGTAGTAAATGGTGAGTACCATCTTGTTTGTTGTCCCCTTTTATCCGTTAATTTTCTGAATATTTGACTGACTTTTCCTCTTGTGCTAATTGTAAGTCCTTTTATTTTCAGGTTTCCATACATCAGTCGTACGAGCATCGTTCAAGTATCTGCTGCTCCTTTTGCTGTTGCATCTCAAGCTGTCAATTTCAAGGTGAGCCATGAGACATAGCGGGATCGCATTTTGAAAACATTGTTAAAAGAAGGCAAGCAAGTAAGGCAACGTCAGATGTTTAGATCTGCACCATTAGAATAAAATTTTAGCTGATTTCCTACTTGGGGTTCTTGTTCCAGTAGACTGATGTGCCACAGTCTGTTTATTGGCTGCAGGTGTTCAAACTGCAGACCATGGGGACAATGATAGCTTACATTCTGCAAGTAACAGTGCGCTGAAGGGAATCAGTTGAAAATGAATGTTTATAATGAAATTCAGTGCATTGAAACGTCCACGATATATGCTAAAACTTAGCTGTACTAGATGGGCAATTTTTTAGTAAATTCTTTTGAGGATGGATTACACTAGGTCAGTTAAATGATAGCACATACAGTAACTTGGCTTTTCTTTTATCATAGAACCCTGCTAAAAGCGTAATGTGATTTCGCAATATTTTCTTTTGTATTGTGGGGTTGTGGCATTGCCACGTCCGTAACCTTGGGGGCTGCTTAATAAGGAGAGATTCGGAACTGGAGCATTTAGCTGCTGCATCTAACTACAAAAACATTCACAATGTCTCTCTTCAAAATTTTACACTTCAAGAACAAATATCTTTGCTGTCTGTTGAATATGTGCTGATTGAGGTTGTTGCTGCTGCTTTTATAGACTAGTTTCATGGGCTAAATGTTTGACTTGCTAGTTAAATTATGGGGTGTCTTCACTTGCTTCTACTACAGTATTGTGAAGTTTTTTAAGAGTTTATTTAGAGACTCTAAGAAATTAAATAATACTTACTGGGTGACAGTGAATATTACTGGGTATGCTGTCATATTTGTTTTCTGTATACTTGATAATGTCTGATGTAAATTAAGTGCATTGTAATGTGCCCTGATTACTTTACAGTTTGGTGCACTGTTTCTGAATTTCAAATTAACTCTGAACTCATTTTAGTCTTTCAATTAGCTGGAATAGAAGCAGCAGCCATATCTCAAGTCATATTAAGTAAATCCCTTTGACAAGTTTTAAATCCAGTTACGGTTGGTGGAATTTACATGCCATTTTTACTATTAGTTAATGGATTGCAATACTCCCCAATTAAAACTCGTGCCCACTATCCATCTTTTCTGTATGCTGTATTTCATTGAAGTACTATTAGTCATGGGGTTAATATCAGCAATTAAATATTTTTATTTTTTATTTTTATCAGTTGGAGTAGGCATTTGACAGTAACTTAGATAAACATTTGAAGAGTTTGCCTAGTACAGTACCACTGCTGTGGTTAATTATGATGTCCAGTCTGCTGTTCATTTAATTTCTCTGAGTTCAAACTTTAATGCCCTGAACTGATCAGACAGAATTATTTCCCAGAATGGTGAAAAAGCAATGAGATTTATATTTTTAACCTTTGCATTTTTAAAGATTTTCGGTCTAAAATTTTTGGCTTTAAAATGACGGTGGTTGTGCAGGGGGATTCTACTGTAACCCCCAGACCGACCTCTGAGGTTTGATTCGAGCAAAAACCGGGGTTTACAGCTAGGTAATGGGACAACAGTTTTGCTCTAGTTCCTTAGCCCAAGCAAATTTCTCTTAAATTGAGTTTCTTTTCGGGCTATTTGGACTTGATTCTTTTATTTTGGACCCAGAAGGTTTGCTGCCGCACCTTCAAAGCCACGGCCTTTGCTAACTACAAACTAGAAGCTTTCTTTACTATGGTAAATTTTTACCACTTTGGCTGTGGTAAATTTTGTTTCTTCATTTGAAGTAAACATAATGTTGACTTCATTATAGATTTTGTTTGAATGATAGTACGTAACCTTTAAGATTAAAGTAAAATGGTGTTGCCTTTTAAATGCTGAATATATTTTGCCTGCCATACTGAATTTAATGTCTTTCTAAATAAATCAACCAAGTTGTGATGAAATGAGACTCTTTTCTTGAACTGCTTCTAATGTATATTTGTTTTTGCAGGTGACAAGTAAAGAACCAATTGAGTGGGCATAGAAGATTCTTCAAATCAAGAAACCAACTCAAGACAAGAAAGCCAGCATGAAGAAATGAACTTCACACTAATAATTGAAGCTATCCATGATGCCAGCAAGCCGTCACATCACTTTTCAAGAATCCAAATTTGCTGAATCAATATCCAGGTGAGCCTAGTTCTTAGGTTTGCTTTGTGAAAGTAGCTCAAGAAGGCAAGCAAAAGTGTCAATTGCAGTAGATGAGGTTAAATTTGCTGAATGCCTTAGAAAGTAATGTAAGATAAACTTCAGGGTCAGTTGAATGATGGCACAGTAATTTTCTTTGATGCTCACGTTTACTTAAAGGGGTACTAGGGGTTGCTGAGAGGCACTGCCTTTCGAAGCAGCAAGAGTAGAGGCACTACTGCTGTGGTTAATAATTTTGATGTCCAGTCTGCTGTTAATTTCTCTTACTTCAAAATTCAATGCCCTGAATTGATCAGACTGAATTATTTCCCAGAATAGTGACAAAGCAATTAGATTTGTATATTTTAACATCTGTTGAGGGAACCTTTGACACAATTTATGAAAGTCAACTTATTCCTTCCATTGGAGAAGTGAACGTGGTAGTGGGAAGTGCCCCTGCCAAAGCAAATCTCTTCTAAATTGAGTCTCTTATTGGTGTTTTTGGACTTGATTCATGTAGTATGGAACCAGAAGAAGGTTCCCTGTGACTTAACTCGGAATCGGAGACATTTTTTTTACGGTCGAAAAAGTGATTAAATGCAAAGGCTATAGCCTTTGGAATTTAATGATTTTCGGTCAAAAAAATTTTTGCCTAAAAATGACAGTGGTTGTGCAGGGAAAGTTTTCTGTACCCCCAGACCAACCTCTGAGGGTTGATTCAAGCAAAAACCGGGCTTCACAGCTAGGAAATGCAACAACAGTTTTGCTGCACGCAGAGGGAAGTGCCTCGGTTAAATAGAGTTTTGTATTGGTCTATTTGGACTTGATTCATTTGTTTTGGATCCAGGTCAGCTGTGCACCTTTGAAGGCATGACCTTTGCTAACTATAACTAAAAGCTTTCTTTATGGTAGTAAATTTTACCTGTGTTTACCACTTTGGCTAATTTGAAGCTGGAGTAGATGTAATGTTCACTTTGTTTTGGCTTTGTTTGGATGATAGTACTCTTTAAGAGTAAAGTAAAATTGTCACATTCTTTTGAATGCTGAATATATTTTGATTTCAAACTGAAATGCCATTGCAAGATGGAAAACTTTGGCATGTTACCTGCCATACTGAATTTTATGTCTTCCTAAATAAATAAACTGAGCAATGATGAAATGATACTTATTTCTTGAACTGCTTCTAATGAATATTTGTTTTTGCAGGTGACAAAGTAAAGAAGAACCAATCGTGCGGGCATAGAAGATTCTTCAAATCAAGAGGATCAAGAGACTACCTCAAGACAAGAACGTCGGCATGAAGAAATGAACTTACTTTGAACTTACTTTGTATTTGAAATTACTTTGAACTTACTTTTGCTAATGTGAGCAACAATTGCTTCATGTGGAGGAGAGATCAGTCACAGTGGAACATGCTCCGATCCGAGGTCCTGGCACACATTTCTCGGGCTCCTTTAGTGACATGTTATTGAAGGTTCACCAGGTCACTGCTTGCTCTGGGGTCCTGTGTTTCATCTCGTCGGCTGTGATTGAGTTCATATGTTGTGATTGTTGCGTAGAGTCAGTTTATGAGGTGTTTTAATTAAACTCCTCTTGACAGTTAATTTGACTAGTTTTTTGCAGATGGAACTTTGTTTGACCCCCCCAGAAATTTTACTTGGGCCGCATCAGATAGGGATCTCGAGATAGCCTAAAAAAGGGCCTTTTTTGCAGGCCTCCCATTGGCCAGCTGCTATTGCTTCTTTTTGTTCTTCTTCCAATAAACTTTGTTTTTCTTTATTCAACTGTTTGTTTATTTATTTTTTTTTGTTGCCGATCTTCCACTGCTCCAAGTCCCAACTCGACTGCTGCGCCTTCGAAGGCGCAGCAGCCAAGTTGGGACTTGGAGCAGTGGAAGACCGGCAACAAAATATTCTTTTTTTTTCCTTGGTTGTTGGCTTTGTCTTTCCTTGCTCAAGCAGCTCACTGGTGGAAACCAATGAGCTGCTCGAGCAAGGAAAGCCGAAGCCAACAACCAAGGAGGGAAAAAAAAAAAAAAGGACAAGTGCTGAGAAGTAAACAAAGCATGAATGTCAACAACAACAAAGAGCAGAAGACACAGTATGACAAAGTGAGAGGAACACTGCAAAGGCCAAATACTAAGTCCCAAAAAAAGAGAAGAAGAAATTGGCCAAGGCAGAGCAGCAACAATTGTAAACAAAAGCAGCCACTATGTAAACAAAGCACTGTGTTCCTCTAAATTTCTCATACATTCAGAGAGAAGGAAGGCAGAACAAGGCGAGGCATAGGACCCGCTGGGATTCGAACCCAGCAGTGAGACAAGTCCCACTCCAGGAGGCCGTATTATACCAAAGCCAGAGGGAAAACAGCAGAGCACAGAGCAGTAAAAAAAGTATCCATTCAAAAAATGAAAATCAAAAGCAAAGAAAGAGGAATCCCCTCTCATTCGCCCCCTCTCACCCACACAATGACCTTCAGGAGACTGGCCTGGGTCAAAATGCCAGCAAGAGGGGGCAAATACAACAAGTTTAAAGCAAGCAAACATTTACATTTCAAAGGTTCAACAGCAAGATCAACACTCACACACCCACTCCTCCTCACACCCTGACCATGAGGAGTCTGGCCGAGGTCAAAGTGCAAGGAAGCAGGATGGCAAAATGGTGCAAAACAAAGAATTCAATGGATACTTTTTGCAATAGAGCAAGTAAAGAACAGCAGACACAGGGGCAACAGAGCAACACTCAAATATCAGTAAGCAAAAGCCGTCACTCGTCTCTGTTCTCAACAAAACAAGATTTCCTACTTTAAAAGCCTCTGTCCGAATTATTAAATGCATCCAGCATCTGACTAGTTGGCAAGATACCACCCATAAATAAGATGGATGGAAAAGTGAACAAGAAGTATTTTTAAAAAGCCAAATACCTTAGAAAGGTAATTGCACATTGATAAAATGCTATTCTCTCATGGATATCAGTTGGCAAGATACCAACCATAAATTAGATCAATAAGTGAACAACTAGTATTTATACAATTGACAAACAAATTCTGGATAAAGACGAGTGACGGGCCATGCACTTTTAACAATATTGCATTTAAAACAAATAAATCTACACAAGACTTTTGTATTATCAAGTTTGTTTGAAAACTAGAAGGCGTTTTGAGAATGAACATGCCATACTTCAAATGATAAATATCTAAACAATACTTTGTTCTTGAAAAAGAAAAGATCTCATTTACATTTAATTATTCTCAGTAAGAAGATGCAATATTGTTCAAAGAAGAAGAATCATCATGAGCACAGAACTGCGATTTCATGCGGAAGGATACCCACTAATGCAACAAGCCCTACTGACTCAGCTAAGAGTCCTAGCTTCCCAATTTTCCCCCCATCATTAAATTATACAAAACCCTTTGATTTTGAAATGAACACGCAAGTGTGCCTGATTGAAAATGCTACTACTGTTGTGGACTGTCTGTTCTAGTGTCTGTCGCCTAATCGCATTCCATCTAGTCCAAGATTTCCTCACAGAGAGTACTAAGGACACCCCCACTTTCACATTTCAACAAGAACGCAACGTAAAATAAATTTCTGATTCACACTAATGCCCAAATTAAGAGCTTCATGGATGAACCATAGCTTTAGCCACAGCCTCACCAAGTGTGTAGCCATGAGGTGACCTAACCTTCATAGCTAACCTCCCTTGGGCACTACATAATGTGCTACAAGAAAATTACAGCCTTTCAAGGAAATAACGACATTCCGCTAATAAGAATATCATTGAAAAGTTACACCCAATGCTGATGGTTAATTCTAAGCTTACGGTAGGCACTCAGCAGAAAGAGGAACCATTACAGGAGCGAGGATGTTCAGTTTGTCCTCACCGACACAATAAAATATGTGATATTTATAAATAAAAATATCACACTCCTCCCAATTATTAATTAATTAAGGAATATTACGTTTGGAACAAATAATATCACAATTAAACTCACAAACGTCGGCAGCACACCGGCATCCGCCATGATCCCTCGAAAACAACAAACACCTCCGGTTCCGGCTCCGGCTGCAGAAACTGACGTCACTTGCCCGCCAGATTCGGTGCCATTCAAAATACGATTCAGAAGAAATACTGCATTTCCTGGCAGACAAACCGGGTTTTCGGCCGAACTGACCCTTGGGGGTTGGTCTAGGGGTACGTTAGAGTCCCCCTCCACAACCCCCGTGATTTCGGAGAATATTAATTTTCGGCCGAAAATCGTAAAAATGCAAAGGCTTATAGCCTTTGCGATTTTGGGTCGAAAAAAAATTGTCTCCGATTTCAACCTAACTCACAGGGTACCTTCTTCTGGCACTAAAAAACACATAGCAATTCCTAGAAGTCCTGTACCGGACTTTGTTAGTGAGAAAATAGGCCCCTATGCCAACTCGCCCGAACACTGCGCGATATCAGGAATAATGCATTTCCTGGCAGACAAGCCGGGTTTTCGGACGAACTGACCCTTGGGGGTTGGTCTAGGGGTACGTTAGAGTCCCCCTCCACAACCCCCGTCATTTCAGAGAATATTAATTTTCGGCCGAAAATCGTAAAAATGCAAAGGCTGTAGCCTTTGCGTTTTTACGATTTTTGGCCGAAAAAAAATTGTCTGCGATTTCGACCAAACTCACAGGTAACCCTCGGGGGTTGGTCTACGGGACCATAAGGGTGCCCCTGCACAACCCCCGTCACTTTGGAACAAAATTTATTTTCGGCCCTAAATCGTAAAAATGCAAAGGCTATAGGCTTTGCGTTTTTGCGATTTTCGGCCGAAAATAAAATGTCTTCGATTTCGCCCATACTCACAGGAAACCCTCGGGGGTTGGTCTAGGAGTACATAAGAGTGCCCCTGCACAACCCCCGTCACTTTGGAGCAAAATTTATTTTCGGCCGAAAATCAAAAAATGCAAAGGCTGTAGCCTTTGCGTTTTTACGATTTTTGGCCGAAAAAAATTGTCTCCGATTTCGCCCTATCTCACGGGTAACCCAAAGGGGTTGGTCTAGGGGTACATCAGAGTGCCCCTGCACAACCCCCGTCACTTGAGAGCAAAATTTAACTTCGGCAAAAAATCGTAAAAATGCAATGGCGTGCGATTTTCGGTCGAAAAAAAAATTGTCTCCGATTTCGACTAAAGTGACTGGTTACCTTCTTCTTGGACCAAAATACACATAGCAAGTCCTAGGAGTCCTGTACCCAGTCAGAAATGGGTCGTCGAATCGACGTCGAATCGACGTCGATGAGTCGAAAAATGGTCGTTTGGAGAAACACGTCGGAAATTTTGGATGATCGACGAAAATTCGACATCATCTTTTTTGCGATTTTAATGCTGTTTGCAACTAAAGGCTTAGCATATTATCAGAAATTCGGACCATTTTCTATTTTATTCAGAACTTTTGGGGTTTTGTCGATTCGACGTCGATCCGACGTTGAATCGACGACCATGTGTTTTTCCGAGTTTTTCGTATGAAGCACATTTGCTCTCCTAATTCCAAAAGTTTGGATGCATGGGCGGTGCTAAAACACCCTACGAGTTGCCACGTAACTGCGGCAGCAGTAATACTTCCCCGTCGATTTGACGTCGATTTCCCGTCGATTTCGTGCCGCATTTTAAAAATAAATTGTCAGGGCAACTGTCCTATAGTTTGCCAAAATTATGCGTACTAAAAGACTGTCTCCTGTGGTTCGATTTCGGATTCAACAAATTTGAATAGACGATACACGAGACACATACGGGGCGTAGAATACTAGAAAGTCACAGTTACTGATCCCTTGTCTTAGTATGTGAAGTGGTAGCGTAGTGGATAAGACAGTAGGTCAGGAAACTCGTTTGTGAGGTGCCCGGGTTCGAATACCCTGGTGAACGCTATTTTCATCGACGGAAAATCGACGTCGATAGTACGTCGATCTCGGTGACATATACTCGTCGAATCGACCAAGTGAATCGACGAACTGTCGACATACCAAACGACGTCGAATCGACGTCGATTCGACCAACCATTTCTGACTGGGATACCGGACTTCGTTAGTGAGAAAATAGGCCCCTAAGCCACCTCGCCCGCACACATTGCGCGCTATCAGGAATACTGCATTCCCTCGCAGGCAAACCGGGTTTTCGGTCGAACTGACCCTAAAGGGTTGGTCTAGGTGTACGTTAGAGCCCCCCAGCACAACCCTCCCAATTATTAATAATTAAGAAATATTACGTTTGAAACAAATAATATCATAATTACACTCACCAAAGTCGGCAGCACACCGGTATCCACCATGATCCCTCCGCAAACAAACAAAACAAACACTCAAACACACATCCGGCCGGCTAGCGGACTTCCGGCTCCGGCTGCAGAAACTGACGTCACTAGCGCGCCAGATTTGGTGCCATTCAAAATACGATTCAAAAAGCCAGAGCAATAATCGGGAAATTGTTCTACCGAAAATCGTCAACATGCAACGGCTTTCCTGTTTCTTTGGTCGAAAATCCTCAAATCTCTCCGATCGCGCTCAAATTCACAGGGGACCCCGTATCTCCGCCGAAAACCCCGGTTTTCGGACGAACTGACCCTCGGGGTAGGGCTGGGCGGAATTTCAATATATTGGTTTCAATATCAATATTTTTAAATATTGAAAAACCAATATCGCTATATTGAACTTTTCAATATCAATATTTTGTATTGGTGATATTGAAATATTGAAATATTGAAGTTTTGCATAACAGGGATAAAAATTGAAATAATAGAAAAATTTGATGAAAAGCACACACTAAACCCTTATGCATGATTTTCGCAACGTTATACACGATTATATACAACCATAGTTATTTACAAAATTTTATGCATAACTTAGCACACATTGTACATAATTATGCACTAATTTGTGCATAAGGGACAGAGTTAAGCATAGTTATGCAGAAAAAATTGTGCATAGTTATGGTTGCTTAAAATCCTGCGAGGCTTATGAACAGCAAAGTGCATAAGGGTTTAGTGTGCATGGTGTGCTTAATTTTCCAGTATTATGATATTTTAATGTATCAATATTTCAATATTTCCAATATTTCAATATTTCAATGGCCAATACAGAATATTGACATTGAGCCTGTTTTCAATATTGCCGGATATTGACTATTGATATCGAAATTAAAATACCGCCCAGCTCTACCTCGGGAGTTGGTCTGTGGGTACATTAGAGTCCGCCTGCAAAACCCTCTTCACTTTTAAATGCAATAGGCATTTGCATTTTTGCAATTTTTCGAGAGAAAAAAGTTGTTTTGACTTAACTGAACATGATCCCTCTTTGGTCCAAAATGTAAGAATCAAGTCTAAAAAAGCCGATAAGGATCTAAATTTAAGAGAAATACGCTTTAGCGCAGGCATATGGAATATTTTTTATTAACCAAACTATGCCTTGAAATCTAACTTACATCCTAATTTGTCCAGGTTTAACGCATCCTGCCACAAAGCAAACTTTGAATGGATGAATCACATAATTTATTTTTGTAAGCTTATTATTTTTTCAGTTTCTATTTCACTTTGTTTTACTCTCTTTGGCTTGTTCTGGCGGTTGTGTACTGTCATTTGCAGCATCCTCATTAGTGGATCGAATATGCCGTGCAATATGTCGTTCGAAAGCTTCTTTGTTCATAAAAGCCCTCTGGCACTGAACACATTCATAAACTTTTTTGCCAATGTGGAGGGCTTCATGCTGAGGAAGATTGTCTTCAGAAATTTCTATTTGGCAAAATCGACATTTATTTTTGCTTTCTTCTGAGCTGGAATATTTATGATAAGTGAAAACATTACATTCTGTTAAGAAAAATCTTGAATTAAAAAAAAGATTTGAAGAACAAACCTGTTTTGCACTGTTGGTGTCGTTGCCTCCTTTGTAGATGGTTTATCTTTTTCAACAGATGTTTTGTCTGATGTTACTATTTTCTTATTCTTTTGAATATTGCATTGATTGCCACTAGCTTGGGATGTCAGAGGAGAAGGAGGCTCTTTCTTCAATGGCACAGAATTTGCTTTGCTACCATTGCTGTCCGAACTCTCGCCGGGCTTGTTAGATGAACCATCGACCTCTTGTTGAGGGCTGCGGCAAGGCTCATCTTTTGGCAGATTTTCTTCCTAATAAAATAAAAGTTTTTAAGTTGCAAATTAACACAGCTTAACAAAATAGATTCTTGATGTACTTTAAAACTTTTACAACAAAACCTACATTTGAAAAGGTGTACACAACAGATCCAACACGTTTTCTTTTCACTTCTTCATTATTACTTGACTCAGGCAAATTTCTTTTCTGAAATAGGTAAAGCAAGTTCAATTGGCTTACAGTCTGACAGAAAATATTTTCTAAAACTAGCTTGAATGAATTTCATCTAAATAGGATGGCATTTTACGGCCATTTGGACCTCTCCGTAAATTCAACTTTCAGTAGGAGTGAGTAGGAGGTACATCTTCAACCACCATACATAGACTACAACAAAGCAAAATACAAAATTTAACACATACTGCTGAGTTTCCTAATTTGACCATAGCAGCTAGTGTAATCTGGGCTTTCTTTGACTTTTGATAAAAGTCATAAACTTGATCCAAGTTGCTAAGGCAGTCCAAACAAACTTCTTTAGGAAGAGTGTCACTCTCTCGCACCTGAAAGTATGATTGATATTTTAGTTCAGTTTACATTATATACAGGCTCATGGCAGGAGACAACTTTTATAAAACATGAACATTTAGTTTTCAAATGTGAGAGAAAGGTGGAAAGTTCCACCTACAGTTATTGGTGAGCAGACTCGCAGCTTATGTTGTAAATTAATCTTCCTCCCTTCTTCCTGGAAAATATGAATGGAAATACTTCCTTGCTGTGCGCAAAGTCTGCATGTATTAGAGGGAAGCACCATTTTTATGTTTGTTAATCAAAAACTGCCAAAAAGCAAAACATGTAAAAGACAAAGACAAACAACAGAAACTTCAACAAGCTTTCGGCTGCTTTCGGCTTAGTTTGCCTCGACTCGGAACTGGAACTCGAACCTCCAGCATGAGAGCGCCAGCGCTACTAGTGGCCGAAAATGGGACCCTGAACGCGATTGCGGTTGTATCTCTGTACGCGTCCTTGTGACAAGGCTAGCAACGAGGAGTAGGAGTATGACAAATTCCCCGCACCACACTGTTTCCAAAGGACTGGTTGAGACTGGCGAAGCGCAGTGAAGTTCTAAGTCCCCCCTCTCTCTCTTATTTAATTGATTTTCTGCAACCATTTTCTCCAACTGTTCCTAATACTTTATACTTTAGTAAATGTAGAAGATCAGAAAACAGAGAACGCTTCAAATCCATACTAGGGTCTACTTAAATTGGTCTAAGCTTACTACATTGTTAACTCCTCTAAACAGTTTTAGTAAAATGTCCATTAGAAAATACTACCGACGACATTTCCACTGAAATAGGCCTATCATGTTTTTACTTACCATGTATCACACAACACCACCACAAGTACGCCTTCCTGCGACAGACGATCGGCACGGCAACCGAGGGGCTGGCCGGGCTCAACGCAACGCTGCCGCCGGCCGCCGTGACGGCAGGCAACCCACCCACCTTTTGAGTCGTACTGTATGCCGGCCCATCGCAAAGGCTATGTAGCCTTTGCGTTTTATGCGATTTTCCGAGCGGAAAAAAAATATGCACCAAAGTGGCGGGGCGAAGCAGGGGACCTCTAATGTACTCCTACACCAAACCCTGAGGGCTGGCCAGTCCGATAATCGGATTTTTCAGCGAAGAAATGAGACGACGATGGGGCAGAGGGAAGTGCCCCCGCCAAAGCGATTTGCTCCCAAACGAAGTCCGGTATCGGGCTCCTTGGACTTGCCACATGTTTTTTAGACCCAGAAGATGGTAACCTGTGAGTTTCGTTGAAATCGGAGACAATGTTTTCTCGGCTGAAAATCGCAAAAACGCTAAGACTATAGCCTTTGCATTTTTACGATTTACGGTCGAAATTATTTTTTTCTCTAAAATGTCCGGTTTGTGGAGAGGGACTCTTATGTAGCTCCTGACCAGCCCCCGAGGGTCAATTGGAACAAAAACAGGTGTTTCTATGGGGAAAATGTAGCGACAGTTTTGTACAACGCAGTGGGAAGTGCTCCTGCACGTCCTCCTCCACAATTTGGAGTATTTTTTGGGGGGTCAGAATTGAAATAATGCAAATGCGTTGGCCCTGGTCTCGTATGCCTTGATGCCTTGCCTCGAGAACGCAAGCAGAGTTCTGATACAAATTCACATGGAAGTTTCATCTTAGATTAAACAACAGGTGGGAGAAGTGCAATGGGGAAGCGCAAATATTAAGATCAGAAAATTCATTCCAAAAATTCAATTGTACGTTTCTGGCATCTCCTTTTCAATTGTCTTCAAATATTCTTCAAAGCAAGTTTGATGCTTATTAAAGAGATATTATTTTATACTTGTAATGCAGCTTTTTAATCACTGGTCAAACTCAAAAAAGATAACACACTTTTGATTAATCTAAGGGTCCAACAGACCAGTTTATTTCAAACAGTTTATAAGATGAACATAATTTTTTCTGGTTTAATGAACACATTTTAGTTTTACAACCCACAAGGGAAAGGAATGTTACGGATACATTATAGCCAACAAAGATCCAATTGAGCCCCTTAGATTCTACCTTTTCCAGCTTCTTTAGACATATCCATAATATAGTGGAAGATGATTCAAAGCTAATCAATGCCAATACAGCATTAACGAAGTTACACTGTACACTTCTATACAAGGTATTATTTATTACTGAATTTACATTTCATCTCCCACACCAATGAGACACGACATGAATATCTTACACATTATTATAATGAATCAACATAACAGCTCCACAACAATGGACAGAATTAATCTAGATAAAATGTCATCATGGAAGAAATCAGCCTGAAAAGCCATATTCAATCCAAAACAAAAATTTCAAATATGAGATATATTTCTGGTTTATATCAATAAAACTCTACAGAAAAGAACATTTTCTAAATCTGAACTTCATTATTGTACTCATTAATAAAGTCTTTCTTAAAACAACAAAATCTCAATCCTTTTATTGCAATCCTATAAGTATATATTGGATGAAGGATATAAGTTATTGAACCTAAACTTCATGGAAAGAATGTAAAGCAAAAATATCTTTCTCACGTTTTTCCTAAAATGAGGATCTGTCTTTATATGTAGCTCAATAAAAATGTTTATATATTTGCAAGATATGAAAGCAAAATGGTAAGTACGTACAAAGCAACTACGTGATAAAAACACTGCTGAACCAAGTCAACAACCTGATGGGAGAAATGGCACACATTTCCAGCAGGGGATTGACTCATGGCAAGCAAAGAATACTAAAACAAAATGAATAAAGGGTAACAAAGAAAATTTCAAAAACCAATAATTAATGAACTCTCCAAAAATTTTCAAGAGCACTCCTCATGGCAAGCCATATATCTTGATAATACTGTGATGTAAAGGATACCTGAATCTATATGAAAGTTTTTCCGAAGTTGTAAGTACAATGTTATAAGATCATGCCTGCCATACGAATAGATGATCTGAGGATAGATGAGCTCCATTTCAAATTTCAATTGTGCCTCAAACATTTTCTGTTTCACATTTCTTGTTGTGCATACAAAACTTCCATGTGGTTGCCCCAAAAAACAAGACTATACGTAACAGAACTGGAATGCTAGTATATTGATTTTTAATATCACGACACGTGTCCTGCATTCTACAGACTTCTTGATTTCCAGTCACAACTAAATATTTTGTAAGGTGACAAGTAAATAAATGCAACATGGTAAAAGCAAGATAAAATGTCCACTACGGAAAATGCACACAAAATTTTTAAAAAAAGAAACGAAAAACTAAAACCAGCTACAACACAAAGACGTGGTAAGACTGAGTACAAGAGGCGAATAAGTCTGTAGAATGCACTTCATTGCCAAAGTAAATCTTAGACACCTAGAACACTGGGGCATAGCACATTGATACTAAGAAAGCTTCTAGATGAAGGGCTGGAACAGTTGGACACAAAAATAAACATTTCAATATGATATCACTTGATCATTAGGCGAGCCATCAAACATGAGGATGATCTAATCTTCTAGATTTCTGAAAGCTTGCTGAAGGTCTTCATGCAGCTGCTCAAAGTCGGCCTTGATCTTTGCTTCTCCATCCTTATGGGGATCCTGTATGCCACACGCATTACACATTACGTATCCAAGAATGAACAACCACACCATTATATGCAGTAGTTTCAAATTACCTTGAATTTCATTGAAGAAAGCTGATACATTATTTGACCCATGGAGTCACGGATGACATTCCAGGTGATTTTGTTTTCACTTTGAGCTGTAGACTCAACAGCATGGCGTGCCATATCATAGAAAGCTATCATGTTTTTCAGCATACCAGATGTTTTGTAAAACGGACAGAACCTGTCATATGCTGAGTAGCTGTAAAAAAATTTAAGGATCAAAGTTTGATGAGAAGAAAAGCGGGAAAATAAAAAGACAACCCTTGTCTGAGTAAGAGAGAATTTCACCTGTTCTGTTGGAGGAAATCATCCTTAAGCAGCTTGGCAACTTCAAGTGTGATTTTGTCAGCTTCAGCCAGAGAGGCTTTTCCAACAAGCTGCACAATTTCTGAAAGATCCTCCTCCTCTTGCAAAATTTCCTTTACTTTGGTACGGAGAGGTACAAATTCAGGGAAGTTTTTGTCATAAAAGTCATCTAATGCCCGCATGTACTTGCTGTAAAAATCAAAACATCCCATAACTAAATATTACACTTTTCCGTGAACACAAAGGTATAAATTTAAGTAGCTTATTTTACCTGTACGAGATCAACCAATTGATTGAGGGGAAGTGCTTACGCTGAGCCAACTTTTTGTCAAGACCCCAGAACACTTGCACAATACCCAAAGTGGCTGATGTGACAGGATCAGAGAAGTCACCACCAGGTGGCGATACAGCACCTACAATACTGACAGATCCCTCCCTGTCTGGATTACCCAAACATTTAACACGGCCTGCACGCTCATAGAATGAGGCAAGACGAGCTCCAAGATACGCTGGGTAACCACTGAAAAATTAGGCCATTGGGGGTTAGACATAAAGAGGATAATTTTGTCATAATTTTTGAAAGGAGTATACAAACCTGTCAGCAGGCATTTCCGCTAAACGACCAGAAATTTCTCGGAGAGCCTCGGCCCATCGAGAAGTAGAATCAGCCATCATAGAAACGTTGTATCCCATGTCACGGAAATATTCAGAAAGTGTAATACCTGTTCAAACATTACAATTACAAAAGTGCTGCGCAATGGAACACTCTGCCAGAAGTTGAATTTGTACCTGTGTAAATGGATGCCTCACGAGCAGCTACAGGCATGTTGGATGTATTAGCAACAAGTGCGGTACGCTTCATGATAGACTCTGTCTGACCATCAATCTCGACCGACAATTCAGGGAAGTCACGAAGTACCTACAAAAAATAACATTAAATAGCACAACAAGATAAAAAGGTAAGGAGATGAGGGTGTACCATAACTGATGACACTTACTTCTGACATCTCATTACCACGTTCTCCACAACCAACATAAATAATGACATCAGAGTTTGAATACTTTGAGAGAGCCTGGGAGATGACAGTTTTGCCGCAACCAAAAGCACCAGGGATAGCTGTTGTTCCTCCCTGCACACATCTGTAAAAGAACAGGAAGACTTTAGATTCCTTTCTGAAACAATTCAATGAACACTTAAAGTTAATGAGACACTTACGGAAAAAGTGAGTCCAACACCCTCTGACCAGTAAGGAGAGGGTAGTTTGCCGGAAGTTTCTCGGTGACTGGACGAGGTTGACGGACAGGCCATACTTGTAACATGGTAAACTTTGACTTTTCTCCATCAAACTCTGTTTCCAAGATAACATCCTGAAGAAGAAATAATGATGAAGTAGGACCAAAAACAATTGGTAAAAAATGAACACATAAACCAATACTTACATCAACAGTATAGTTTCCAGGTTCGGCAATGTAAGTCACAGTACCCTTAGCCTTAGGAGGAAGAAGAATTTTGTGCTTCACGAGAGTGTTTTCATGGACAACGCCATACAAATCACCCCCTGTCATATGACTACCAATCTATTTGAAGGGTAAGACAAAAAAACAAAATCAAATTAGTTAACAATCATAATATTAGTAAAATGTAAAGGAGTATTACTCTTATGTACCTTGATTGATAGGGGATTGAATTCCCACGAGGAAGTTCGACTCAGAGCTGGCACATTAACACCTTTCGGGATGTAAATGCTTCCAGCCAGTTCACTGATATCCTTAAGAGGACGCTGGATACCATCAAAGATACTACCAAGAATACCTGGTCCCAGCTCAACAGAGAGGGGCTTACCAGTGCGCAACACAGGATCACCAACAGTCACACCTGATGTTTCTTCATAGACCTACAATTTACAGAAATCAACAGTTTCTTAGTTATTCCAAGCCTTAAAAGATATATAAAACTAATTAATGATTTCAATGTATTACTTGAATGGTTGCCATGTCACCCTCCAAACGAATAATTTCACCAACAAGTTCATGGTAACCCACACGAACCAACTCGTACATAGCTGAGCCAGACATCCGCTCAGCAGTGACAACTACACAAAATTGAAGTGTAATATAAGGTACAATCTACATAATAAGAGACATGTAATAGAAAATGTAAAACTAAACAAAAATCTTACCAGGGCCAGAAACTGCGTATACATAGCCGAACCTGGACTCCTTGTCCTCATCACGGATTTTGGGAAGCATTTTGGAGGTTTGGAGGGCTGAAACTAAATAAGAAAGGTTACAAACGGCTATAATTATAAAATTTGTCTTCCGTGTAACCTTGTGACATTACACACAGTAACAGATTTATAATCATGTGACATGCAGTCACCAGATAAAGTACATGGTATTGTGAAAAGCTGTCTGCTACAACACAATATAGGTCAATAAAATGGTCAAAAAACCACTAATAGTCAACAAGAGAGTCAACTAAAGTGAAGCACTTCATTCTATTTAAAAGCAAAATAATGTCCAGAACAAGATGGGAATGTGAGAAACACGAAGTAAAGGAATCAAACAAATTATCGACTTCTCTAGCCTCTCTGATCCGAGTGGGCAAAGAGACAAATATAAAGCAGTAACCATTACGTGTCAAAGTCCGTTTAGATAACAATTACGGATGGTAATATCACAAAAGTAATGATTAACTTACATTAGAAAACAAACTGGTATTTAGGAAAGAGCAGCCGATACCTTACCCGAGAGAAAATAGAATCCTCCCTGTCGCGGCCGACACCAGTTACAATCACAAGACTGTCAGCTGACGCAGGGAGCACCACCAAGGTGTGGTAACTATCTAACATTTTAGTGTCGACGATTATGTGTTTGAATTCACAAAGAAAAGGAATATTAAAATAGGTATCTAAAAAAACAGAACCAATTTCAATGCTTTTTATTTTCTAAAATGAATCAAGGAAATAGAATAAGAAGTCCATTTGATTTGAACACGCAGCAGTGGGCGCGGTCCATTTGGTGTCTCAAACACGAGACTTGTTTCTATCTCTCTTCTACTCATGGGTCTACCGCAAAGAGAAAGAGGTAGAAGACATCTCTCTCGAGCTGAAGCCACGTAATCGATTAGATTCTTCAAATCCCATCGGACTTTGTTCCGTCGAAGGCCAATGAAAATGCATAGCAAAATTAAATAATTAGTTGAAATATTATAATATCAGTTGAAATATATTTCAAGAGTGACAGTATCTTGTATTTAATGGCTCTTGCTCTTTCTCAGTTGAAGAGGAATGACCACATAGACCAGTACCAGGGTGTTAGGGGTAAAGGGGGGTAAGGGGAAGGCACTGTCAAAAAGTTAGACTCCGCCCTTCCCCCCTTCCTCGCCTTACCCCCCCCCCTTCCCTCCTCACCCGCACCCCTGACCCCGCGCTCGGGAGGTGCTAATGTTTGTTGACTAAACTGAACTTTAGGTACTAGTCTTGCGATTTGCTTCCTCAGTCCAGAACAGGAAATTTATAAGTATGTTGGACTACATCAAGAAGAAAATTGCTTGGCTCGTTTTGCAATACGAGCTAATTACTTGCTTAAATATGTTTGAGCCATGGGAACAAATGTGTCTCAGTATCCTTTTTTTGATAACTGATTTTTGGAAAAGGGCTAAAATGCTAGTCTGAGGGTCAGAACATCTGAAAGATAAACGCATAATTCGTTAATAGTTTTTGTTTGTTTTTTGTTGATGTGTTCTACTCAACTGCAAAGATGTTATACATCTCCATTCTGCAAAGAAGGTCCTTATTCTACTGATATTTCAACTGTCTGCCGTTTTCCTTCAGAGACCCCTGTCATTTTCATTCAACTGTATTTGGGTTATTCATTAACTAACCTTTTGTTTGAATTCTTGTTTTTCCTTAACACGTTTACAGATGCAACTGTCCTGCTTGTTGTGTCGCTGGTATCTTATTCTTCGTATGTGTACCTACCTCACTATGTTATGTCACTCATTAACAGTGCATGGACTGTAGTGTCCAGTGGTGAAGAACGAATCGAATATAGATTTGAGTCAGGATAACCATTAATTTCTCTCTAAATAGGTTGTTTTTCACTGAATTGCACTTCTCACTTTAATGTTACATACATTACAGTAAATAAGCAGACAATCTTGAACTCAAACATGTATTGTGTTTCTTACTTCTTGAATATTGGTTCATCTCTACTAATTTCAATATCAAAGCACTGGTGGTTTTTATCATGTGTCTTAATTCTTATGTCTTGTCTGGACTCCATATTTCGTGTGGATTTAATTGACCACAGGTGAACTGCATGCTTTGCTTACGCATTATAGAGTCAAAACCTGTTACAAAATGATCTCATCTATTTTCATTATTTTTTGCCATCAATTTTTTTATTTACTTACTTGCAAAGCTATTTTGACTTAGACAAAATTTAGATTATTTTTTTTTCCTCTTTATAAACAAAAGAAATTGTTCTTGTGAGCATTTAAAGCATTCCTCCAACTTATACAAGTCATATCTCTAGAACTGTCCTGATAAATGTTTGTATTTAATTACCAAAAGATTATATTTTCTCATATCAGATGATGTAGTTAGTAAGGGGTGTGCTTATGCACTGTTTATTCAGGGCTGTGGAATTGTTTTGTGATTGATATTTTATTATTGTTTGTTAAAAATATCTAGCTGCTGCAAAAATTTTCTTCAGACACCATTTGTGTTCTTTTAAGCCAATAAAATATTTTTGCACATTTCATTATTGGTAATGTCTTCATATTTATGAATTATCTTTTCTCAAGTTTTGACCCGTCTCATGATTCCTAACTGGTCTTAGGCTCAGGATGCTACCATATTACCTTCTTTAATGGATTTGGATCTGTACAATGAGTCTTCTCTGAGATAGGTATTTTAGTTCATCCATTGTCTTCCTTTTAAATAAATAAAACATTTTTCTGGGAAGAAAATATCAGTTTGCCTTCTAACTGGTATTCTACACATGTTCGGTTTTTTGTTATTTCCAAAAGCACTGAGTTTGTCAATCATCAGATTTTGTAAAGCTCAAATTTGTATGATTAAATGCATCATATTAAACTAAAATAATTTGGTTTTTGTAGCTTACCTCTCTCCCTATGATATGGCTAGAAAACTTTTTGACGTTAAGTATAGTTATTAGGAGTAACATGATATACCTACCTACATGATATACTTAACTGCTTCAACCAATCTTCCTGTATTGGACTCACTGTTCAAACTGGCAAAACAATTTGAATTGATGAAGGGAGCCATGATACACACATTACATTCCCTTGGTCTGAAACTCATGGTGTTTAACTGTCATTAATTCTACACTCGTTTTCCTACTCACTTGTACTCACTTTAATAATTCACATTATTTTCACACATGTACTTCCTCACATAAAATATTCAAACATACAATATTTACATGCTTTGTAATTTTTACAATGACAATATGTCCATTGACCAGCAAATGCTTGTGTCTAATTATTAAAACTTATGTATATATATACATACACTTTCTTGCCGAGTTCTAAAGGAATATAAAACACGCAAAACAATCTATCCGTAAATTATTAACAAAACAGCAAGTAATGTCATCTCAAACATTCTTCAATTGGGGGGAAGGGGAGAGGGGAACGTTTGTAAGATTGTTTTAGAATACTTTATCATAGAGGGCTACATAGATTTTGTTTGTCAAAGGGCTAAACTGAAAAATTCATACTAAAGATACAGTATTTGAATTATTTACCCGAATCAAAGTCTTACCAGCCTTTTGTTTGTAGAAATAACAACACTCTCAAGCAAAAAATTTATATACACAACAAAACATATTTAAAATAAATACAAAGGTTTTCCTGTACAGTTGACAATTTCTATAATCAATAAGACTTTATTTATATATTTATATCATAAATTGCAATTTAATTATATAAGATAATATCACACACTTGTTATTGGTACAGAGAATCACAATTATGCCAACAGAGCTTTTAAAGCCTTGATACTGTAGGCCAGTCTGTGTCGCACGAGATCAAAGAATTGCTCAGAAAACCTGAGTCTAAGATGACCAACTACCGCAACTATCACATTTAAAAATCCAAATATATATTTTTTCTTTTCTTTCTTTCTTCCTTAAAAAAAAATATTAAAATAAAAAATTACTTTGGCTGGCTAAATTTGAATGCCAAGAAAGAAAACACACAACACAATATTCCCTATATCACGGGCAATGTCAGTGGCACTTGCATCAAACTTGCAAACAGTATGGCAATATTAATTTACTTAACACAAATAGCACAGGATTCAGTGCCACAAGGGTGTCTAAACCACTACTGTCAACACTGGGTCAAACGTTCTTTGGGTTTGGGTTGAAGGGGAAGATGTTTGTGTTGTTGACGTACTCAGGCTCATTGCCTGCTTATTAAAATCTTTCTGCATGAAGGCTGCAGCATTTGTATTGTTGCGCAAATCTGGTGACTGTGACTTGTTGTATGACATACACACTTGCAGCTTATTGGGAGGAGATGCACTTCCACTACTACAAGGCTGAAGTTGCCTTTTATGTTCTTTATCAGTTAGCATCTCCAACATTTCGGCACTGGTCGTGTCAGCTCCACACAAACTACTGATTGAAGCTGACAATGGTCGCACAACACTTATCCTTGAATTCTGCAAATCACTGACACTGGCTGCAGTCATTTTTAAGTTGCCTTGACAGGACATTCGGAGGTTAGCTAAGCTACCACCAATTGCAAGGGCTTCTTCTTTGAGGGGATTTGCATACCGTCTCAAGTTCTCTTCATTTTGAAGATTATTTGACTTTTCATCTTCATGGTGGTTGCGGGAATGACAAGGATCACCACCTCCAAGGCTTCCCAATGCTCCAAGGGAACTAAGGGATGAGGCATTTATCTGCTTTTGACGACAGTATTGCAGTGTTCCCCATCCGCAGAGAGTGAAAGCAATAATGGCAATAATAGAAAACAGAAGAATCTTGTAAACTGCACCTGAAAAAGAACATATGCATAAGCTCACTGAATTTCAGAGACATAAGTGTACATAAGGGAAGACTCGACTTACTTGACTTTTCCTCTGCAACCAAGGCAGTCTCTACCTTGACCTCCAGGACAGCAATCAGTGCAGAGAGGTTGGTGTGTTTCCTGCCAATGAGCTCACCGAGGACTCGAATGCCCTCTGTGATGGCGCGGTTGTCATCGCTGTGCGGTGGGTCCTGCATGGACTGCAACAACCAAAGGGAAACTTCACATGAGCACAGGAGTCCGGTCATGAGGTGGTTTAAATTCACTGTCATTTGGGGTGTCTCAAATGTGGACGCCCTAGGGCGAATGCTACAGGACCCAGGGCGACATTTGGCGCCTACTTTTGAGACGCCTTTCGGTGTACAGATTCAAGACACCCTTGCCCATACCACTCCCACATCACAGCACGGACCACTGGCCAAAGGTGCACACGTACACCACACGGGCCAGGCACCCTGAAAGGTTCTCTCATCCTGTACCGGGTGTTTCCTTGAATGCGTAACAGTGTTGCGGGATTGCATACACTCCAGCGCTGCAGTGGCCATGGCGCCTTACGGCCCAATGGGGTAGGCAAACCCGCAACACTGTTCCGTAATCAAAGAAACAACCGGTACACCCTTCTCCCTTCTCAGGGTGTGCTGTGAAATATAAGTGGTATGGTCAAAGTTGTCTAGAATATATGCGCCACAAGGTGTCTGAAAACTAGGCGGCAAATGTCACTCTGGATCCTGCAGCATACGCCTTATAACAGGGGCGGTTTTAAGCCCGGACGGCGGGAGAGGCGGTGAGCTGTGGGTTGCCTACATACAGTGGTTTTGCACCTCAAATTGCCTATCTCTCAGGCGGACTTTAGGGGCTGACAGGGGGAGGGGAGGGGCGATCGCCCCCCGTAACCCCCCACCCACCCCTAAAACCGCCACTGCCTTATAAGGCGTCTACATGAGGGACAGTGTAGGACGACTTGACTCACCACCGTCACTTCGATGGTGTCGTTGGAGCCGGCGCGCAGCTCGCACAGCAGCACGAGCGCGTCCTGGCGGTGCGGCCCGCCCTCCGCGGCGTAGGTGTGCGCGAGCAGGCGGCGCAGCTGGCGGCACAGGCCCTCCACGCTGACGGCGGGGCCGGCGGCGAGGCGGCCGTGGTCCAGCAGCAGCGTGAGCCGCGAGCAGCCCACGCCCAGCACGGCCTGGTTGGGCCAGCAGTCGGGCGGCGCGGGCAGCCGCGGCGGCCCCACGCGCTTGCCCGCCTCGATGGCGCGACAGTCGCCCCAGAGGGCGCAGGAGCCCCCCGGGCCCGGGCCCTGGCCCAGGCACACCTCGCGGGGCGCCGGCACGCACACCTCGCTCAGGGCGCACGGCACGGTGGGCGGCTGCGCCTGCAGGTGGGGCGGCGGCGCCAGGCAGTTGTCCAGGCCGCACCAGATGCGCGTGCAGCGCACCTGCGACTCGTTGCACTCGCACACGTTGCAGCCGTCGGGCCACGACGAGTTGTGCGCCTGGTACTGGCCCTTCCACAGGCAGACGCCGCTGCCGAACGCCAGCTCCTCAACTGCAATAGGAACATATGACCATATGAGATTCGTCTGGCTTAAAGTCCTGGATGGGCCTTTAGTCTGGCTCAGGCGACACCGGAAACACTAGTGTGACATGTGCCACGTTCCTTGATGCACTCTTGTAAGAGAACGCACTCTCTGGACAGAGAACGTTTGTAATGCAACATGCCTCTTCATGTCCCCATCTCTTTACATGGAGCAGAGTGCATCACCAAACCATGACTGAGAGTGCATTACAAAAGCGTTAACACCCAGGAGTGCATTACATGACATGTCACACTACTCACCCAGCTCGCAGCGCAGCCCCTTGCGGCCGGGCGGGCAGACGCAGCGGAACTGGCCGTAGCCGTCCTCGCAGGTGGCGCCGTGGGCGCACGGGTTGGAGGCGCACTCGTTGATGTTGATGCGGCAGTCGGGGCCGGTGAAGCCGCGCGCGCACTCGCACCGGAACCAGTTGACGCCGTCCACGCAGCGGCCGCCGTTGAGGCAGGGCGGGGGGCTGCAGTCGTCCACGTCGCGCTGGCAGCGCTCGCCCTCGAAGCCCTCGCGGCACACACACGTGAAGCCCTCGCCCTCGCCGTCGCCGTCCCCCGAGTTGAGGCAGGTGCCGCCGTTGAAGCAGGGCTTGGCGTCGCACGCCCGCTTCTTGGGGAGCTGGCAGACGGTGCCCTCCCAGTCGGGCGGGCACTGGCACGCGAACGTGTGGCCCAGGTCCCGGCAGTCGCCGCCGTGGAGGCAGGTGCCGCGGTCGCAGTGCGAGTGGCGCAGCGAGCACGTCTTGCCCTTCCAGCCGTCGCGGCACGAGCAGTAGAAGTCCGCCACGCGGTCCGAGCACGTGCCGTTGTTGCGGCAGGGGTTGGGCTCGCAGTCATTGCGATCTGAGGGCGGAGGGAAGCAGAGCAGGTTAGAGGGGCGCAGGTGGGTGGGCGCAGGCCAGCCGTCAGAGCATGCCACACTGTTAAACCGAGTTGTCATGTGACGATAGATATTGCTACGAGTATTTCGTCACAAGAGCTGTGATGAAACAGTCGTCACTTGACATGAATCTTTCGTCACATGACATGGATCTTTCGTCACATGACATGAATCTTTCGTCACATGACATGAATCTTTCGTCACACGACATGAATCTTTCGTCACTTGACATGAATCTATCGTCACACTGCAATGAACCATTTGTCATGTGACGAACCTTTCAAAAGTAAAATTTAGCACTGACTTTTGTCGTAATGTGACGACTTAAAATTTTACAGTGCGGATAAGTCGGCAAAACACCTGTGTGAAGCGGGCGGTATCAACATCAACGCCTGCCCACTAGGCAATGTAAACTCTCCTGTGTGTAGAGTTTGCCTGGTAGGCAGGCGTTGATACCGCACGCTTCACACAGGTGTGTCGTGGGCAATTTTCGCCTACTTATCTGGCAACACTGGGTCAGAGTTGCGCCATTTGCCGTCAAGCGGCCGATCGTTTACTACTCATACACAGGGATGGCCTTCACTTCGAAGTCAGACCTCCGGCTAAGGGCATATAGGGCAACACGCGGGGATCACTGCGGGGAGGACACACGGAAAAAATAAGTCAATTGTTGCGACCGAAAATTAGTCGCTACAACTGATAAATTTGTTAAAATCGGGACAACTTATATGTGGGGTGTGACAACCCGAAATTTCCGCCAACACAGACACTTACTGTTTGCCCAGCACGTTTATATTAGTTGTCACGATTAATTCGTCGATTGTCCCGAAGTTAACTGATAATTTTTTTTCCGTGCAGCGCCCGCCCACGGGAAGCGCCCGCTGCAGCCCGGGTAGGCAGCCAGGCTCCCCGCGCGTGTACTGCGGGACAGCCTATCACGCCGGGCCGCAGGGGCTGACCGGAACCGGGCCGGGCCGGGCCGGGCCAGGCCGGCATGAACGCTCGCTCAGCTACTTACTGATGGCACAGGTGTCGCCTTCCCAGCCCTCCTTGCAGATGCACTGGAAGGAGTTGACTCGATCCACGCAGGTGCCGCCGTTCAGACAGGGGTTCAGCTTACAGTCGTTGATATCTGAAGCAGAGGCAGAGGTTTACATCTGGAGGCCGCGTGCAGGGCGGGGCGGGGCAGTCAGTGTGTGTACTCACTCTCGTGGCAGTGGCGGCCGGTGTACCCCGGCGCGCACAGGCACTTGTAGCCGCCGGCCGGCGTGGAGACGCAGCGCCCGTGCTCCCCGCACACCGCGCCGCCGCCGCCGCAGCTGTCCGACAGGAGCGCGACTGCAGGCAGAGAGAGGCATGCCGTCAGCATCGCGAGGGGGGCCGGGACACCGGGAGATACCCCGCGGCCGAGGGAGCCTCCCCCGCTAACGCGGGGTATCGCCGGGTGGGGGAGAGTGCTCGAGTGTGAGCAGTACCTCCGGCTAGCGGAGGTGAGCGGATCTCACCTAGAGAGGGTCATAGGCAAAGAGGCGCCACGGTCACGTGACTGGCTGCGCTGTGATTGGTTCGGTTCAACTGGGTTCGGAAGAAGGCTGCGAAATTTTTCATACCGCGTTTCTGAAAAGCTTGACGGACCCTCGGATTTCCCCGAACATGCCGGTGGCGATCCTGTGGGTCGGCTCTGGGGCAACCCCAAGCGCAAGTCGCCACAGCTATCGCAAATTTCACTACAAATCGCCAAACAAAATAGCATTGCGGCCGGTATGAAAACTAAAACGATCGCCTGGCCGCCCAGCTGAACCAGAGCTCGCTTGTCACGTGACCGTGGCGCCTCTTTGCCTATGGCCCTCTTTAAGCTCACCCATGCCCCATGCGCATGCAGCAAAGAACAGACCGTGCACACAACCAAGAAGAGGCGGTACGAGACCGGAGAAATAAACGCTGTCCGCATGCACCAGATGATTTACCAAGGAGCGTGGAAAGTCTGCATAAAACCGGACGCAAACAGTCAGGCAGCAACAAGAATAAAAGCGGACCGCACATATTATTATTCACCCCGCGAGCGTCCAGCACCGCTCAGCACATCCTTCAACTGCACGCGTAAAGTAGGTTTCTTAACGCTCCCCAAACGAAACCTATCCTCTGTGCACTCGGCCCGTCAGAGCGCGGGCCGGCCGGAGGGGTCTGCGGGGCTTGAGATGCTGGGCGCTAGAGGCTTACGGTGAGTTAGCGCGCCCCGCCCGGCTGTCTGGATTGGGCCGGGCGGGGCAGGGCAGGGCAGGGCAGGGCAGAAGCCCCACGATGGTCTCATTTACTGGTCCACGGGGGGCCCCACATGCACTCGGAGCCCTGCCGCGCCCCCAGCTGTGCCCGCCGGCCCCCGGCCCCCGGCCACCAGCATCAAGGGGTAGCAACGAGTTTTTTTGTTTTTTTGTTTTTTTCAAATGTTGGCGCGCCGCGCTCCCGACTCCCACGCGCTCCTATGACCTCATAGCTTAATCACCTCACCTGACTCAAAGCAAACTAACAAACCCGTGTGCCCGTCAGAATTTTAAAATCGTTCCGACAGGCGCTGCAGAGGAGGAATCAGTGCAGTGTGGGGACCGGGCCGCCTCGCCTGGCCGGCCGGCCGGCCGGAGAATCACAGGGACACTTTTTATTGAGCCGCGCTGCGCCGCATCGCCGCGGGTTTAGAACAGAACCACCCAGTGTCGCGGCAGCCGCGGGGACGGGACGGGGGACCCAGGACCAAGGCCCGGCCCGGCCCGGCCCGGCTGCGGCCGCGACGCCTGGCAGTTTGTCTCTGCCAAACCTGCTCGGCTCGGGCGGGACTCTGCACACTGCACCGGCGCCCCTCCCCGCCCCGCCCCGCACAGCACTTTTATGCGCCGTAAAGGCCGCTATGCGCCCCGTCCCGCCCCGCCCCGCCCCGCCCCGCCCAACTAAGTTGCATCCGGACCCATCCAGACCACCACCAGACCTGCATGTTCCAGTCCAGCGCGGCTTAATGAAACAATCCTCGACGCGACGGCCCAGCCCTGTTTTACTCGCGGAGGCTTTACGAGACGTTTATCAGAGCGGGCCGGTACATGCAGTCGACCAGCACCATAACAGCAAGCTGTTATTTTTCAAAATTTCCCTGAGCGTCACCGTAACACTGTAAGTTTCTTACAGAGAACTGCTCTTCGTCATGTGCAAAGGATTTGGGACCTTCGCAATACAAACAAATTCTTCGTATTACAAAGGGATCCAGTTTGTATTATAAAGATCGCGCTGTTCTCCCCCCAAACCAATATTGTATGTAATATGAAGAAAATCGGTTTGTAGTATGGTGGTTCCAGCAGATCCTTTGTACAAACCGAATTCTTTGTAATATGAAGAACATCCTGTGTAAGGAACTAGACAGTGAAAGCAAAAAGTAAAGCCAAGCACCATTCACCATTCCGAGGGGTCGACCACTTGGATATTCCATGTACACATTGAAAAATATTCCAAAAATATTCCAGATATTCCAACATATTCCAGTCCAAAAATATTCCAAATATTCCAAAAATATTCCAAATATTCCAAAAACATTCCAAATATTCCAAAAATATTCCAAATATTCCAACATATTCCTGATATTCCAAAAATATTATCCCACATTTTCCTGATATTCCAAAAATATTGTCCTACATATTCCAAAAATATTCCAGATATTCCAACTGGAATATATTCCATGTACACAAATATTTCAAGTGGTCGACCCCTCGCACCATTCCCTCCCAGCCGCCCATAGAGAGGAGAGCTAGGCGTGGCTTATGTACCGTGGTCGCAGTTCTTGCCGTGCCAGCGCTCGGGGCAGTGGCAGTGGTAGCCGCTGTGCGTGGACGAGCACGTGGCGCCGTTGCGGCAGGGGTTGGGCGCGCAGTGGTCGTGCTCCAGCTCGCACAGGGTGCCCGCCAGCCCCACGGGGCAGATGCAGCGGAAGCCGTTCACCAGGTCCACGCACTCGCCGCCGCGCAGGCACGGCGTCGACTCGCAGTCGTTGACGTCGGTGGCGCAGTCGCGGCCCGTGTAGCCCGCCCGGCACGCGCAGTGGTAGTCGTTGACCAGGTCGATGCAGGTGGCGCCGTGCTGGCACTGCCCCACGCAGTCGTCGATGTTCTGGTCGCAGTTGGCGCCCTCCCAGCCGGCCTGGCACTCGCACTGGTACGAGCCGACCAGGTTGGTGCAGGCCACGCCGTTGACGCACGGGCTGAGCAGGCACTCGTCCGCGTCTACACGGCATGCAGGCGACAACGTCAAACACTCGAAAAAAACAAACTCAACACACACAAACTCACAAAACTCAACACCATGCACTACTAGGGGTGGTGGGGGTGGCCCTACGATACTCACCGTCCTGGCAGAAGTCGCCCTCCCAGGCGGGCGGGCAGTCGCAGCGGAAGCCCGCCACCAGGTCCACGCACGTGCCGCCGTTCAGGCACGGCGACGAGGCGCACTCGTCCACGTCTGCAACAGCGAACACCGCGAGTGTGGTCAACTCGTCGCCAACGCGGAGGAGTGGGGCGGGGCGGGGCGGGGCGGGGCGGGGCGGGGAGTGGGGCGCTATGGTGCCTAATCGTTGGGGCGGCTCATAGCAAAGGCGTTGCACGACATTCCGCTCCGTGACGAGCGGGCGTGGCGTGGCGTGGCGTGGCGTAGAGTGGCTCGGCGCGGAGCCCTAGTAAGTATACCTGCCGGATCGCGCCTAGCCAGCCGCCCCGCGCCCTGCGCCCGGCTCCCGCCTGCCAGCCTGGCCGGGCCGGGCCGGACTACACAACACCCGTTCTGTTCCGTTCAGCTCGCTGGAGGACGAGAGAATTATAGTGTTCATTACGGCGGGGCAGGGCGGGGCGGTGCGGGGCCGGGCTGACCCGACCCGCGCCGCAGCGGGGCCGGCCAGCCTCCCTGGTCCAGTCCGGTCCGGAGGCCGCCGTACACCTCGCCCCGCCCGCCCCACCCCGCCCCGCCCCGCCCCGCCCCGAGCGTAAGAAGACGCCTGTTCACTCGGCGAGCGGGCTGCGATCGGGTTTACAGAAAGGGCTCTAGTTAGCTAAGTGCCGGTGCGGGGATCAGGGCGCGCGCTGCGGCCATATTGAGTCGTTTTGCACGGGCCCAAGCCCTACCACCCACCGCATGGTCAGCGGCTGCACCCCGCCCCGCCCCGCCCGGCGGGGACTGGACTGGAGGGAGGTGACCGGCGTGACCCAGGTGAGCCTGGGCCGGGACGTAGAGAGACTCTACCTTGACGGGACGGGAGCGGTGAGGGGGCCGAGGCAGGCGCGATTTAACGGGGGAGGGGGGAGGCCGATCGCCCCCCCCCCCCCCTGTCGGGCTCTAGTGGATCGCCTGAAAGATAGACAACTTGGGCTACAAAACCCCCCTGTATGTAGGCAACCCACGGGACACCGCCGGCCGCCGAGGCGATTCGGGCGCGCTTCGAGAAGCCGGCCCGGCCCGGCCCGGACGACCAGCCCGATCGCCCTGCCCCCTGCTCCTGCTCCTGCCCCTTCCCCCGCCCTGCCCCTGCCCTGCCCTGCCCCTGCCCCTGCCCCCCAGTACAGCCTCCGTCCTCCTCGCACCCGGCGGGCCGCGGCGCGGGTGCGAGCGAGAGGGCCAGCGGTGCAGCGCCGCCGCCGTGGGAGTACAAAGCGCAATTAATGAGGTGGGGTGGATCTCGGGGAGATTAAAGCGGACCGAGAGCAAGGCTCCTCAACTCGTTAATTCCAGAGATAGAGGGCAGCACGGGAGCACCATGCAGGCCGGGGCGCGCAGGGGACGGTGCTGAGGTCCAGGAGGACTGCGCGGGCTCCTCAGGGTTCGCACTGGGGCGCTGCACCCACTAGTGTCGCCAGTAGACCGATTCCGGTGCACGCACTCGTCGCTCCGTCTCTCTCGCACCCTACGGCATACTCCTCGAGTGCGAGAGAGGCAGGGCGACGAAGGCGTGCACCGGAATCGGTCTACAAAGCTGACGAGCTGTAAGGGGCCACGCTCATGCCCTGTGCATACCCTCCAGCAGCGCGGTGACGGAGGCCCAGGCTGAGTCAGCCTATGCCGCCCTCTCCTCTCCCTACAAAACGCGAAAGTTAGTCGAAACTAAACGACCGTCCAGTAATAAGGGGGAGGGGAGGGCGAGCGGCGCAAGCAGTGATAATGAGAACCGAACCGATGGTCAGGTCAGTCAGCTCCGGTGAGCCGTGCGGGGCGTGGCGGGGCGGGGCGGGGCGGGGTGGGCTGATCCCGACGGGGATCACATCGCCAGCACAATTAATTCGATCGGAACCAGAGGCCTGCTATTAGTCTGCCCCGGCCGCCCGCCCCGCCCCGCGCTCCCACACTGTGAACAAAACTTTACCCCGATACACCGCCGATACACGCGGCCACGCGAATCGCGCGATTAATTTTCGGCAACAAGGCAGCGGGGTGGGGCGGGGCGGGGCGGGGTGGGCAGGGCTGAGGTGGGGCCGCGGCGGGACGGGGCTGCATTTCATTATGATCGCAGCCGCACGCAGAGCTCTCGGGGCTGAAATTGTGCGATAATAATCGATCCTGAGCGACCTGACCGGAGCGGGGCGCCCGCCCGCCCGGCCGGCCTATCCGCGCCGCTTTCTTTTATTTTCTCGGTTCACGGCGGCGTTTCGCCTCTCCGCAAACCGGAGGAAGTGTTAAGGGCGGATAAAGAGATCAGGCCCCGGAGTCGCCCTTGCGAGCGCCGCCCGCCCCGCCCCGCCCCGCCCCGCGCGGCCCGACGCGATGCGCCCCGCCCCGCCCCGGCCTTAAAGGCTAATGGGCTCCCCCCTAATGCTCTGCGTACGCTGCTGGTTCAATCTGAGCTGCTGCTGCTGCATACATGTTTATGTGTGGGCCGGTCGGTCTTTCTCTCCTCTCTTCTTCTCCCTCTTCTTTTTTCTCACCATCTTCTTTATAGACAGAGAAACCAGCGGCAGCAGCAGCAGGCTGAGGCTGCCCACCGGAGAATTAAATGGATCGACGAGATACAACCCCTTCCCCCCCCCCCCCCTCTGTACCGGGCCTCACACACTTGCCTAATAAAATGGTATGAGCCGTGCGAAAGTCACAGGACAGCGGTGCGGGTGGGATGCAAGAGTCACACTAAACTACAAGTGCAGTCATAAAGGAAACAAAAACACATCCGCCCGAGACACACGGCGTGCAGGATACAACTACAACTACACACACACGCACACATCAACCAGCCGACTACTACACACGCACACTCGGCTCGGCACACGAGCGTTACCTGGCCTAACGAGAGCGCTGGCTACAATCTTGGTGTAACGCCGGACTCCTGGAATAAGCAAAGATCTCTCTGAGTGAAAACAGCTCCCCACTCCCGCGTTGAAATCTCTCGCCCATCATTGTCAAGGCCGCCAACGGCAGGGACCTTATGGCAACACGAATTTCACTTTGACAATACGCCAGTTGCCATAGTTCTTCACTGCAAAACGCAGGATTCAGAGGTCTCATCTAAAAGGAGCGACATTTTTCCCTTTGCTAGTATTGAGTCAGATTCTAAAGTATCACTCAAATTCAGTGATATCCGGAGTGGAATCCTCACTCCAAAGGATAGCGAGATTCCTTACTTATAAATTATCACTCTAATAGAGTGAGAAAATCACGAGGGGGTATGCACTCTCAAAACCTGTGACCCGACTATTACGTCTATTACGGTCTATTACGCCTCAAAAATATCCGGATTCAGCTAAAAACAGTCCAAAACAACCTAAAATAGGTAAATTTCGGAGAATTTCGGCTATTACGCCACTATTACGCATACTATTACGCGTGCTATTACGGGCAGAGTGACCCGACTATTACGCGAGTGCATACCCCCTCGGAAAATCACTTTCTCAGGAAAGACAGATTTTTTGGGTCAAAATATTTCTCTCTGAAGATTCTCCTCCATTTTCAGTGTTTAGCGGCGTAGGCAACTCCCGGGCAACGGGCTGTCACCGTTGGAGGGGGGGGGGGGGGATATCGCGAGCTAGGCCCGCTGGTCGCGCCCTGGCGTTGAGGGCGCAGGGCGACATGGCGCGGCGGGCGGGAGGGGGAGGCAGGTCCATAGTCCCGATTGGAATGTGCCGTGCAGTGCCAAATGTAAGGGGGTCGGCGCAGGTCGGCGCAGGTCCAGGACGCGGCCACTCCCACAGGCCTGCCCGCCTGCCTGCGCCTGGATGGGATCATCACCAGCGGGGCCTGCATGGCCAGGTTCAACGCCAAATAGCCCTGTGCCTGCGAAGCGCCCAGATATGTAGTCTGGTCCGGCCCGGCCCCGGTCCGGCCCCGGCCAGGCGCGCTCTTGGCCGGGACGGACGCCACTCAAGAGTTGCAATGAGAGGGAATCTCCATAACCACTTCAAGTCCACTCTGCCGTGCTCGCGCGCCGGAGCTAAGCAAGCAGAAGGGAAGTGAAAAAAACATTCTTTGCAAAATCGAAGAACGATTTTTTAGACAACCCAAAAGATAAAAGGGGTCAAAGTTAAGGTAAGAGTTATGGTAAATGTTGAGGTAACTTTTGCGGTTAAAGTTAAGGTAAATGTTAAGGTAAAAGTTAAGGTAACAGCATAGGTAACAGTAAAGGTAACAGTTAAGGTAACAGTTAAGGTAAAAGTTAAGGTAAAAGTTAAGGTAACAGTTAAGGTAACAGTTAAGGTAACAGTTAAGGTAACAGTTAAGGTAACAGTTAAGGTATAACAGTTACACTGTGAGAAGTGTTTGTAAGAGTTACGGGAAAATTTCCATGAAAAATGTCGTAAGGTTACAATATCAAATTGTAAAATTAATTTTTTTTAAGGACACTTGGTATCAACTTGTGACTACGAGCACAAATAGGCTTCAGTAAATTTACGATTTCGATCGTAAAGTTAAAACACCGTTTGTAAATCACAAATTAGGAAAAAAAGTCGTAAATTTCCAGAGATATTTGTAAGGTAAAAGTTTTCCGTTTTGATTAAGATTTCCGATTGCCGTTTCAGTTTTGATAACGATTTCTTTTTCTGCGCCACCCTTCCTGAATGCCTGGGCTGGGGCTGGGCTGGGGGAATATACTCACTGATGCCGCAGGTGTCGCCGGCCCAGCCGGGCGCGCAGCTGCAGGTGAAGTAGCCGCCGGGGCTGTCGTGCTGCAGCTGCGCCTGCGGCTGCGCCTGCGCCTCGCTGTAGGGGTGCGCCGTGCAGGTGCCGCCGTGCGCGCAGGGCTGCGTGGCGCAGGGGTTGTCCACCACCTCGCAGTTGGGGCCGGAGAAGCCCTCGCCGCAGGTGCACAGGTACTGGTCCGGCGCGGGGTTCTCGCACGTGCCGCCGTTCTGGCACGGCTCGTGGCGCCCGCAGTAGTTGAGGTCTGCGAGGCAAACAAATCATGTCGGGTCACTCAGGGGGTGCAGGCAGCAACAGGCAGCGCGGGCAGCACAGCGGGGCCGGGACAGAAAGGGGGCACCGGCACGCCCGCCCCGCCCCACCCCGCCCCGCCCCGCCCCGCCCCCCGCCCCGCCACGGCCCGCGACACAGCCGGCCCGGTACAACCCGACTGCAAGTGGTGTGTTATTTGGAAACTTCTTCGACCTGCGGAGGGATCGATTGTTTCATTGTTCGCTCACTCCCCTTCTCCATCCCTCCCTCCCTCTCCCCTCCCGCCCTCCCTCCCTCCCTCCCTCCCTCCCTCCCTCCCTCCTCCCTCCTCCCTCTCTTCCCCCCCTCTCTCGGCAAATTTCATAATGGGCGTGACACACAGAACACACACTCCGGTCCATGAAGTATATACACATGCATGCATTCATGCGCATGGCCCGTCGCCGCGGCGGAGCAAAAAAAAAATTACTAACAAATGCAAAAGCGCATGAAAAGGCGCCAATTCATTGCGGTCACGCGGAATAATGGCATGATGAGGGCGCGGGGGGAAGGGGGGGGGGGAGCGGCCATTTCACCAGTCTCGAATGCGTCTCAATGTTTCTTGCTATACGTTTTTTTCCCCCTGCCGGACGATGGCATGACAATTGACTGCCATTTCCCGCGTCCCCGCGGTCCCGACGATCGAGATCGAGATAAATCGAGATTTTCAGCGGCGCTAGCTGGCAGATCCCCAGAGCAAGAAACACGACGCATCCAGCGAGTTCGAAATTTTGCGGAAGTGTCACAGCGTATAAAGTCAAAAGCAGACAGTCAATACCGTAATCATAGGCAAGTCGACAAAGCCCGAAAAAAAAAAAGAAAAGCAGACATACATGTATTGTTTATTCAAATGGCCCTTCCCTCCCTCCCCACACAGGTCCTGGCTGCACCGGGCCGGGTCGCCACTTCCGATCGCGTTTTTGTCGCAAAGACAATTGAGACACCGCTGTTACATGAGCGATGCACAGGACGACCAAGGCCGGCGGGCAGCACGACCACGAACAAAGAAAACCAAAAATAGTACACTCCGATCTTGATCGTCTTTTTTCACGATATCTCTGATTGGAGGATTCCAAATCCTGGACGCTGGGAGAGGTTTGGCTGCCGTGTCGCGACCATCTGATGTGTGGGATCTCACCGAGTGCGCCTCCTCCCCCCTCCAGTCCCTGCAGTCCAGCGGTGGATTAGTTTGCTCCAGCTCGCATGCGCGACCGACCGGAGGCAAACGGGTTTAAATTTCAAAGCCATTATATGAAAAGGGATTGGATTATTTCGACAGTGACAAACAGCTGGGCAGCGGACCGGCAAAAGGACGGGACGGGACGGGACGGGGAGGGACGGGGAGCGACGCTCCGCGCATGAGGGACAATCATGTGTGTTGCTTTTTAATTCGCGGCGGCCCGGCCCGGCAGCAGGGGAGGAGAGGGCGCCGCCATCAACAAGTCCAGCGCGGCCGCGGCCAGCCTCCCTCCCTCCCTCCCTCCCTCCCTCCCTCCCTCCCTCCCTCCCTCCCTCCCTCCCTCCCTCCCTCCCTCCCTCCCTCCCTCCCTCCCCTCGCCGGCCTTCTGCTCTCGATTCAACGATACAAAAGCGATCTTTATACACACACTGCAAACACACTGCCCCCCATCACTCACACCCCGGGCCGGGGTCAGGCCGCACAAAGCCGCAGAGGGAGGCGGTGCAGGGGGGGACGCCGCGACAAGTGAGCACCTGGCGCCCGCCCGCGCCCGGCGACAAGTGCATGCGGCGGGGAACCGGTTGGTCGCCGAGCGCCTCCCCCCGCGCGGCGCACGCGTGCCGCATATGGCACGCACAGGGTGGAGAGGTCACCCACAAAACTAGGCTTTTCACTTATCAATGTTCTTAAAGAACATCTTAAGAACATTTTAAGAACATTTTGCTGAAGAAAATCGCATTTCTCGTCATTCAGCTAAGTTACATTATTTCTTAGATTTAGAACACACTGTAAAAAATAGGTACGGAAAAAGTACCGCTAATAATTTTTCCGGAGACTTCCGTACTTGAGGAAAACGGAACTTCCGTTCAAATCTCCGTAGTACATGGCAGTTCCTACAGTACCGTTAGAGAAAAACTAGTTTATCGCTGGGAAGGAATCGTCCGTACCCATCGTAGTACGGAACGCTTCCGTCATCGGTTCCGTACTAGGCATCTCATTTTTTACAGTGCAGTGTTTTAAATACTTTAATGTTCTTAAATCAAGAACCTAACCGATGTCTTTGTGTGGTTCGTACTCACCTTGGTCGCAGAGGATGCCGCCCCAGTTGGTGTCGCAGATGCACTGCCACGACGAGCCGTTGCAGTAGCCGTGCTTGCAGCCCGGGTACGGCGAGCACTGGTCGCAGAACTCTCCCTGCCAGCCTGGCCGGCACCTGGAGGCAGAGCACCGCACGTCAGGACAAATGTGTCAAAGTCGCACACTACAAGTGTGCAAAACTCCTACAGCTCTGCTTGTTCGAGGATATCCGAATGGCAATGGAAAATCCACACATCTAAAAGTGTGCGAAAAATACATACCACGAAGTGTGCGACATTTACACTGGTAAAACTATGGCGTAGTTTACGTGATTGTACGTACGCTTGAAGACTTTACGCTTGAAATGCAGCATAGATAAGAAATCCCATGCATTTAGATAGGCGGAATCCGAGCGGATAGTTAGTACGCTTGAAGAAAGGGGGTCGCACTACGCTTTAGTTTTACCAGTGCAAGTGTGCGACATTCGCACACTTGTGTTTCTAGAGCGGAGTCATTAGGGGCGGCTACTACTGGCAGCAATGTGAGCGATACCTACGGCGCTGCTCTCACTCGGCCCACCCCTAGCGAGGTACCGGAGCGCGCCACCGACGGCGACGGGCCGCCGCGCCGCGCCGTGTGGGCTTCCATTCAGAGCCGCCGCCCCGCCCCGCCCCACCCCGCAACGCCCCGCCCCACCCCGCCCCGCCCCACCCCGCCCCGCCCCACCCCGGCCCCGCCCCAGCCAGCCTCTCCGCTTATATGAAAACGGCTCTAATTGACGTTGTAAAAGGGAGCGCTTTGCATAGAGAAGTCACCCCGTAATAGTTCCTTCTCCGTGAACAAAACGTTCCGCTCTCATGCATACTTGATATAACGGTGGCCCAGGTGGAGGGCGCGGCGCGGCGGGGGGCGGTGTAAATGGGGGAGGGTGAGGGGGGCTCACGGCCAGAGCGGGTGGATAGAGAAAGATTCTGGAGTTCACCTTCTCTTCCAAATAGTAGGAAAGGACAATTTCCATGTAAATTCTTGAGCCCCGTCTCTAATTCCCCTCAGCCTGGAGACGACCAGAGAACCGGCGCAACGTGGAGACGCAGCCTTCCATGCGTGTTATACTTCTGATAGCTCGTCTGCTGACCGTGAGTCTCCGGAAATGAAAACACCAGAGGGTCCGTGGGGCGCGTTTATTGCGGCACACGTTGATGTGCGGGTGCGCGCGCGCGCATCGAGTGCGGCCGGGCCAGGCGGGGCGGGGCGGGGCGGGGCGGGGCAGGGCGGGCGCGCCAGGCCAGGCCAGCACTAGCGAATATGTGTTCGGTAGTTAATTCATGCAAAAGATGTCGTAAAACTACGGGGGCGGGGCGGGGCGGGGCGGGGTGAGCACCGCAGTCTGGCTACCGTCTGGCCGGGCTTGCTGTCCCCCGGGGCCGGGCCGGGGCGGGTCCCCTCTCCTGCGGGACGTTTTAACGACGGCGGATAGTACACTCCACGCTTCCATTCCCTCACCTTGCTCTCGTCTCGTTCTCCGCGGCCCCACTAAATCTCCAGAGATATCATCGCGTGTGTCTTTTCATTTTTATATTCGCTCTGCGCGCCGTTTCCTCTCCTCGTTCGCAGGGAGTCTCGCCCCGCCCCGCCCCCCGCCCCGCCCCGCCCCGCCCCACCCCACCCCGCCCCGCCCCGCCCCGGCCCTGTAGGACCGAAGCGGTTGGCGGAAGTGGAGCGCGAGAGCGACCCAGCTGTTCCTGCCATAAGGGAGGGCTTCCATACTAACTAGAGGACAGGGACCTCAGGTGTTTGAGCACTATGTTACACGCGTTTGCTTGCGGGCGGGCGGGTGCTGGAGGTCCGGCCCGGCCCGGCCTCAGCCGCCCCCTCCTCGGGCGTCCTCGCGCCGACGGGCAGAAAACAAGCACTAAGAGGCGTCTATCGCGAACATGGACGCGACGCGGCGCTCCCGACACAAGAGCGAGTAGCTCAGGGCCCGCGCGGGGCGGGGCGGGGCGGGGCGGGGCGTGGACGGGAGGGACGGGACAGCCAGCAGGAGCCATTAGTACGATATACGCGCCATGCAGCCCGCGTGCCCGGCCCGGCCCGGCCCGCTGCGGCCCCGCGGGGACCTGACCGCACACCGCACTCCCCGCTCAGCGCCGCGCGCCTCCCCCGCGGCCCGCCCCACCCCGCCCCACCCCGCCCCGCCCCACCCCACCCCGCCCCGCCCCGCCCCGCCCGCACACGACAGGGGAGACAAAAATGTGCCTCCCGCGCCGCGGCGCGCAGCGTCCCCCTTGTATCAAAACACAATTTATCAGGTGTTTTCCCCAAAAAAGGGACATAACGGCGGTGAGGCGGGGCGGGGCGGGGCGGGGCGGCCGACACAAAGACGAGCTCACATCCGTTATAGCCGTGAAGAGTCCGGGCGGCGCGACGGGCCTGGACGGGCCGTGCTGAGGAGGAGAGGACCCCCGCTACGAACCATTTGCTGCGGACGGCTCGGCCCGGCCAGCCTGACCCCGGGGAGCGGACGGAGACCAAAGTGACGTCCAAATTTATGAAATTAAAAATCCTCGGCAGTGAGAGACCCACAAGCGAGCGCACAGGGGGGTCACGAAGGGGGACGAGAGCCGGGCCGAGCTGCAAGCTACACCGGCCCGGTCCGCCCCGCCCCGGCCCGCCCCGGCCCGCCCCGGCCCGCCCCGGCCCGCCACGCCCCGCCCCGCCCCGCCCCGCCCCGGCTGGGGTACTGGTATCGCTCTTTACTGGCCGCGCCGCGCCCCGGCGGCACCTGCACTTCCGCACCTGGCCACCGGAACTGCAGCCAGCCCCCTTTCCGAACTGGTGGCGGATGCGGCGAGGGCCGAGTACCTCCTGGACGAGGATGAGGACGCCCCGCCGCGCCCCGCGCCGCCCAGCTCAGCCCCGCCCGGACCCCCCGCCGTGCGCGACAGGCTTCGAGCGCATCCAGTTCCGGAACTTCCACGGGATCCTGGCCAAAGGAGTATGATATATAGTTTTTCGTCCGCGGTATAGCGCCGCAGGGGGGGGGGGGGGGGGGAATCACCCGCGACGTGCAGCAGACACGGGCTACTTTGTAATGCGATCAGTCCTATTCCCCACAAAATGACGGCCCTAGTGAGCTTCCAACAGCCAGCCCCTCCCCACTTCTACTTGTACCCCCCTCCCCCCCCTCGCCCGCTGTGTTCGCTAGCTCACTTTGTGTGAACGTGTTAATTAGTCTCATTACGGCCCGTGTACCGGCGCGGTGGCGCTGTGCCGCCGGGGTCGGCACCGCCGTCAAAGGAAAGGCTTTCGGCGCCAAAATGGTTTATTGGTCGGTTCTTGGGGAAAAAAGAAATAGAAGAAACCCTGCTAGAAATCTTACACATAAAACTCACTTGACCCAAAGAATCGTTTCTTTAAAAAAATTCTTTAGAAATTTTTATTTTAAATCAAGACATACTTCTTTTATCCAAACAACACACAAACCTCTTATTCATCGATTAGAAAAATTTTTGCTTATAGGAAAAAGAAATTTTTTTGATTTGAAACAAAATTATTCTTTGTACTCATATTGATGAAATTATTGCTTTCAATCAAAACCGCCTGTGTTGTTTTAAACAAACGATTCTCTGGGTGTTAAATTAGTCAATTCTGACTATACTACTCAACTATGCCCTCATAGGAAATTTGTGGGCGCATTTTCGAAACTAATCACAAGAACACAAGATATTTTGTTAGTTTGTTTTCAATACTTACTCGCAGTCCCCGGGCACGTCACACTTGCCGTGCTGCGCGTGGCAGCCCGCCTTGCACACGGCTGCAACAGAGACACACACGGTGAGGTGAGGTGAGGCGAGGTGGGGTGGGGTGTTGTGGGGTGGGGTGGGGTGGGGCGGGGTGGGGTGGGGTGGGGTGCGACACAAATGACTGGAGCCGCACCGCGCGGCTCGTTAGGCGCGTGCCGCCGCGCCGCGCCGTCATAAAGCAGGAGGTTCGGACACAAAAAAGTGACGCTCTCCTCTCCGCGAGACAAACCGGGAAATAATTGATTGGCAAATAATTATGGTATCGGAATTAAGGCTGAAGGATGTGACGAGGACCGCGGGAGGCACGAGAGTGGCTCTGCTGCTCGGCTCGGCTCGGCTCGGCTCGGCTCGGCTCGGCTCGGCTCGGCTCGGCTCGGCTCGGCTCGGCTCTGCTGGCCCGCCGCGTCTCGTCTGCCGTGCAAACGCTACTTTATTGGCGCGGCCGGCAGGGACTCGCGGCTGGCTGCATTCTGCAATGGTTTGGAGCTGCGGCACGCTTGGCGCGACGGATGCCAAAGTCTGTCGCGGTTCAAAGAATTTTATGTTATCGCCGAAATAGGGATAGGGGATCTAACCTTGTGCACCGGGTGTTTCATTGAATGCACTGGAAAAACAAAAGTCCTACCTTTAAAAGGCACTAAAGTTCCAAAGGCACTACAGTTTATGTTTTTTCGAAATATTTCCTTACTATGGAATACAATTACATTCGAAGACCTATATTCGTACTCTAAGCAAAATTCCGCGTCGAACGAGCCTACATGTGATGGGGTTCTGTTCAAAAATGGCATAAATTGATTGCAATTTTTGTACTTTTTTACTTGCTTTTCATTTGCTGACCGCTTATCAGAACCCCATTACATGTAGGCTCGTTTGACGCGGAATTATGCGAGGAATTCGATAATGTGGTCTAAAATGTGATTGGTTTGCTCACACAGAAAATATTTTTAAAAAACTGAAAATTTAACCTTTAGCACCCCTAAAACGGGTTAGCACCCCTGGAAAGGTAGGACTTAGCACCTTTGTTTTTCCAGTGTGCGTAACAGTGATGCGGGTTTGCCTACCCCGGTCGCCTGTAAGGCGTCATGGCCCCTGCAGCGTATGAGTATGCAGTATGAGTATGAGTATGAGAGTATGCAACCCCGCAACACTGTTACACATTCAAAGAAACACCCGGCACATGCAGAGGTTGCACTGTTGCAATTTAAGATAAGACCAGTGTGGACCTGTTATTTCTAAACACATTAGAAAATTTCAGTAAACTGTTTAAATTTCTTATAAATTCACTTTTATTCAATTCATGTGACGTCACATTCTTTTAAATGTAAAAGCTGTCACATTCGTTATGATATGATGTCACATTTGTTGTAATGTGAATCGACAAGGCAGAGCGCCGTAAATTCGGCAGTCACACTCAAAAGAATGTGACAATTACATCCAAACGAATGCGACAGTTTTTACAGTGAAAGGAATTTGACGTCACATGAATCGAATAACAGTGTTGTAGGGCACAACAGCAGAATGCACAGTGTTTCACCGTTATTTTCAAGTACAACAACGGTTTGTATGGTTCTTATTCACGGCACAGTGTTTTGCGCGTCTGTTGGATAAATTCACATCGTATTCGGACACTTTTACAAACCAATCACGAAAACAAGCTCATTCGCTAAGTTTGACACCTTACAGTACGACAAAGCATGCGTTTCTCGCGTGAAAGACATGGAGCGACACCCCTGTGCTGTGCAGCAGTACTCACCTATCTCGCAGTTGGCGCCCATCCAGCCCGCGATGCACACCTTGTCGCCGTTGTGGTCGCAGGTGTAGTGGCCGAACTTGTCGTCGCGCGGCCGGCAGAACTTGGTGCAGGTGGCGTTGAAGTAGTGCTGGTCGCACTGCACGCGCACGCGGTACGAGAGCCACGCCACGGGCCCGCGGTGCGTGAGCGTGTGCCACTCGGCCGACGGCACGATGATGCCCGAGTGAGAGGCCTCCTCGATCACCCGCTCCGAGCCTGCGGGCAAGCAGGGCAAGTCAAACACTGTACGTCACCATGTGTATCATCGCGCACAAAACCACGCACAAACACTGGTAAAAAATTTAGTGTAAAAACACTAAGATTTAGTGAAAATAAATTTTGTTAGTGAAAGGTAGGACTTAGCACCTTTAGCTGACTAGCTGCGTATACTGTGAAAATTTAGTGTCTGTAAAGGCATTTAAGATTTAGGAGGAAAAAACTTAGCACTCGATTTTAGCGCCCCAGGAAAGGCGTTGCTTAGCACCTTTGTTTTTCCGGTGCATGTGTATCATCGCGCACAAAACCACGCACAAAATATGGAGCAAATTAAATTCATCATTTCAGTGTTAAAAATTAAAACCTAGTTGTGAATAAAGTTGGTAAGAGTGACGGGAAAATTTTTCATGGCAAATGTCTTAAAGTTACGATATCAAATTGTAAAATTACAAAATTGTAAGAACACTTGGTATCGACTTGTGACTCTTAGACGAGCACAAAATAGGCTTCCTGAAACTAACGATTTCGATCGTAAAGTTACAACTCCGTTTGTAGCTCACAAATTACGAAAACAGTCGTAAATTTACAAAGATGTTTTTTACAGTGCCTAGTTGTGCGTCTGCAGATAAAACTCATAATTTGCACAAATATTTTTAAAACCTAGGGGGCCGTTTAACGCGTTAGCGTTAGAATTTTTACATTTGTTTCACGCGCGCCGCTGAGTAGTCGTACCCATTATCGTTATTACCATTCTATTTAATACTGTAATTGATAATTAGACGACGAGTGTGGTTTGTGGCGGTAGGAGGGGAGCCTCAGAAAGCCGTTCTTAGAACTTTTTCATACCCAGCGGCCGGCCGGGCGGCGGACCACAGGTCGCTCCATAACCAACCCGTCTGGACCTCTCCTCCTCTAGCTCACACGACCACCCATTCAACTCTGCGTGAACCCCAAACACTAATTTTTAAAAACTTTACCTTAACTATAATTTTACTAATTCTTTACCCGTTCTCGGGAAAACGTTATAAAAATGAAAAAGATGACATGTGTATACAACTATATAAGACTTCAAAACGGTCACTTCTAAACTATAATAATCAAAATAAATATAACACCATAGAAATTTTCAGCTAGAATAAGATTTCAATATCATCTGCTTTCATTTCCAATCCTGATTGGAATTTTTTTCTTTTGCTTAATTAAGAGCTCAAGTTAAAATTTAAGTGCGCCACTACGAAACAGATCGACAGTAGCAGGACGCACCCGCCACCTAGAGCCTTCGACAGTTGGCACTTGCGAAGTGGTCCACCTTCACTGTGAGAGATGTTTGAAGTAGTTACGGGAAAATTTTACATGAGCAATGTCGTAAGGTTACGATACCAAATTGTGAAATTACAAAATTGTAAGGACACTTGATATCGACTTGTGATTTTTCAACGAGCACAAAAAGGCTTTCGTAAGTTTCCGATAAAGTTAGAACACCGTTTATATATCATAGATTACGAAAAAAGTCATAAATTTACAAAACAAAAAAAAAACAAAAAAAAAATACTTCTGTATTTCTCACAGTGATTTTGCACTTGGCGTTTCCTCAATCGATACTCAGTGCTAATAGCGCGATAACAACTACATCCTCGCCCCCCCCCCCCTCTCAAACAACGTGCTTGTTGTACGCCCCCTGGATGGGATGCAGGCAGACGGGTCGGGTCGGGTCGGCGCACCGCGGCGAGGAGATTGATGATGACAAGCAAATCAACTCCGACAGGTGGAACGGGCGCGGCGTGGCGCGGCGGCGCGGGGCGGGGCGGGGCGGGGCGGGGCGGGGCCCTGCTCTGCCTCTGCCCAGCCCAGCCCCGTCCCGGAGGAGCATGTCGCTCCGCGCTGTGTGCTCTACACAGAGGCGCCCGCCCCGCCCGGCGGGTATTTATTTAGGAACAGACCCTGCGGTGCGCCTATGTGCAGCGCCAGCGCCCCGGCCGGCCGTGCACGCCACTTATTGGCAGGCCCTGCCCTGCCCGGACCGGGCCCCTCGCGCTTATTGGCAGGCCCTGCGATGTTATTACGATCGTTATCACACGCGCCCCGCCCCGCCCCGCCCCGCCCCAGCGCGTCGCTGCACCCACGGCCACCTCATACACTCTCTCGGACCCTCCTTTCGACGAAATTTAATTTATTTTAAATTGGATCGACCACGGGACGGGAGAATCAAGGAATCCGCGACGGAAATAGGCTGCCATAAATTCAGCTAGCAGCAGGTCGCGACGGTGGGCCTGGCGGTGGCGAGGCGAGCGCTCCCGCCTCTCGGGGCCACCTTCCAGGGAGGCTGCGTGCGCCGGGCCGGGCCGGGCCGGGCCGGGGAGGTCAGAACCAAAGAGAGCGGGCCGAAGCGGAACCCGATCGATACCTATTACTTTTAATCGCAGCCTATGAAACATATACGGCTCATTTGTCACAAGGCAAGTGTTCACAGAGCAAGTTGAAGTTGAAGTGAAGCACAACACGGCCCACATGTCTGCGCTGATCCAGGGCGAAGAGCAAAAGAACGAAAAAGGGACCCACCTTCAGAGCGCAAAGAGGGAGAAAAAACTCGACGTACGCGGCCCCTTGTCAGCCCCCCGCCCGCTCCACAGTCAGACCCGCTGCTCAGTCACTTCACTTACGCCCTGGCCGCTGCGCCGCGCCAGTCTGAGGGAGGTCCGTCAGTGAGGGACAGAGGGGCGGGAGGTCACTCGCCGGCCTGCCGGCCCACTCTAGGAGGAGACCCTGACCGGGCCGGGCCGCGCGCCCTCGCCGACCACAAGCAGTGACTCATGGCGGTGGCTGCCGAGGGGGAAGGGGCAGGGATGTGATCCGAGCTGTTATGGGCGCATAATTGTGTCGGCACGTCGGGCTGCATCCGCGCCCGCAGAGCACTCGCCTCTCTCTCTCTCTCTCTCTCTCTCTCTCTCTCTCTCTCTCTCTCTCTCTCTCTCTCTCTCTCTCTCTCCTTTTCCACCTGCAGCCTCTGCTGCGAGAAAAAGAGAGAGAGAGAGAGAGAGAGAGAGAGAGAGAGAGAGAGAGAGAGAGAGAGAGAGAGAGAGAGAGAGAGAGAGAGAGAGAGAGAGAGGGCGGGTGCGAGCGCCGGGCAGGGCAGGGCAGGGCTGTGGACGCGTCCCGTCCAGTACACGGCGGCGGGGAGGGGAGGGGCTTTAATACGGCTCACCGCGCATTAAATCCGGAGAAAACATGACATGCTCTTGAACGGCAAACAGGAAAGACGAGGCCGGCCAGGGAAAATAGGGGGAGGGGTGCACGGTAAAACTGGCGTCTTGGTTTTCCAGACGTTCTGGAAAAATCAAGACCAGGTCGATTTTCAAGACATTGCTCTCGCGGTTTTTAAGACGATGTCTTGAAGAAGTGGAATGATTTCAAGACGATGTCTTGAAAACCAAGCAGCAATGTCTTGGAAATCAGCCTGGTTTTCAGGCCGTTAACGAAAGGTCTTGGAGTTTTCCAAAACGTCTTGAAAATCAAGATAGTAGTTGTCTTGAAAACCAAGACGCCATGCAGTTTTACCGTGTGGGTGTGGGGTGCATCGAGAGAGAACTCACCCGGGTCGCTGAAGTTAGCCAAGTCCAGGGCCTGCAGGATGAGGGTGAAGGACCTCTGCAACAAGAAAAGGCATGGATTAGGCTTCGTTCAATTCCTGCACAGCGAAACATTTTTACAAGGTACCAGCCAGGTAACTGATGGGAGAGTTTTCTCGGACGGGTACGTGTGTGTGTGTGTGCCCTGCTTGGTACAGGCTCCTGCCGCGTGGGTGCCACGGCCGGGCCGGGGCCCCTCACCCTGCACAGCACAAACACAGACAGGCACACAAACACACACACACACACACATGCGGTGCCGAAGAAGAGAAATGTCCGGTAAACAGAGTCAAGAGGCTTGGCGCTGCTTGAGTCAGTTTGACGCCTGACTGCAGCCCTGACGGACGTCGAGTCCAGGCCGCCCAGGCCTCCCCCCCCCCCTCTCAGCCTCTCGTGGGCGTCGTCAAAGGTTTATTCTCGTGACGCTCAGTCTGCTACACGCTCACCCACTAATAATTCCATCCTGTCTTGAGACTCGACCACCAGGCGGCTGCACTGCACGCCTCGCCCCGCCCCGCCCCGCGCCTAGGCGGCTGACACCGCGCCAACGGGGACGATATATAGAGAGATACCTCCTGAGGGCGAATAAGCGAGTTTCAAGTAAAATACATATCCGCCGCGCGAGAAGGGGGGGGGGGGAGAGAAAAGAGAAAGACGCAGAAAAGGGAAGAAAAGTCGGCGCGGCAGGACAGATCTTGTGATCGGCTACGTGTTGATTACGGCACCAGCACACGGCCAGAGCCAGAGCCCGGCCGCCGCTCAGCGCAGCCCCGATCGAATAGGATTACAATAATGAACGCGTCTGGTAAACAAAGAGAGGCATTCCATTCCTGTATCGGCCGGTTGGGGCGGGGCAGGGCGGGGCGGCGCGGGGTGCTTCGTTAGGGAGGTGAGGTGTCGCGGCAGAGGCACCCGGCGGGGCCCCGCGCGGGCCGGGTCGCATGTCACGCGTACAACCGGAGCAGTGTCGCCGGTGCTCGAAAGCGCCATCGGGGGGATGAAAAAAATAGGCGAGGGAAAACGCGCGCGCGCACACACACACACACACGCACAGGCACACGCACGCACACACACACACACGCACACGAAGGAGATCCATTTTAAAAGCGAAGCTCGCGGGACTGACTGGAATAGACGGCGGGACGATTACACGCCGTTAGGGGAAAAACCACTTGGACAGGTGTGTGTGTGTGTGTGTGTGTGTGTGTGTGTGTGTGTGTGTGTGTGTGTGTGTGTGTGTGTGTGTGTGCGTGTGCGCGCGGCCAGCAGCGGCGCGGCGTGTGAATAACGCACTGCTGTGGCCACACAAACGGCCCCGCCGCGCCCCGCCCCACCCCGCCTCACGCCGCGCCCCGCCCCACCCCGCCTCACGCCGCGCCCCGCCACGCCCACGCGCGACAAGCAGCGCCGGCCGATCGCACACACTACTTATTGGCAATTTGCCGGACTGCAAGCGTTGTGGCGGGGCGGGGCGGGGCGGGGCGGGGCGGGGCAACCATGTTGCAGCGGCCACGACGCTCGCGCGGGGCGTTTAGTGCGGCATCACACCGTGGCCCGTAATAACAGAACCAATTTTATAATCACAAGCAGAGCAGGGCAGAGCACCCCACCGCACCCCGCCCCGCCCCGCCGCGCCCCGCCCCGCCCGGTCAGTACCGCCGGTGCCGCGCCGCGCTGCGATAAAGAGCGGAATAATGATCCCGGCCAGGGGAAGTGCACGCGTGTAATGGCGCAACGGCTGTCGATGTTAATTATTGAGACCCGAGTGAAACTTTTGTGTGAGATAATGCGTGCTCCAAGTGGACCAGGGGGGCGGCGGCAGCGGCTCTGACCAGCGCCAGCATTTTTTACGCAATCCCGTCTGAAATTGCCACATTAAACTGAACGTTTTTGCGTGCCTATCAACATCAAAAAAGTTGAAAAGGGGAAAATTATACTTTAATCCGTTTTTTAATTTTTTTTTTTTTTGGAAGCACCACGGACGGAACTACCGGTTATACCGTTGTCATCAATAGTTTCGGGCTTACGCTCTGTCTTTGCCTAACACGGGTAAAACCAAAGCGTGGTGCGACCCCCTTTCTTCAAGCGTACTAAGTGTTCGCTTGAAATGAAGTGTAATAAGAATAAGGCTCATCCGATCGGATTCCGCCTATCAAAATGTACAACCTATGCCTTAGTTTTGCCAGTGTAAGATCTTGTTGTGAGTCCATAGACACTTTCCCACTTTTCGACTGCGCCACGCCGCCATACGGCCGCGGGGCGGGGCGGGGCGGGGCGGGGCGGGGCGGGGCGGGGCGGGGCGGGGCGGGGCGGGGCGGGGCTGGTCGCACTATGGCGCCGCCGCGCCGCTAACGACGATTAGAGGACAACTTTTTCCACACTCCCGGCCTGGCCTGGCCATCCGGGCCGGCGGGGCTGAGCCGCGAGGGGCATGTCAATGCGGCCGGGCCGGCATGGACTGCGTGCGTGTGGCTCCGGTACACCGCTAATTAGTCCTTGATCCCACCTCCACTCTGCAACACTCGGTTTTTTTTTCGTCGTTCGGCTATACCATCTAGCTAAACTCGCCCTCCCCCTGCCTCGCTATGAGACAGTAGAGAGTGTCAAGTAGGGCCGCTCCGCTCCTCTCCCCCGCGGGGCCCCGGCGCGGCCCGCACTAATAAAAGCTTACAGTGATTTTCACTGTAAGCTACGGTGAACCCTGCAGCACTGTAGCTTACGGTGAATTTTCACCGTAAGCTACGGTGAATGTCACTGTAAGCTACGGTGATGCACCCTGATTCACCGTAGCTTACAGTGACATTCACCGTAGCTTACGGTGAAAATTCACCGTAAGCTACAGTGCTGCAGGGTTCACCGTAGCTTACAGTGAAAATCACCGTAAGGTTTTAAGAGTGCGGCCCGGCCGCAGGGCGCGCATGCTCGTACGCGCCGCGCTCATGGGCGGCATGCCGTTACTCCCGGATGAATCCCCCGAGCCATGTCTTTCTCTGCGGCCATAAGCAGCGCCGAGGAGAGGAGCTCTCCGCGCTCGCAGCCGTGCCGCACGGCACACATGACTCATGGCATGCATGGCTGGAGGTCCTCTGCCGCCGGCCCGGTCCGCAGCGCGGCGGCCAGGAAGTCCCATAGAGAGCTCGGCTCGGCTCGGCTCGGCTCTCCTGTCCATGACGTCACGCGGCGAGCACGCCCCGGGCACGCAGGCCGGCTCATGGCTTTGGCGGCCCGGCCTGCCGGCCTGCCGGCCTGCACCGGCCTGCACTCACAGCGTGAGCGCCAAACATGTCGTCAGCAGAATAGCGCGGCGTCCAATGTTGACGCCTCGTGTTCCCACGGGGCGCACTGGGCGGGGAGGGGGGCGCACAGCAGATAGCAGGGGGGGCGGAGGGGAGGGGGGGGGGCGTCGGGTGCCCCTCTGATAGGGGCGGGTCGGGTTCACAGCGAGCCGCGGTCCGTCACGTGTCATCTCTCGCGGGAGGTGCGCAGGGAGAGAGAGGGCGAGAGAGGGAGAGAGAGAGAGAGGGAGAGAGAGAGAGAGAGAGAGAGAGAGAGAGAGAGAGAGAGAGAGAGAGAGGGGGGGGGGAGAGCAGGGAGGAGCCGCTTCCTGGACGCGCGGCAGTCACCTGCTACCCCACATCACGTGTCCGTCACGTGTGTGTGTGTGTGTGTGTGTGTGTGTGTGTGTGTGCCCCCCTCCCCTTCCCCCCAGCTCAACACGAAAGCACTCGTCGTGGCGTCAGCTTGTCCGCCGGCCCCGACCTCCTCCTGTCGGCATCCTGACGAGATCCTGGCGGCACCGAAATGAATTTCAAGGGATTATCCTGAGCGGCGCGGCGCGGCGGCATGGGGCCGGACTGGACTGGACGCGACCCACTCGTCTCGATATCTCGTCTCGTCTCACCTGACTGGACTCGATTACGCACCGCCACCCCGCCGCGGGCCGTGGCGTCCTCGTCGCATGCGCGGCCCCGCCCCGCCCCGCCCCGCCCCGCCCCGCCCCGCCCCGCCCCGGTGGGTGCGTGCGACAAGGACGGGGCAGGACGCACAGGAAGTTGAGTAATCCTTCACTCACTCGCTCTGCCCGCCAGTGCGCTGCGCCCCTGGTACACCGTGGCCCTGCCGACCACGCTCCCCCTTCACGCTCCTTGAGATGGTAACACGCATATCAAACATGCTCTTGTTTTTATTCCTTTTCCTTCACTCCAGGCAGCTCTCCTCTCTGGGGCTCTCTCACTCCCCGCTCCCTCCCTCTATCCCCCTCCCTCCCTCCCTCTCACTCCCCGCTCCCTCCCTCTATCCTCCTCCCTCCCTCCTCCCTCCCTCTCTCACCCCCCCCCTCCCCTCTCCCCCTCCTCTCCTGCCACGCCGCTGTCCGTCGTCCGCGTCTCCCTTATATATATTCCCATCACGCGAGCACAAATTGAACAAGTTTTTGTGGCCATTTGTACACCGTTAAAATATATATCGCTGTCACGGAGATATTGGGGCGGATGCGATGGGGCCCCATTCATTGCCAGCAGCGCGGGGCGGGGCGGGGCGGGGCGGGCAGCACCTCGCCCGGTGCCGCGGAGCATACTGTGCGGACCGCCACGATAGCGACCGCCTCGCCCCGCCCCGCCCACCCACCGGCGCGCCCCCCCGCGGACCTTAGCTCCTTGCCAGAACAGTAGGAAAACACACACACAGCCGAGCTGAGCCTGCCTACTAGGCAACATATATATATGCGCACCTGTGCAGAGGGGTGGCCTAATAAGCAGGCGTTGATTCCAACCGCTCCACGCGGCCCTTGTGTTGGGCCGTTTTTTGCCTACTTTTCTGGCGTAACTGGTAGGCAATGAGTCGCCCATAAACACAGTGGAATAAAGTGCGATGCATCTGCGCCTGTCGACTTAGGCAACATGTACGCACCTATGCTAGGTCGCTGCCCAGTAGGCAGGCGGAGATGCAGCCCGCGTTACTGTGTTTAGACGACTCAGACGATTGCCTACGTGGCTGGCAATAACCCTGCCTCCAGACCCGTGTCAAATATTGCGCGGCGGTTCCCGGAACCCCGCGCGGCTGGCAGGCGCGGCCGGCCGGCAGGTCGACGGCTCACGGCGTTGGCTCAGCTCGCTGATGCGCCGCGCCACGCCACGCCACGCCAGCCCACGGCTGCCTCTCGCCGGCTGCCTCTGGTTTTTCTCGGATCCGCGGTGGCATACATACACCGCACCCCCCGGCCCGGCCCGGCACTGGGGGAATGCACTTTCCTTTCCCTCACACAATGACCCGGCATGGCGACAGTATAGAGCCACGACCGGCGCCGGCGTCGCGTCGCGTCGGCCAGAGCGCCGCACGGCCCGGGGCGCCGTCCCGCCCCGCCCCGTCCCGTCCCGTCCCGCCCCGCCCTGTCGCTGACCACCCCGCCGCCGGCACTGCACTGCCACCTACCGTGCCGTGCCGACGCCCTCCCGCCCGCCCGCACCCGCGCCTGCCCGCCCGCCTGCCCGCCCGCCTGCCCGCCCCGGGGCGGCACTTTCCATTTCACGCTGCCGGTATCTACTTGCTATATGAGGACATTCTTCACAAAGATAAAGTATTTAAGCCACAATTTAAACGAGTTTCCCAGGCTAAAACCTTACTTTCATCGCCGTCCAAAATGACTTTCGTTTCAGGACTTAAGATTTAATACCTAAAAACGCCCACATCGTCACACAAAACGCTCTCCAGAGACTACGACGATGTCTCTTGCAGTATCATTCGGTCAATATAAAACGTACTTTAAGAGAAAAGATGCTGAAGATGTAAATTGTATCATCTGCTTTCAAATAAAATTGATTCGCATAGTGGTGAACTACATACGAGTAATACATTAAACGCTCTTTGGTCTGTCACCCCGGCCCCACCCCCGGCGCGCCGCCCCGCCCCGCCCCGCCCCGCCCCGCCCCGCCCTGCCGCTGCCGTGTCGCTCTCACGGTGCCAGACTTGCCTCGCTCAGCGCGCAGCTCAACTCGCTCGAGGCGAGTCGAGTCGGGGCGAGAGGGTCGGCGACGAAACTCGACACACAATGGAGGCGGGAATGTTTTGGTTTAAAAAAATAAAATAGAAAAGCGAATGCCGGCCGCTGACCGAGCACTGGGCCAAATTTCCCCTAACTCTACACTTTAATCTCGCGCCCACCCGACAGGTGGCAAGGGAGAAATGAGGAGGGAGGGGGGGGGGGGCGGGGCGGGGCGGGGCGGGGGTCACACAGGAGGCCTCGGCACGTTAAAAACTTTCGGCCGGGGCTAGAGGACGGGGTCCGGATCAGTGGGGCTCCGGATGGCGGGGCGGGGCGGGGCGGGGCAGGGCAGACCACCGGGGTCGCGAAATGTATTAGGCCAATACGGTTTCCAGTCCCGTCAGGTCCCGGCCGGCCCCATCAAACGTAGTCCGGTTGGGCGGGGCGGGGCGGGGCGGGCGGCCACTCTATAAACAAGAGATAAGCCCCACAACGAGAGCGCTCCGATGCTGCCGCAGCGGAGGCGCGCGGCGCCGCGACAAAGGCCCCCTCGCTTCTGAACCTGAACAGCCGGGTGTCTTCCTGGGCAGGGCGCTGGCAGGCGAGTCCCTCGGGCTCAGGGCAAGGTGTTTCCTCGCGGGAACATACGGAGAGTCAACCGAGAGGATTGGAGGGGAACGGCGAAGATGTCTTTATGTACACACTCTAAATGGGAAAGGACGATATTGCATCCAGCCTAGTAGCGCCTTTGTGCACACACTGTTTTTTGTTTGGCAATGATCATTGCCAATTTTTGGCATTGAACATCGCTGTCATTGCCATTTTCTGGCAATGAAAGCGCCTTTTTGGTATTGAAAACGATTTGGCGATGGGACAATTTCACTACCACTATAGTGGCGATGAGCCGCTCATTGCCAACTCACTGGCAATGAAGCCATTGCCAAAACAACTGGCAATGACAAACATAGGAACAGAAACAGCGAAGACGATGAAATAATACCCAAATTATTGGCATTTTGGTCATTGCCAAAATATTGGCGATGGAGTTTCATTGCCAAAATCTTGGCGATAGAGTTTCATTGCCAAAATCTTGGCGATGGACTTTCATTGCCAAAATGTTGGCAATGGAGTTTCATTGCCAAAATATTGGCAATGGAGTTTCATTGCCAAAATATTGGCAATGGAGTTTCATTGCCAAATTTGGCGATGAAGCCATTGCCAAAGTTGGCAATGACTCCATTGCCAAGATTTTGGCAATGTACAAAATGCGAATAATTTGGGTATTATTTTCATCATCTTCACTGTTTTTCTTTGACTTTTTCTCAATGCCAATTATTTGGCAATGGCTTCATTGCCACCGAATTGGCAATGAATGAGCGGCTCATCGCCACTATAGTGGTAGTAAAATTGTCCCATCGCCAAATCGTTGGTATTGCCAGATTTGGTATTAGTGTCATCTCCAAACGAAACGCAGTGCATCCAGAGTATATTCAAATTTGTCTCCAATCTAGGGACAAAATAGCCTATTTATTGTCCCTAGATTGGAGACAAATTTGAATCTACTCTGGATGTGCAGAAAGGCACAACTAGGCTGGATGCAATATCGTCCATTCCCATTTAGAATGTAATAATCGGACTCTGAGTTACACTTATGAGTGGAAAGAAGCCGAGAGAAGCTTAGCTGGCCCGCCCCGCGCGCAATCGTCAGGAAGGCCCGCGGCGAGTCTGTCGTGGCGGGGAGGGGGGGGGCGGGGGCGACACAGGCCGCGGCGCTCGCTCTGTCTTCAATCCCGCGAGCAGTACTGGGGCGGGGCGGGGCGGGGCGGGGCGGGGCGGGGCGGAGCAGAGGGCCGTGATGGGCGCGGGCGGCACAATCGACGCGGAACTGGTAGCAATACTGGTAGCGCAGCACAGCGCACTAGGAAGGGCTTGGGGCTCGGCTCGGCTAGGCTCGGGGCGGAGAATGGAAGCCGGCCGGGGCGGGGCGGGGCGGGGCGGGGCGGGGCGGGGCGGCGGGGACAATAAAACAGAAGGCGCGGAGCAGCGAGGTGCAAACGGGGGAATCTGTACGGCGGCATGGCACCGCACCGCACAGCGGCCGCGGCGCGCGGGGCGGGGCGGGGTGGGGCTCCATCGATGACATGTGAAAGTACCCGCGGCGGTGGTCCACGTGGGAGGTAACACACACACACACACACACACACACACACACACACACACACACACACACACACACACACACACACATGCATACATACGGGAGGGTGGAAAAAAAATAACGCTTACGGAAGTATATGGAATGCATGAGGCAGTGGACTGCTCCCTACGGAAGCGGTGGGGGAAAAAAGGAAACCCGGAAAAAAAATTGTTATGATTATCATAAACGTCCTAAAAGTTTCTGAATCCTTCCCAGCTCTTGTGGCAAGGCGGAAAGAAGATCCGGAATATAGCATGAAAGAAACATGGAAAACAAAATTTTATTTTGCTATAAAAAAAAAAAGCAAACTTTAGGAGAAGAACACAACTCTGGTTTATGTCGTCGTAATTTAAAAAAGTATATGTTGTTCAGGTTGTGAGCAGCAAAGTTCGTTCAGTTGCAGCAAACAGACAATAGAGGAGAAAGATATATCGCTCATCAGAGAGAAAGATTTTGACTCAAAAAATCTCATGAGATTTGATTTTCTTGTTCTTTTGGAATGATATTTAAAAATTATCACTATTTGAATGATAAGTAAGGAATCTCCCTCCTTTCGTTGAGGATTCCACTCCTGTGATAGATTAAAATGTGATTCAATGAGAGCATCTGCAGTTAAGGAACGACCTTTCTTGCCGACAAACTTAACGACAAATTTGTCGTGAAATGACGACGACATTTTTAACAGTGTGTACTTTCACAAGATTATTTCTCATCCTTTACCTGTCGTACGAGTACGAGTACGTTCTATTAACTGCAGCCACCGAACTAGTCTACGGCTGTCGCCGACGACACACTGAGCGCTCCGTTGCAACAAATCCTTTACCGCCCCGCCCCGCCCCGCCCCGCCCCGCCCCGCGAGCCGAGCGGGGACCCTACCCTCTCTCACACGCTGTCACATCTCCATCAACCACTGCAGCGGAGCACAGTTGAGACGTCGTTCTCTTGGGTCACGTGCATCAATACGGCGAATTTATTGCGACCATTGCAAAACTACGACCGCGCCGGACCGGCTCGACTCTGCCCCCTCCACCCGCCCCGCCCCGCCCCGAATGCACTCCCACGCCGCGCTCACGCCCCGCCCCGCCCCGCCCTGCTCCGCCGCCCCGCCAACCCGAAGAACTGAATGAGCCGTCTCGTCTCGCCTCGCCTATGGTCAGCTGGGGCCGCCGTGCTGCCCGCGGCCAGCGGCTGTGGAGGGCCAGTAATCCTACTGTAGAAACAAACAAACGCAAGATAGGAAAAAGAAATGGTTTTTAGACAGTCCCCAGTAGGACTGGCTTTACCAGAGGGTAAAGATGCCAGTTAAAATAATGCCAGTTAAAATAAAGATGCCAGTTTTTTCTCGTACTTGCGGTGATGAAAGAAATATCTTCACGGAACACCCCGTGGCCGTCCTCCACCTCACCGCGCTGCGTCCCCGGGCAGATGGCGCTACCGTTCTGTGCCCGAGTCCTGCCGGTCCTGCCTCTAGCGCCCCGCCCCGCCCCGCCCCGCCCCGCCCCGCCCCGCCCCGCCACGCCCCGCAGCGCCACAGCGATCAAACGTTTAGCCGCCATTAGGACAGTCCGGCTGCGGAGTGCGCCCGGCCCGGCCCGGCCCGGCCCGGGGTCCGGCGGGGGCCAAGATTACAGGCTGTGGAAACACTCAATAAAAACGGACCCGTGGAGGGGCGTGGCGTGGCGTGGCGTGGCGTGGCCCGTGTTTAACAGCGACGGACTCATCACTGCCTAAACCATCATCATCCACTGTGCCTCCACCTGCAAACAAGGGAAGTCTACACATTTTCCTCCCTACGGCTTTTGCAGTCAGTAGGCGCACGGTAAAAACGACGTCCAGGTTTCTCAGCAGCCAGGAAATAACTCGTATGGACAAAATACCGAGCATGGTGGCGTCTTGGTTTTGCCAAAACTGCTTGGACTCTTTACGGTGACTAAAACTAAAGGGAAGTTTTCCGTCCCTATGGCACACGGTAAAAAAAGTTTCTTTTATTTCAAGACCCGGTCTTGGATGCCATTGGCGTTCTCCATAAGATCCAAGACCGGGTCTTGAAATACATGAAACTTTTTTTACCGTGCAGGGCCAGCCAGGCGCGTATGGCGCTGCCAGCGGCCGCTGCCCCACTCACCCCGCGTGTTCACATGTGTGCAGCTGGCCGCTGGTCATCACCGCGCACCGAGCTCACCTGGAGGTGTCGGCGCCGTCGGCACGTCGTGCACCTGTTAGAAGCGCCCCGCCCCGCCCCGCCCCGCCCCGCCCGCTAACACCGGCCTAGGCGCTGCGCGCAACATCTGCGAGGCGACGCGCCCGGCCCCACAAACTCGCGCACAATGTGCGAGCCCAGCACCAGGGCGGAGCGGGGCGGGGCGGGGCGAGGCGGCACACACACACACACACACATACTCACACGGGAGCCAGGCGGGCCGCGTGCCGCCCGGGCCGGCCCCGCTTATGGACGCGCTCAAATTATATGTCATTGGGTTACAGGAGTCGGACTGAAGAAGGCCTGCAGGCCGCGCGGGGCGGGCAGCCTGCAGGCTGGCCAGTACGTGAGAATGCTCCAAAAGACCAACACTGTCATGGCGGAGCGGCGCGCCTGGCCTGCCGTCCTACATCGCGCCAACAAGCAACGCTTCCTGTCCTGCACTACATGGGCGGGGCGGGCTGTAGACCCTCCGAAATGTTTCACACTAAAACGCGTTTCTGTCCTAGTGACACTGCCGCCCCGCCCCGCCCCACCCCACCCCACCCCACCCAGCCCCCTAGCCCCGCCCCGCTCACTGTAAAATGCTTGCAAACTAAATGCTTTGCAACGTTGCGAATAATTTTTAATATTCGTATTACGAAAAATTTGTTCGTATTGCAAAGAACTTCTTTGCAAGCTACTAGATTTCTTACAAACTAATTGTTTGTATTGCAAAGAAAAAGTTCGAAAGCTTACGAAGAATTAGTTCGTAATACAATGCTTCAAAATTCACAAAGAAAATAGTTTGCAATACGAACCAATTCTTTGCAAGCATTTTACAGCGCGCTGTCTGATGAGCAGGTGCGGTCACATTCGGCTCGCCTACACAACGCAGTGCGAGTGCACGAGTCAGATGTCTCATCTAAAAGGAGCGGGATTGTCCCCCTTAGAGTGAGATTCTAAGACATTATTCAAATTAAGTTGAATCAGGAGGGGAATCTTCTCTCGAAAGGATCGAGATTCCTTACTTATCACTCAAATTGTGTGATAATTTTTAAACATCGCTGAGAAAATGAAATCTAGTCCTCAGAGGATAAATATTTTTTGGGGTCAAAATCCCTCTGAAGAGTGATCTATCTCCTCTATTTTCAGTGCGGCGGGTAACTTGTCGCGAGAACACGCGCGGGTCGGGCTGGCTATCTCCACCCGCATCCCGACACTTGTCGCGAGCAGGTTGGGCCGGGCCCGTCCCGTCGCCATTCCCGGGAGTGTACCGGCCACCATTGAGCCCTAGTGGACCGGCTGGCCGGCCGGCCGGACGGGCCGGACTTCACAAGTCAATGGTTATTGCCGGTAGACGTGTGCGGCCGGGCCGGGCCGCGCTGGTGACAACGGCGCGGCGCCGGGCACACGGGTCGTGTCCACACGGAGCGTGTCCACACCACTCCAGCGGCGCGGCCCGCCCCGCGCCACATCAACGACATCGGTGCGGGGCGGGAGCGCGGCGCGGAAGCACCAGACGACTGCGTGCGACATCACTCAGAGAATCGTTTCTTCAAAACAACACGGGTTGTTTTGATTCAATAGCAATAATTTCATCAATATATAGGTACAGTACACAGAAATTTTAGTTTCGAATCAAAATCTTTTCTTTTCTTCCTCGAATAAGTGGCTTGTTTATTTAAAAAAAGTATATTTAGAATTAAAAATAAAAATTTCTAAAGAAACCTTTTAAAGAAAAGATTTTCTGGGTGGTGATCGCCTCATACCCGATACTTTTAAAGACTTCTTCACTACCAAAAAAAAAATCCGGCTTTGCATAAGGGGCCGTGCTAATTAAAAAGAAATATAAAAAAATGGGATCCTGAGACAAATCCATAAGGCTACTTCGTGCCTAAAAATCTATTAGCTATACCCTCCTGAGCTACGTCGCAAGTTTGGTGGCCGAAACCAGAAAAATCCTCCCCTCCCACGGACACAGCCCGGCCCAGGCGGAATGCACGCGTTACTGCTCGCTACTTCCAGTCCAGTCCAGCCTGGCGCGGCGCGGCGCTGCAGGCAGGCTCCGCCGGGCTCCGCGCGCGCACGTTCTATAATCATAACAATAACGCCAATGGCCCAGCCAGCCAGCCAGGCCCAGGCGGCCCGGCCGCGACTGGATGCGGGTCAGGTAAAAAGCAGTGTCGCCATCGGCTGGCGGGTGATGTATCGGCCCGGGCCCGCCCCGCCCCGCCTCTTAAGGCCCGCGCCGCCCCGCGCCGCCCCGCCGGCCCCGGCTCTGGCGCGAGCTCCAGGTCTTTAGTAGGCGCCGTCACGTGCGGCATGACGTGCGAGGCACTACACCTGTCGCCAGCGCCATCGCGGAGCAGAGCGGAGCGGAGCACGGCGGCAACGACCGGCAAAAACCGAGCACAACGAACAAACCGAGAAATATCACATTCGTTCGATCGAAAAACAAAAAAGAGAGAAAAAGGCAGAATCAACGCAAAGCGGGGTGCAAGTTGTACCTAACGCCCCAGTCAGTGCTGCCAGAAAAGTGGGCAGTAAGTCCCCCACACCGAGGGGGCAACCACTCGTGAAATCCTGTGTACAAACCTGCGGAAATCTCGATGAAATCCTCGGAAATCTCGATGAAATCCTCAGAAATCTCGATGAAATCCTCGGAAATCTCGATGAAATCCTTGGAAATCTACCTGAGAAATCTCATGAAATCTCATTGAAATCTTGTGAAATCTTGTGAAATCTCATGAAATCTGGGAGAAATCTTGTGATATCTCATGAAATCTCAGAGAAATCTCTCAAAATCTGAGAGAAATCTTGTAAAATCAGTAGAAATCCCGTGTACACTAGGATGGGGAGTGGTTGCCCCCTCGCCCCACACTGTAAAATCCTCACGAAGTAAGTTCTTCGTAACGTTGCAAAGCATTTGGCTGCTTCGCAATGCTTCGTAATACAAAGCATTTTCTTCGCAAACCCTGCCTTACGAAGAAAGTTTGGTGTACACTACGAAGAAAATGCTTCGTAATACGAAGCAGCCGAATGCTTCGCAGCTTGCGAACGCTAACGAACTAAACTTCTTCGCAAGGTCTTTACAGTGCAAACACGGCAGAGTAAAGCGGGCTGCATGTGCGCCTGCCTACTGCGCAGCACCCCAGCACAGGCGCGTACATGTTGCCTAGAAGGCAGCAGGCGCGAGTTAAGGTGGGCGCTGGGCGATTGCCCCGCTCTCGGGCTATAGTAAACCGCCTGAAATGTAGGCGACTGGAGCTACATAACCCCTGGCTGTAGGCAACCCCCGGGGCACCGCCCTCCCTCTCTACAGGACCTTACCCCGCGCCTGGTGGGCGCGCCAGCCCGCTCTACTCCACTGTCATTATAGGCGACTCATTGCCTACTTTTCTGGCAGTTGAGTGCACGTCAGCAGGATGTCCGCGCGTGAGCGGCCGCGTCCCCGCGCGCAGCCGGGCAGGGCGGGCAGAGCGGGTAGCGGGCGGGCAGCGGGCGGGCAGCGGGCGGGCCGCGGGCGGGCAGCGGGCGGGCAGCGGGCAGGTGCAGCGCATGCAGGCCCGTCCGGTCCTTAACGCGGCGTTAAAGAGCGCGTGCGTGTCGCAGCCGCGTGATTTATAGAAAAGCGCAAAGTGATGATCCCGTAATAAATGGGAGGGAGGGAGGGCCCCTGGATGGGAGGGGGCGGGGGGCAGGTTTGGAGTGGAGATGCACGTCGGATGTAGAGCGCGGTGAGTGAGTGAGAGAGAGAGAGAGAGAGAGAGAGAGAGAGAGAGAGAGAGAGAGAGAGAGAGAGAGAGAGAGAGAGAGAGAGAGAGAGAGAAGGAAGGACAGAGAACGGGGCGGGGCGGGGCGGGACTGGGCGAGACGGGAGGCCCAAACCGAACGATCGATTGTAATTAAGGACCACACCATGTTCCTCTGCATCCTTTCCATGGCTGCCCTGTAGTGCCGGCGCGGGCTGTGGAAGGGCGCGGCGGGGCGGGGCGGCGCGGGGCGCGGCGGGGCGGGGCGTGATGGCGGGGGCCCGCTGCGGGACACATCGGCACCTCCGCGCGGTGCATACCAAGTAGCTGCCGTCTGGACGCGTCCGGGCGGGGCGGCTGCCCTCCGTGCGACCGAGAGTAGGCGTGCGTGCGTGCGTGCGTGCGTGCGTGCGTGCGGGTGAAACAGTCGGAGCACTTATATCATCCGGATGACTGGTAAGTGCCGGCCGCTGCCCGCTGCTCTCTCCACCGCGCAGCGCAGAGCGGCTCCACGGGGCGAGGCGAGGAGCTCGTCGATCGCCGACCGTGATACGAAAATCAAATTTTCGCGGCTCGCGTTCGAAAGGTTGCACGCGAGTGTTTCCTGCCCGACTAACGGTGCTCGGCGGCTCCGTCCCGCCCCACCCCGTCCCGTCCCGCCCCGCCCCGCCCCGCCCAGCCCCGCCCCCCCCGCCCCGCCCCGCCCCGCCCCGCACAGTGTGCACCAGGCCGGGCCGGGCCGGGCGAGCTGCTTCACACCCTCCGCGCCGCACGGCACCGCGCACCACTCGCCGCCGTTTATTTTCCGCCGAGCGCAACGCGGCGTTGAGGAGATTAAAGTCCGATTGAAATTCAATGTGTGGCTCCCGGCCCGGTCTGAGAGCAGATCCTAGTCACGCCGCCCCGGGGGGGGGGGGCACATGAGCCGCGGGGATTGAGTGAGAAAGAGAAATTGGTCGGCACGGCGGGCCTCGTCCGGTAAATAGACGCGGATAGCGGCGGGGCCGGGCCGGGCCGGGTCAGCGTGCGGGGACCGGGAGATTTATATGATGAACGGCTGGGGGGACTTAGTGGATGGCACATACACACACCGCCACATCAATCAGAATCTTATCGGAGTGGGAGAGAGAGAGGGAGAGAGAGGGAGGGAGAGAGGGAGAAAGGGAGAAAGGGAGAGAGAGAGAGAGAGAGAGAGAGAGAGAGAGAGAGAGAGGGAGAGAGAGAGAGAGAGAGAGAGAGAGAGAGAGAGAGAGAGAGAGAGAGAGGGAGAGAGAGAGAGAGAGGGAGAGAGAGAGAGAGAGAGAGAGAGAGAGTGCAAAGGGCAGGAGGAGAGCGAGAGAAGCGGACGGCGCATGGTAGCGCAGCACGCAGGTGATTGGTCGATATAAATCTCCGCAGATACACAGAGCTGCGGCCCGCGGCCCGGCCCGGCCCGGCCCCGCCGGGGGAACAGGTCACACCCAGCCGGCCGGCCGGCCAGACCCGTGCAACCAACAGCGCTGCTCTAAATGTTGATCCGCTCAATGTAACGATTGGAAGCGGTTATAAGCGTTTGGTGTGACACTATCAAGAAATACGGCCGGGCAAGGAGGCAGTAGCGCCGGCCAGCCCCGCCCCGCCCCGCCCCGCCCCGCCCCGCCCCGCCCCAGCACTTCTTACCCGCAGATATTCTCTCCGGCGAGGAACGAGGAATGTGTTCGGCGCGAGAGCTGATACGGTGCGGATGGCGCCTGGCGGGTAGGCCACCAGCGCGCACTGCTGCACCCGTGTTGCCTACTCCGCAGGCGCCTTGGGCCGGCTCCTCGTCCGCCCGCGCCCCGCCGCCCCGCGCTGCTCCGCGACTGAAACCTATACTTTGCTTTTTCTGGCGAACTTTGTGCATTCAAAGATGGAAAAAGCTGACATTTTAGGAGAATGCCGACAATTTGGCATTCAAAGTGGCCTTAGCACCAAGAACAATTTACACAACTTACACACCATTGTAAAGTAAAGTGTGCTAAAACCTGCACGCCGCATTACCAAACAGCCGGTGGGGCCGGGCCGGGCCGGGCCGGCGCGGCTCAAACAGCTGGCAGCAGCGGGCCGGGCCAGGGCCGCACTCTAGAGAAGTGTGAAATCGGCACCGACACACCGCAGGCAGGCAGGCCGTGCGGGCGAGGCGGGGCGAGGCGAGGCGAGTCGACATCGACAGAGACAAAGCCTCCTGGACGGCGTCCATGTCCATTCGGCAGGGGGCAGGGCCGAGCACCCTAACGTCACAGTGCACTCGAGCGCGCTAATCCGTATGACAGGGAGGGAGGGAGAGAGAGGGGGGGAGAGAGGAGAGAGAGAGAGAGAGAGAGAGAGAGAGAGAGAGAGAGAGAGAGAGAGAGAGAGAGAGAGAGAGAGAGAGAGAGAGAGAGAGAGAGAGAGAGAGAGAGAGAGAGAGAGACAGAGACAGAGACAGAGAGAGAGCTGGAGAGACGGTTATGCCTAAAGGGCTCTCCTTGAGCCGCGCGCCGCCGAGTAACGGGTAAAATACGTTTAGGCAAGACAACAGTGCATCGAAGCACATCGTCACCATGTCTAACTATGACATGTAGTCGAGTGTAGTTGGTGTGGACCCCGAGGGGAGGGGACGGCAGGGCCGCAACTGTTGGCTCCTGCAGGCATGTCGCGGCGGCCCGGGCCTGACTCCCGCTCCCGTGGCTGGTGGCTGCCCTCCGCATCAAGCTTGACCCCCTCTCAAAGTTCCGCGCCGCGCCGGCCAGCGTGTGCGTGTGTGTGTGTGTGCGTGAGCGCGCGCGCGCGACGCACTTGAATGACAAGAGAATGCCTCGCCTGCCTCTCCCTTGTGGGCCCCCACCACGCCCCGCCACGCCCCGCCACGCCCCGCGCGGCCGCGACCGATCCCGCGCCCCGATTGGCCGGCCCCGCGGACGCGGCGCTGTTACGCGTCCCGTAATTGGCCGACCCAGGTGGTCATTAGTCCCGTCGTTGTCGACCGCGGCGTGGCGACGGCCGGCGGGGCGGGGCGGGGCGGGGCGGGGCGGGGCGGGGCGGGGCGGGGCGGGGCGCAGCCGTTTATTTGAGCGACGCTGCGAGACCGACGGCTCGGTTCGGTTCCCGCAGTCGCTCTTGCTTGGCTTGCACGCCCTCAGCAGTCAGCAGGTAAGTCACCGGGTGCGGGGCGGGGCATGGCCGGGCGTGTGGCGGGGTGGGTTGGGGTGGGGTGCGGCGGGGTGGGGCGCGGCGGGGTGGGGCGCGGCGGGGTGGGGCGCGGCGGGGTGGGGCGTAGCGTGGCGGGCGGAGTATAGCGGACGCCGCGCGCAGCCCGCGGCCCGGGCCGGGAGGTGACATAAATCGCACGGCAGCGCCGCGCCGCGCAGGCCCGTGCTCTATCCTATTGAGCCCGCCCCGCCCCGCCGCTCTGCACGCCGGGTGTGGCGAGGCGCGGCCGGGCGGGTCGTACCACACTCGTGTGAATTGTCACCGCCTTCCTTCCCCGCATGCGCGCTCGCCCCGCCCCGCCCCGGCCAGCCCCGCCCCACACCGCCGCCGTGCTACTACTCTACTTCCGGAAACAGACAACAGCACCGCGCGAATTTGGTCACGAAACTCCTGTCGCCGGGCGGCTGTCGCTCGTTTGAGCGCCCCGGCCCGGCTCGGCCCGGCCCGGCGGCTGGCGCGAGCTGACTCACACCTCTGCGCCCCGCGCCCCGACCCGAGGCGCAGGTGCACGAGTGGGCGCGACACCAGGAGGGGAGGGGCACGGTGAAAACAATGTCTGCTTTTTGAGAATAAAGGGGAAACTTTCGGGAGCTTACGCAATTTCAGGAAACCTTCTCAAATTTTGAGGAAGTCTCCTCAAAAGGTGTGGGAATTTTCCTCAAATTTGAGGAGACATCCCTCAAAGTATGGGAGTTCCTCAAAGTTTTCCCTTTTACCTCAAAAAAATCAGGGATTGTTTTCACCGTGCCGAGTGCCAAAACCCAAAGTGTGTATATATGTCGCACTCCTTTAAAAGTGCGAGTTTCGATTCGTACACTTGTTCATTACTATTAAAGTAGGGGAAATTTCTAGGGAAAATTCACGCTTTCATTTAAGTGCACGAATGGAAATGACACTTGTAGATGCGTGACACTGACACACTTGTGTTTCCCAGCGCGCACGCCTAGCTACCCCTGGCCTGTACGCGGTCCCGACGGTCTCGTCACGGAATGTGAAAGGCACGCGGAGCGGCGCGTCCCGGAGGCCCGGTGCTGCAGGCCACGGGGTCACGGGCGAGGAGGGTGGAGGGGGGAGACAATACAGAGGCGTCAACGACTATTTCAACGAGAGCAACGCAGTATGATACGGATTTCTTTTTTTAACATGCAGCTATTAGTATTAGTCCTGTTAAATGATAACGAAATGAAAACCAAGTCCATGCGGTCCAAATTTTCTGCTCTCACGTTTTCTCATTCCCCGAAAAAATTCCGTATGCCGCCGGCCGGCAGAGGTTTGCGGCGCATCTCTCCCCTCCGGTATAATCGATAAATCGATAATCGAGGAGAGTGTTTCGAAAACGTATTAAGGTGTCGGCGCCCCGACATAATGTAACAATCCGTTGATTTATCAGGCGGAACCTGACCTGCATACCGAGCGACGCGATACGCCAGGGAAAATTTGAAAAACCAATAAATATCAATCGGGGCGTTGGAGATTAAAAATTCACGGGGCCCTCAGGGTATAAAAAGATAAAATTATGTGGGCTCGGCGGCACCTGTCCTGTTTCGCAGGGCGTTCTGCATTCACATCGCCCCGTGACACCAGAGCAGTGCGGGCACCCCACCCCACCCCACCCCACCCCACCCCGCCCCCGCCCCGCCAGCCCCACCTCGCCCTCAATGAAGCTGCCCGACCTACCCACCGCACCACTGCCCCTCCCTCCCCCCTCCGCCTCTCCTCGTTGGCACCGGCCGGGAATCACCCATCGCGCCTTGCACCTCTCTCGCACTGGGGCGGGGGGGATCCACACCGCCAAGTGATAAACGCACGCGATCGCACCATCTGCCGGCCAGTGGCCGCGCTATGGTGCCCCACCACGCCCCGCCCCGCCCCGCCCCGCCTTATTGCCACCCCGCCCCTGGCCGCCCGCGGCGGGGGCCGCATCAACGCTTCATTCACAGATGCGGGAAGGAATCATTCAAAACGGGACCCGTTTCGGGCCGAGGTGGCCGGCCGAGCCTGGGCGGGGCGGGGCGGGGCGGGGCGGGCCCCCGGGGGGCCCTCAGGGGACACAAGCGTGGCGCGCAGTGGTGGGGCGGGGCCGAGTGGGGCCTCATAGGCCCGCGCCGTCATGCAGCTGGACAGCTGGGCGCGGGGCGGGGCGCGGGGCGGGGTGGGGTGGGGACGTGCGTCCATCTCGAGCAAAGTATTCCGGGATAAACTTGAAAGCGAAATGCGATGCCGTTTTCACTGTTATAAATTCACCCCCCCCACCTTCTTCTCGCGGCGCCCCTTGATTTATCGAGCCGAGCCGAGCACCCTCCTGAGAATCACGGATGATTCAGAACTCGCGGCGTAGCGGGTTGAGTAGCTGCGCGGCCGCGGCCAGCCCGGCCCCGCCCCGCCCCGCCCCGCCCCGCCCCGCCCCGGCCCGCCCCACCCGGCCTCTCCACTGAAATGCACCGCGACAAAGTAGGTTCCACAAATCTCAGCTCGTTTGGACGGGTGGCTCGCCTGCTTTACTGGGTCGAGAACTTCCCAGCCCCTGCGAGAAATGAAATGATCGCCATGGTGGGCCGCACCGCACAAAAACTGCACAAATTTCTTGTCGCATTATTTCGACTTGATTTTCGATCTAAGATGCTATTTTGTTTCTAGCACACGATGTGGTTTTGGATACAAAGCGCTTGACAATATACGCATTACCGGAAAAACAAAGGTGCTAAGCAACGCCTTTCCTGGGGCGCTAAAATCAAGTGCTAAGTTTAGTGCCTTTCCTGGGGCACTAAATCTTAGTGCCTTTGCAAAGGCACTAAATTTGTGTGGAGTATACGCAGCTGGTCAGCTAAAGGTGCTAAGTCCTACCTTTAAAAGGCACTAAGAAAATTTAGTGCCTTTCCTGGGGCACTAAATCTTAGTGCCTTTCCAAAGGCACTAAATTTTGTTAGTGCCTTTTAAAGGTAGGACTTAGCACCTTTGTTTTTCCAGTGTATGGAAGGGCACGTGAGAAATATATAAATACGAATGAAATGAAACGCAAACAGTGATCAACGGCTGGGAGACAGTTTGGGCAGCGGCCTGTCCTACTGGGAAGCACGGCACGGTGAGGAGGGGCCGAGCAGAGCAGGGCAGAAGGGCCGGTGGTGGCGCGGAAGAGCTAGGCCGCAGTGATAATAAAAAGACATGATAAAGCACTCTGTGATGAGGAGTAACCACACGGGCGGGGGCGGGGGCGGGGAGGGCGAGCGAGGGCTGTCGAGGGCCAGCAGCCCGCTCCCGCTGCAGCGCGGCCCCGCCCGGCCCCGCCCGGCCCCGGCCCGCGGCCACAAACTGGGTCATTACTGGACAATAGGCCGGCCAGCGCCCGCCTGACCTCACCCGCCCCGCCCCCGCAGCATTCGATACGCCCCCTCCCTCCAAACGCGCCCCAATCTGCCCCTTTCATCGGTTATCGAAAGCAAACGATAATGTGACGATAAAGCAGAGAGGTGTTCGACACAAAAAAAAAAAGATTAGCTCTCTTAGCCGATGTTAGCTTAGCTGATAAAACCACTTGGTAGTCGCTTAAAAAACATGTGACTTTCATACACCAGCAAAAAAAGGCAGCTAATAATTTCACCTAAGGCACATTCAGCTACTTCCGGGGACCCGCGGACACCGCCATAGACGGTAGGAGAGGAGCGCGAGGTACAAAGCGGACCCATCCGTATCGCAACAACAGCGGCGTATCTGTTTCCAGCCGGACCCGCGCGAGTCCAGGTGTGCCGCGCTGCCCTGCCACGCTCTTCCGGTTTGGCTATATGGCGAGACGAAAGTCCGGATTGGGTCCGGATCGGGTCCGCTTTACACCTCTTGTCAAGAGACACACATGCAAACAGCGCGCGCCGCGACCAACACTCAGATCTAGCGGCAGCCCTAGTATAGGCGGCAGCGCCGCGCTGCAGGCCGCGCTGCAGGCCGCGCTGCAGGCCGCGCTGCAGGCCGCGCTGCAGGCCCCGCTGCAGGCCCCGCTGCAGGCCGCGCTGCAGGCCGCGCTGCAGGCCCCGCTGCAGGCCGCGCTGCAGGCCGCGCTGCAGGCCGCGCTGCAGGCCGCGCTGAGCGACACATTTTAATTGGTAACCAGATGCGGCTCGGCGCGGCGGCGCTGGACCGCTCCGCTCCTCGAGCCTCCCCGTGCCGATTCTAAATCAAGTGCGGTCTGCGGGGCCGGGCGGGGCCGCGCCGGGCCGGGCCGGACCACACAGGACTCCAAACCTTTGCGGCTGAGTTGGGGCGAGTCGACGCCAAACGGGTCCACCCCGCCCGCAGCGCTTACCTGTCGACAAGAGAGAGAAATCGTCGTTAGTTCAACTAGACACGATGCGCTTTAAAACCACGATATTAAAGTATAGTGAGGAGCAGAGCACGGGCCGGGAGGGGAGGGGCACTGCTGCCCAGCGCGCAGCCTATTTGGACGGCGTCCAGACGAGGCGCGTCTTGTTAACAAGGCGTTTGGCGATACCATTGTGCCAGCATCGAGCGCGCCCCGCCCCGCCCCGCCCCGCCCCGCCCCGCCCCGCCCCGCCCCGCCCCGCCCTCCCGCACACCCGACCCCGACCCGACCTGCCGAGCAGGGCCGGGCCGAGCCGAGTCGGGCGTCGAGAAAAAATGGAAGAACAGCGATACGTTAGCCCTACCCAGCCCGGCCCGGACACAACTTCTTGCGTCGCCCCGAATAGCACGCAAAATAGAAGGTAAGCTGGTTTAGCAAACGCGAGGGGTGCACCACTCTAGCAATCTAATGTACACATTGTTCGGTAATCACTGGTAATCACATCCCAAAAATTCATCTTTTCGTTGTTTCTCGTGCTGATTTGGGGGTTTCCCTCATGAAAATATGCAACAAATGACAAGTTGAAAGTTCATCAAAAATTTGACTGACAATTGTTAGTAATCACTGGAGTGATGAACCCCTCAAACAAACGTTTACTATGGTAACAGCAAAATAGTTTTGCTACCACTGATAACTGCTGTTACCATAGAAGCAAAAGTGTTTGCTCAACCAGCTCACCCTCTATTTTGCGTGGGGACCCGCGCGAGCCCGCTCCCGCTCGCCGTCGCGTCGCCCAGGTCCGCTCGGACCACTGAGTTGCATCGGCAGCAGCAGAGGCTGCATTTTATCCTATCAGGACCTGGCCAGGCCTGGAACCTGACGAGTCGAGATCGAAACAGAATCCGGCGCGGCGCGGCGGCGCTCCTACCCATGCCGTGCACCGGCCCAGCGGCCCAGCCCAGCCCGTGCACCGGCCGGCCGGGCTCGGACCGCCCGATAAATCGATTGGATAGATGTATGCTTGTCTGATAGGGCCTGGCCAAGGTCTGCGCGCCGCGCTACGCCGCTCGGCTCAGCCAGCACTCTACTAAATCGTCTGTCTGCTGCCTAAGCCGTCCCGTCGTGTACCGAGCAAAAGTCGCTCAATAATTTTAATCAGTAGCAGCCGTGCCGGGCCGGGCCGGGCCCGGCGGCCTGGGAACACCAGCTCACGTGCGGGGAGTCAATAAGTTGAGCTGCGTTAATTAGTTTTCGGATGAAGAGTTTCAGTTCATAACCTGTTATGAACTGAAACTTTTTTTCTTTTTTAATTCCTTTGTGGGTGTCAAATTTAGCGTATACGTTAGAAAGGCGGGGGTGAAGGAGGGACGTTTTTTTTATTATTTCGAGTAATCGATTGAAGTTTCTAACCTCTGGCCTCTGTTCGAAATTGAACAATTAGGTTTTTAGTCTAGTATGACGTCATCGATAACACCGCGCGTTATTTCTTCAATTTTTTTTGCTTTCTTCATTTACAGTGGGGCTGCTAACGTGCAACGGCTACGTTAGAGCGTTACATAACGTAAATTAAAGATCCCCAAGCGCCGAGGCCCGAGGCCGAGGCTTCTGTTGGGCGGCTGCAGAGCCGAGCGAGTTGCCTCCCATTTTCTCTCCACCCCTCCCACCCCACCTCGGCGTCCGTTCACATAAGCCGGTCGGGTCGGACCATCGCGTTTAACGAACGAACAGTGGTCTATCAAACGATCTAACGCGCTGCGGAGGGCCTATCGGTGGGCCGGGAGGGACGCCTCCGCCCCGCCCCGCCCCGCCCCGCCCCGCCCCGCCCCGCCCCGGAGCCGTCGGCCGTCGCGTCGCAGCGCGCCGCCAACCCCATCGCTCAGCCGGTGACAGCAATCAGAACGACCACCGACCTCGCCTCTACGACCCCCAAATAATGAGTGGAGAGCGTCTGCCGGTGGCGGCCACACGCCCCGCCCCGCCCCGCCCAACTCCACCGCGCCCCGCCCCGCCCCGCCCCGCCCCGCCCCGCCCCGCCCCGCCCCAGCCCGCCCCGCCCCGCCCCGCCCAACTCCACCGCCCCGCGGCAGGGCTACGCTTAGAGTAGCAAACACGCACGGCAAAAGAAAACGCTATTTCCCCCGCGGCGGCGCAGGGCAGGGCAGGGCAGGGCAGGGCAGGGCGGCGCAGGGCAGGGCAGGGCAGGGCAGGGCAGGGCAGGGCAGGGCAGGCGGCTCCAGGGCCTCCGCGGGGCGCGCGCCGCGCGACCAACATTTATCAGCTCGCCTCTAAGCATGTTTTAATAGCGGTCCCTCCGGGCCGGGCCGGGGCCAACGTGGCGCTGCGCTGCCGGCGCTGCGCTGTACAGCACTGCACGGTGAGGCCGCGCCAGGCCAGGTCCGCCCCGCCGCCCCGCTAATCAGCAGATGAAACGGATCCCGCCCCGCCCCGCCCCGCCCCGCCCCGCCCCACCCCGTCAGCGTTTTACAGCCCCGCCCCCCCCCCCCCCCCTTACTGCACGCGGGGCGGGCGGACCTTTACTTCTCCGAGCGTGAAGATGCGTGCCGCGAGATAGCCAGCGCGGTTGCGGCGGGGGAGGGAATGACGGAGGGTAATTCTGTCGTGATTAGAAAGAAAATCTTGCCAGGCGCGACATGTGAGTGCGTGTGTGTGTGTGTCCTCCCCATCAGATTTAACACAATCCAATTCTTTTTGCTGTATAGGAGGGGTTAAAACTACACACGTGTGACCACATTGTGGGCATGCAGCAGTGATTTTGTACTGAGCCGAATTGTCTCTAGTACATCACAGTGTCCAGAGGGTCATCACAGTTTTGAACCGAGACCAGAAGATAGAACCGTGCGTAAATCGGCCGGCCTCTCTTCAGAGTTAGTTCCCGCGCGTGAGCCGCTCCGGCAGCGTGGCAGCGGCGGGAGATTTGAACGCGCGTGGCGCGCGGCACGGTGCGGGCGTGACGTCACGCTCACGGCCCCCGGCACTGCTCACGTGCTCGCGCGCAGGACTCGCTATGTATGCCATCGCACAGAACAAGAAAGGTGTTAGAGTTAAAGGTATATATATATATATCGACATTACTCTGAGAAATGACTGCGTGTGAATGTGGCACACTTGCACACGTATGGTTTCCACAGTGTAATCAAATCTAATTGCTGAACCTAAAGACTCCTCTATAGTACCCACACCAACAAGGCTGGCCTGAATTATTGTGCAGAAGAGCGACTCCTCTTCTTGCACTCGTTTGAAAAACAAACGGAACAAAAAAAATAAAAAAGTCCGCCACCCGTCTAGCGGGCGATACAATCAGCAGACGTATTTCCACCGAGTGCGAACTCCGCCCGCCCGAGAGGACGACGTCTAGCGGAGACTCGTCGAAAGATTTGCACAAAAACAGATTAGACAGAACAATCGCGGCGAGTCCCGCCGGCGTGGCGTGGCGTGGCGTGGCGTGGCGTGGCGTGGCGTGGCGTGGCGTGGCGTGGCGCGCTGAGGCGGGGTAGAGCGGAGAGGAGCCGCGGGTTGGGCCGGTGATCTAAATGAGAGCTGTCGTCCTCGCGGCCGCTCGCGGCCCCCTGGGGACCCCCGCCCCGCCCCGCTCTCGCACATGGCATGGAGATGCACGTGCACACAGGGTGGAACGACGCGAGCGCGCTCTGGTTGCCAGGGGCAAACTGGTAAAACAAAGGCGTAACATTACGCCGACATCACGCCTTTCTTCAAGCGTACTGGCGCCTATCCCGACCACTCCTATCTAAATGCATGGGGAAGTTTCCTCAGTACGCTTCAAGAAGGGCGTACGACTAGTACGCCTTTCTTGAAGCGCTATGTTACGCCTTAGTTTTACTTGCCTACAGCCAGGGGCAGCCAAAGGCTCACCTTGGGGCGCCTCACCACCGGGCGGGACGGACTAGTTCCGACACAAAACAGCACGGCGTCACAGCGACCAAGAACGGCTCTATCGCTGCCTCGCGGGGTTCACTGACGGTGCAAAACCAGCAGCCCCCCCCCCAATCTCTCTCATCCACACAAACACACTCTCAGGCGCTCTAGCCCCTAATTACAGAAGGGGTGCTCTCGGTTTGCGCGGAAGCCGCCCGCACCGTGCGGCCACACAGCGCTGGGGGAGCAGCAGCAGCAGCAGCAGCAGCGGCAGCATCTACATGGCTTATGCTGTAATTAACGTATATATTCCCGCGAGCCACTTTTATATACGACAAGCTCGCGTCCCAACACCCGCCATAAACAGGTAATTGCTTGAGGCGGGGCGGGGCGGGGCGGGGCGGGGCGGGGCGCTGGCGCCGCGGTGCGCAGCTCAGCAGGGCCCACCGCGCCGCACCTAACTGAAGTTGTGACAACATCGATCGACTAGACGGCTTTTGCGCGGGCGCGTTCAGCTATCCCGACATCCGACACCCCCCGCCTCGCCCCGCGCCGAGCCGAGCCGCCTCACAGCGAAAGTTTGAAGACAAATTATTAGGCCGCTATCGCCCGCGCGGGGCCGGGCTGCGGGGGCGGCGGGGCGGGGCGGGGCGGGGCGGGGTGGGGCCGCGGGTGGGTCAGAACGGGAGGTCGGGTTACGGACCCCGCCCCACCCCACCCCACCCCGCCCCGCCCGAACGCCCCCGGCCCGGCTCGGTCGGGCGACCTGGAGGCGCGGGAGCGGGACTCGCTTCGCGTGTAATGCGTGTGCGATAGAGAGGGTGCGTTCAGTTAGGCCCCGCGGACCCATCGGCCGGGCGGAAGCGAGACGAAACACGCTCTCTGATCACGTGATACGGAAGATGAATGGAGCGGAGCGGCCAGCCCAGCAGTGCGGCGCGGCGCGGCGGCGTGCCTCTCACGACACGACCCGCGGCAGCCAGCGGCGCACGGGGGCGGGGCGGGGCGGGGCGGGGCGGGCGGGAGGCAAGAGTGCTCGGCATTGGACTTACGGCGCGGAGGAATCCTCAAAAGCGCACGCGGCGCGCACTCGAGCTCGCGGGGCGGGGCGGGGCGGGGCGGGGCGGGGACAGCCGATGGATGGGCTGCGACTGATCCGGCCTTCCTGTGACAGGTGGCACGGGGCGAGGCGGGGCGAGGAGAGCTTGCGAAAAGTAACAAATGGGGCGGCGGGGCGGGGCGGGGCGGGGCGGGGGGGCGGGGCGGTATGGCACGCCCGGTAGCCGCACCGCAGCCGCCCCACTCAACTGCATACTGCACTCTGCAGTCATCATCAGCGCAGCCAACATAACGACACCAGAGTGCGGCAGCGGGGCGGACGGGCCGGACGGACAGCGGCTTGCGGCCAGCGGCGCACCAACCTCGCAACAAGCGACTCCCGCCCCGCCCCGCCCCGCCCCGCCCCCCCGCCCCGCCCCGCCCCGCCCCGCCGCGGCCAGCCGGGCTGCACGACCCGAAATAATTGAATGAAAAGAAAGCGGCGGTGCCATGCAGGGCAGGGGTGCGCGCCCGCGGCCTGGCGAGAGAACAGTTCGCCTCTGACTCAACACCCGCCGGCCGGGCCGAGGCGGGGCGGAGCAGTCCTCTCGGTTCCTAGCAGATTTCTCACTCACTCGTCTGGCAGGCGTCCAGACGCTGTTCGACATGGACGTCTCGCGTCAGCGCAGTGCGCCGCGCCGCGCGGGCTCAGGAGGTATTTTGCGAAATCAATGCAAACGTCCTCCCTCCCTCCGTCCCTCCCTCCCTCCGTCCCTCCCTCGCTCCCTCCCTCGCTCCCTCCAGCCCGCGGCCGCGGCCCGAGGTAGGTGTCGCTTCACTCAGCAGGACCATTCGCATGGATGTGTTGCGGAGTGACCCGCCCGAGACGCCCTGCCACTCTGACTCTTTTTTTTCTTCAGCCCGATGTCCGCGCGCGCGCGCGCGCACTAAGTCAATGCGAGCAGCGATGCGCCGCGGCCGCAGCAGATGAGCCGAACAAGTGACTTGAATCAGCCGGCAGCGCTAATGAACCCGGCCAGGCCAGGCCAGGCCAGGCCCCGCCCCGCCCCGCCCCGCCCCGCCCCGCCCCGCCCCGCCCCGCTCGGCTCCAAGGCCGGCCCGGACACAGATGACGCCGGGTGCACGCGCCCAGGACGCGCAGGGTGCGCACCCCCGCCCCGCCCCGCCCCGCCCCGCCGCGCCCCGTCCCGCAGAACAAGTGTCCGAAAGGATTGTGGTGCGTGAGCACAATGCGCTCCATGATTGTGATATTGACGCAGCAACATTTTGCGGTCCGCCGAGGCGAGGGGTGCGAGGGTTGTCGGGGAGTTAATGCGACCAATTGTCGGGAGAGGGCGAGCCGCGCGAGCGAGCCGCGGCGCTGGGGGTGGGGAGGGAGAGAGGAGGGGGAGTGGTGGGGTGGGAGGGGAGGCCGCCGGGGGTGGAGTGGCGGTGGTCCTCCAGAGCGACATGCGATAGGGATTTGATACCATTAAAGCTCAACGCTCGGCACGATGCCGGAGGAGGGGGGAGGGGTGCGGCGCGGAAGAGGAGGCGAAAGAAAAAAAAAAATGGTTTACATAGGGTGGCGGCGAAAGTGTGTCACTGGCGAGGCCGGGCGTTCGCTTGGTACGCGACACGGCCACCGGAGAATGAGCCAGAAAATGGGATAATGTCAGTCGGAGCAGCGACGTCTGTATCGCCAGCAGGACCAGGAAACAAGCGCGCCGCGGAGTACCGCCGGCGCCTGTCGCAACTATTTGTACGGGAACAGGTCAAATAAAAGTTTCATTTTAAAGATTGCGCAACCGACACTGAACGAGGCCGAATTTTATACCTGTTCAAATTTTATTGAAAGCAGCATAAAAGCCTTTTCTGAAAGCAGCTACGTATACCCTGGCAGAGGTGCATATTTGTTTTTTGTTTTCTTCCGTTTTCAGCAGAGCCCTACAAAAATTTTACAGTCGACTTACGACACTAAGAGGAATATTTAAACAGATTTAGGCGGGTCCACGATGTGGACCGTGGACCTGCCGCACGGAAGCGCCCATTTCCCCGGGTCCACACTGTGGACCTGCAGCACGGAGTGCGTTGAGCATATCTAACGCAGTTTCCCCGGTGCCAGTGCCGCCCAGCCGCATGCGGCCGCATCGCATGCTCTCTCAAGGGCAGTCTGTTCGGCTCGGGAGCCAGATGTGCGTGCGATAGACATGTGCGTGTGTCTCCTAGGGGCGCGCAGTGCGTCCGTCCTCCAAAACCTAAAACGCGTAAGAGATAGTGCGTGCAGATGGGGAGGGGGAGGGGGGGAGGAGAGGGTGAAAAAAAATCTGGAGTGGCGGCGCGTGCCGGTTATGACTGCTCTGGGACAACACCATCCCCCAGGGTGCAGCTCGACCCGTCCCCACCCCACCCCACCCCACCTCACCCCACCCCACCCCACCCCACCCCACCCCTCGCACCTCCCGTCCCGTCTCGATAAATAACACAAGGGGACGGAGCCTGTCGGTGCCACCGGTCGGTCACTTGCATGCGCCCAGCCTAGAGTGTTGTCTTCCGCTTTTCCCTCCGGACGGGACGGCTGGCCGCGGCGCTGAGGCAGCCTACGGGAGACGGGCGGCCAGGGCAGGGCAGGGCAGGGCAGGGCAGGGCAGGGCAGGGCAGGGCAGGGCAGGGCAGGGCAGGGCAGGGCAGGGCAGGCAACTCCTACCCACTCTCCTTCTTTTTTCTCTCCCCCTCCTTTAGTTTAAACGAGTTAATTGGCCTTAAAACAGGGAGGAATGATACACACACACACACACGCACGCACGCACGCACGCACGCTGGCTGCGTGACAGTGCGTTTCCTATCGCACCTGTTTTACGCCTCGTGGGCCGGGCGCCTCGAGGGGATGTAGCGGAGGAGTCGGAAGTAGCGAGGCGGCCCGGCCCGGCCACCGGCTGTGTGTAAAGTTAGGGATGAAAATGCCCGGAAAGTTTCCGGAAAAATTGGGAAAAAACACTGTATTTTTTCGTTTTTTTTCTCTAGCCTCGGAAAAATTGGAAAGATTCATCCTGCAAAGTAGGCAAAACGGCCGACTTTTTGACTGGAAGTTGGCAAAAAGCATATCTTCATCACTATGTGAAGACGCTTCTCAGTGCGCTCATAGCCTACTATTTATACCCTGTTACGTTTCCTTCTCGTGGTTTTTTTTTTGTGTGATTCCAGTTGTGTATCTAGAGTTGCCAGTGGAAGTAAAGTCCTAATGAATTGAAAGTAGTGGCTTTTATCTTCATATTACATTATAGGACTTAAAAACGAACTTTTCCAATTTTTCCGGTATTTTTCCTTTTCTTCCCTATTTTTCCGTTTTTTCCGGACACTTTGAAAGTTTCCGGAAAATTGTCATCTCTACGTAGAGTACACTGTACACACTCACACATGCGCACATACACACGCACACGCGCAGAGGAGAGGGGCGGCTCGGGCAACAACATCCAGCCCAGCCTCTCGAGAGGTGTCTGAATGGCCGCCGGTAGCGTACAGATAACGCGGGGCCACGCGATGGGGTACGGCGGGGCGGTGGGTGGTTAGGTAGCACAGGTAGCACGCAGGACGGAGGCTGGGCTTCAAAAACCGCCCGGGGGCAGAGAAACCTGAAATCGGTAGCGAGGAGGGTACGGCCGGGGGCCGGCAGGGGAAGGACGGGGCGGGGCGGGGCGGGGCGGGGCGGGCGGGGCGGGGCAGGGTCCGTAGGTAGGGCCTTCGGGCGTCCGCTGCCGACCACCCGCCCAGGGCTGAGCCCGCACCGTCAATGGAGGCCGAGCGAGGTAGAGAGCGGGTGCCAGGGAGGGTGCCAGGGCCAGGGCGGGTGTGTTAGGGCGGGTGCCAGGGCGGGACCTGGGTCCCTCACCTCCACGCCGAGGCTGGCCGGGGCGGGGCGGGGCAGGGCGGCGCGGGGCGGCGGGACAGGATCCTGTTGCACGGGCCGCGAACACGCTGTACAAGATTTACCAATCAGATTGATCGGCCGAGATTGACGCGGTCGGCCGGGGATTGGTCGCGCGTGACTTCCCAGAGAGGTACGCGCGCAGAGCCGCGCCGCGTGAGTACGACAAGGACGCGGGGAGGGAGAGAGAGGGAGAGAGAGGGAGAGAGAGGGAGAGAGAGGGAGAGAGAGGGAGAGAGAGGGAGAGAGAGGAGAGAGAGAGGAGAGGAGAGAGAGGGAGAGAGAGAGAGAGAGAGGGAGAGGAAAGAGAGAGGGATGGAGAGAGATGGAGAGGGAGAGGGAGAGGGAGAGGGAGAGAGAGAGAGAGAGAGAGAGAGAGAGAGAGAGAGAGAGAGAGAGAGAGAGAGAGAGAGAGAGAGCACCCGGACGCACCTCAGCAGCCCTGCATCGGGCATTATCACCCGGCAGCAGATGAAAGCAAGATACTGCCCTGCTGCCTGCGGCCCGGGCTGGCCGGCTGGCTGGGCCCCGCGGGGGACAGAGATTCACACTCCATTAGCGAGAGATACATAGCGGGGCGGCGCGGGGCGGGGCGGGGCGGGGCGGGCGCCGAGCAGAGGCGCCGAGGGGGTCCTGGTTGGTCCTGGTCCTCGCCCTCGCCTCGGCAGGCCTGCAGAGAAAGCAGTAGGACGGCGACAGCGCAGTAACCGCTGCGCCCCGCCCCGCCCCGCCCCGCCCGGGAGCAGAGGGGACAGGGCCCTTTATGAGCGCGCGGAGAGCAGCCCGCCCCGCCCCGCCCCGCCCCGCCCCGCCCCCGGCCCGCGAGACACATTAGCGTGCGCGCGGCCGCTAGTCTCCTCCACTTTGCAGCGCTGAGTCAAAGGGACAAGCCATGGGGCGGCTCGCGGTCAGGAAGCGAACGGAGCCTGGGCTGTGCGCACTGCGGGGCGGGGTGGGGCGGGGCGAGGCGAGGCGGGGCGAGGCGGGGCGGGGCGGTCAGCAGCGGGACTTACCGTGTGTGGCCCATTCATCGCGGCGGGGCGGGGCGGGGCGGGTCACTGGGCCGCTCATTACGGGGCTAATCAATGGCGGCGACTCAATGGGTGCGGAGCGCCGCCTAGCGCCGCCCTACGCCGCGTACGGCGCGGTGCCAGTCGCAGGGCCAGTCGCGCCGGAGGGGCGGGGCGGGGCGGGGCGGGGCGCGAGGAGAGTCCTGCAGGGAGACTCGCGCAGGGTTGGCCCAGGTCCCCGGAGGAGCGGTGTTTTGTTTGCTCAAAGCTTCTTATCCATTGAAGCGACATGGAAAGAGTTACGGCCTTCTTGAAGCACATCAAGTACGCTTCGATGAATTTTCCTTCACGGGAAAAACTGCGTCTTGTTTTTCAAGACGCCACGGGTTTCCTTTGGAGAAAATGCATTGCAGCGTCTTGGTTTTTCCAATACGTCTTGAAAACCAAGACGTGGTTTTTACAGTGTTATGCATTTTTCAGGGAGGAATGAAGCGCATAGTACGCAAAGTAAGGGGACCGATCGTATAGCTCTCACTCTAGGACTCTAGGGGCGAGCATGGCGTACTAGTACAAGAGTGTGTACTACAGCTCGCCTAGAGAGCTAACCTCGCAGCAGAACTACTACAAGAGAGAAGGGGGAGCAATCATCCCTTGTGCGGAGACTGCACCGGCACCGCGACCCAAAGACGCTCCCCCGATGGCGTCTGTCTGCTCGGCTCGGGAGAGGAGGAGGAGGAGGAGGTGGAGGAGGAGGAGGAGGAGGAGGAGGATAGGAGGAGGAGGATAGGAGGAGGCGGAGGAGGAGGAGGAGGAGGAGGAGGAGGATAGGAGGAGGAGGAGGATAGGAGGAGGAGGAGGAGGAGGAGGAGGAGGAGGAGGAGGAGGAGGAGGAGGAGGAGGAGGAGGAGGGGGAGGAGGAGGAGGGGGAGGAGGAGAGGGGGGGGAGGAGGAGGATAGGAGGAGGAGGATAGGAGGAGGAGGAGGAGGAGGAGGAGGAGGAGGCGGAGGGGGTGACCTTAAGCAAGCAAGGTGTCTCCTCGCGCTGGGACATAATTTTTAAGCCGCGAGGACATCCCCCGGGAGTGTCCGGGGCACGGAATGCGCCCGGCCTGCCGTTAAGGAGGTGGTCGCTGATGAGCCCACAGCAGCGCAGCGGCCCCAGCCCAGCCAGCACGAACACTCTGACAGCCGCACGGCACGCCAGCCAGCCAGGGGAGCCCTTCTGCCTCTGCGCCCCCAGGCACTCCGGCAACGCCCCGCCTCACCCCGCCCCGCCCCGCCCCGCCCCGCCCCGCCCCGCCCCGCCCCGCCCCGCCCCGCCACGCTCCGCTCGCACGACTCACACGCTCCCGGGATGCTGCGCTGGACCCACGCGATCCCCGGCGCGGCGCGGTGCGGTGCGGCGGGCTGTGCGTGTGCGAGTGAGACAGCACGACAGCTCTTTCATTATCACTCTCTCTCACACACTCAGTGAGGAGCGGGCCGGGCCGGGCCGGGCGGGGACTTCAACGCCGGTGGCCGACTAGAGTGTGTTTAACGCAACCGAGGGGGAATTCACATCGGAAAATCTTGTACAGACTACTCGGTATTACACGGTATTACACCTGTATTACTCACAAGATTTAATCACTTTAGAGCATATTCTCGTGTTTTTCGGTATTACATTACGTGTATTGCGGCGTAATACATGGATCAGGTGTACAGTGTATTACGGAAGTGAATTCCCCCTCGAACGCAACAAGCGTGCGAGTGTACTGCATAAACCTCAACTCTAAGTCGGAATCTCTATGACAACACTGGTCAAACGAAGGCGTAGTTGTATGCTTCATTCACATTCGAGCATACAACTGCGATTGAAGACCTTGGGCTCTTCATAGAGCAGTGCTCTTCAAGGAACTTCCCTATTGCATTTAGCTGGGAGGAAAGAAGCGCATATGCTCACGTGTATGCTTCAATAAGGGCGTGCGGACAGTACGGCGCTATGCTACGCCTTAGTTATACCAGTGAGCTTTTTTTTTTTTTTTTGCTCACGATCTCGTTACGAGTGGAAGTGTGATCTCTCCAGTATCTCCCCGTGCGACGCCTGGCTCGGCGCGGCGCGGCGCTGTGCGCTACATGACGCCGCGCCATGCCATGCACACTCGCACATCGAACGCACTTTCACCGGCCGGGCCGGGCCGGGCCGCTGCGCTGCGGATGCAACACGGACTTTGTCACTGGGAGCAGTGCGCGCTGGTGCGAGCGGCGGGGCGGGGCGGGGCGGGGCAGGGCAGGGCAGGGGCTTATCGGCCGGCCGGCCAGGACCATACTGGGGTATCAGTGACCCACTGGGAGAGCTCCGCCCCGCCCCGCCCCGCCCCGCCACGCCACGACCCGCCCCGCCCCGCACTGCAGTATTTCCGGCGAGTTCGAGTTCCGTCAACCTCACCCCCCATAATAAACAGGTGTGCGCGCGACGGCGCTGGGTGCGGTGCGGGTCAGGGCGCGACCAGAAAGAAAGAAAAAAGGTGTTTGAGTGAGACGAGGGCCGCGGCGAGGCACGCATACATACATTCATGAAACAATGATATCTGGTGAAGAACGCACAGCGCAGAGTACAAGGCTGCCCCGCCCCGCCCCGCCCCGCCCCGCCCCGCCCCGCCCCGCCCCGCCAGCAAGCGCGTCCACCTGAGGTGGAGGCGGCCGACACGAGGGGTCATGAGACTCCATGCGAGTCGAAACGCTGTCAAAATCGCGGCTCGGTCACACACACACACACACACACACACACACACACAGCGGAGCACCCTGTACGGCACACACCAGAGGTAACTCGGCGGTCCCCTCCGGTGCGCCGCGCCGCGCCGCGCTGGGCCAGCCGGCCGGGGCCGCCCGGCCCGGCATAACACAATAATAACTGTAATGACGGTCATTACAGGAACAAGAGCGGGAACTCAAATAAAATCATTCCGATACCTTACACCGCCGGGGCCGGGGCCGGGGCCGGGGCTGTGCAGCGGGCCGGACGCACGGCCCGCATAATTCGAGAAATGAAAAGTGGGAACGTGACAAAGGCGCACGGACGTGTCGGGAAGCGCGCCGCACTCAGCGGGGTGCACGGAGGAGAGGAAGTTTACATCTGGGATCGAAGTAGAAGACTGTTGAGCACGAGGGAGGTCCTATGAAGAGAGAGAGAGAGAGAGAGAGAGAGAGAGAGAGAGAGAGAGAGAGAGAGAGAGAGAGAGAGAGAGAGAGAGGAGAGAGAGAGAGGAGAGAGAGAGAGAGAGGGAGAGGGAGAGAGGGAGAGAGAGAGAGGGAGAGAGAGAGGGAGAGAGAGAGAGAGAGAGAGAGAGAGAGAGAGAGAGAGAGAGAGAGAGAGAGAGAGAGAGAGAGAGAGAGAGAGAGAGAGAGAGAGAGAGAAGGGGGCTTGAAGGTGAGTACTATGCTCCTTATTTCTTAGCGATGGTCCAAATAACAATGATTACCCCGCCGTACGACCCGAGTAATAACATAGTGTATACAGCAGCCCGACTCGCGGGGAGCGAGCCACAAGGAGAGAGGAGGGAGGGGGAGAGGGGGTACTACATGCAGGTCGTTGGTGGAAGTGGTTGGCCTGGCGCCGCGCTGTACCTATTTACTTCCATGATAGAAGCAAAAAATGGAAATATAAAGCGACAGGTAATTGATGTGAACGAGACGCATTTAAACTAACACCCCCCGTCGCGCGGCGCGCGGGGCGCTCCCGGAAATGACAGAACGCCCCTCCATCTTCCCCCTTTTTTTTTGTTATCTCCATCGATCATTGTAATGGGAGCCTTCGAGAAGCGGCCCCAATTCCTCCGCGGCCCACTAGCTCTAGAAAATATCGGCGGCCAAATTAAACAGCTGCATTATAAATTTCATGCGATACTTTTCTAGTGATTGCACCAGCATGGACAGTGTGCTCTATCTCTATCGTCTCTCTCTCTCTCTTTTTCTCCATTTTCCTCCGCGAAGAAAGTAAATTGCACGGTCTTTATTGTACGAGGAGAAACAAAACAATTATGATTGTATTGATTTATCAGCGAAGCTCGCTTGGATTGGGGCGAGAGCGGAGCGGGGAGTGGGAGTACGATTACTTGGAAATATGCTCGGATTATTATTGTAGCATTGTGTTGGAGGCGGTTAGTAGAGAGAGGAGGTGGAGGGGAAGGGAAAGGCGAGGGGTCATTCAAGAGCGGGGCGGGCGTGCGCGCGACCCTGCAGCGCCTGCACCAAGCCTGCACCAGTGCACAGCGCAATTGTGCATGCCCCAGGAAATCATCATTATTTTCGCTCCAAGGTGTGTCCCCGCTGATCTGTTCGGAAAGATTTTCGGCGACGCGCCGGAGTGCTACAACGCACCACGCCCCGCCACGCCCTGCTCGCCTCACCACGCTTTGCAGTCCCGACTCAAAGAAGCGTGATTGGACGCGGCGGGGCGGGGCGGGGCGGGGCGGGCCGCTCAGTTGGTTTGCTGCAAGTCACTGTTGATTCACTCCCCTTTTTCTAAATAGACGCGCAGTCCATATCTTTTTAACGAAGCGCGCCTCTTTCTCCACCCGCAGCCGGCCGGGCCCCGCCCGGCCCCGCGGAGCTAACCTGACCCGATGATATCAGGCCCCCGACAGCCACGCTTCTGAGGAAAAACAGAGACTGGGAAAGGGCGGTGAGCAGAGTTTGACAGTCTGTGCAATATCCAACAAGCTGTGAGTCTGACCATATGTCACTTCGATCGAACTGTCGACACTGGGAAACGTGAGAAAAATGTGAGATATTATATTGTGTGTTACGTGGATGTATTTTGGACTCTACTTCCTGTGCAAGTGGTCGCGAGGCGGCGGGGCGGGGCGGGGCGGGCGGGACCGGGAGTGGCATTCCTGTGCCCGCCCCGCCCCGCCCCGCCCTCGTTATCCTGATGCGCTGCCACGGGCATGGGGCAGACCTCAGTTTCACGGTACGCGGCCCAACATCGACAAAAACGCCCAAAAAGAACTCGGAATTCACTGAACAGAGGGGGATTCACTGCAGGACCGCACTGTCGAATATCCTTCCCCTCTCACAACTGTCGGACATTCCTGCCATCTAATTAGCAGAGCAAGGTGCCGTGCGGTGATTGGTCAGCCGAAATAAATCCCCGTGTTGGCGACGGGCAGCAGTGACATATGACCACCGGTCCGGCCCGGCCCGGCCAGCACTGACTCTTCTAAGACCCGACCCGAGACGGTGACCCGATTATAAAGGAGTATCGCGGGCGCGCCCGAGGGGGCAACCACTCGCGAAATCCTGTGTACAAACCTGCGGAAATCTCGATGAAATCCTCAGAAATCTCGATGAAATCCTCGGAAATCTAGATGAAATCCTAGGAAATCTAGATGAAATCCTTGAAAATCTAACTGAGAAATCTCATGAAATCCCATTGAAATCTTGTGAAATCTTGTGAAATCTCATGAAATCTGATGAAACTCGTGAAATCTCATGAAGTCTGAGATAAATCTCGTGAAATCTGAGAGAAATCTTGTGCAATCACTAGAAATCCCGTGTACACTAGGATGGGGAGTGGTTTCCCCCTCGGGCGCGCCTCAAGGTGGAATGGCACATTTAAAGAAATTAGCGCCTTTGTACGCTTTGCGCTGGCTAATTAGGTCCGCCCGCCCTGCCCGCTCCCACCCCGTGTCATTTCGCGACAATCAGCGGCCCCTTTGCCGCGCCTCGCCTCGCCACGGTCAAGCGCGATAAATTAAGCAGCCGCCTCGATTTAGCCAGCATGCACCGTCTAAATAAATTATGGCAAAAAGTCCTGACCGGCGTGGCGGGGCGGGGCGGGGCGGGGCGGGGCGGGGCGGGAGGGAGCTGGAATAACAGAAGAAGCAGGAACACAGCGGGGAGCGCACGGAGAAGAAAGAGTGCTAAGTCAAACCTCGGCTGGCAGTCGTTAAGATCATACACAATGTTCGGAACGTGTCAGTCTACACCGCGCGCCAATTTAAAAAAAAAAAAAAATTGCTTTGGAAGAAAGGCACGCAGAGGAGGCGGTAAACAAAAGCGCAGTCACTTTGGAGTAGAAAATAAACAAGAAAAATGAGGAGCGAGGTGTGCGGGAGGGCTCCGGGCTGCGACACGTGGATACCCCCGGCGGCCCTCCCTCAAGCACGGTGCGCCGCGACCCGTAGTTCCAATGATGGTAAAAATACTTTGCAGCTGTAAATGGCGATTGGAGCCTGTCCTGTCGCGCCGCAGATGCCCCACACAGCCGTCAAGGCAATCGCTTCATAACGCATTCCTATCATATCATCAACAAGCGAGCGATACCTCGCATGGTTAAGTACGCCACTCTTTTATTTTCGCGACGTAAAGATAGCCAGCCACTTAGAGCGGGACGGGCCGAGGGGACACTCAGTCTTACCTAGCGGATCCCTAGCGCGGCGGGCGCGCGCGCCGGCGTGCACACACACACACACACACACACACACACACACACACACACACACACACACACGCACGCGGGCACAGCTGCTAATCCCGCGGAGGTATTGCGAGGTGATGGACAACCGGCTGGCACGCTACTGCACCGTGTCGCAGCGCAGCGCAGGTGGAGTCAAGGACTCGCTCTTTCTCTTTCTGTCCTCCCATTCGATCCCACGCGGCCAGCAAAAGAAAGCAAATTGGACGTAGCGAGACTTATTTCAAACGCAGCCATAACCTCCAAATTATATCACGTATGCGCTCTTTCCCTGAGAAGGACCGAGATAAAGTATGGGGAAGAGAGAGAGAGAGAGAGAGAGAGAGAGAGAGAGAGAGAGAGAGAGAGAGAGAGAGAGAGAGAGAGAGAGAGAGAGAGACGGAACGGGGGAGAGAGAACAAGACTGCCTGTTGTGCAGCAGCGCGTGCAAGACGGAGCGAGATGGATGAAAGCAACAATTGCTTTTGCTTCCAGCTGGGAAGCAAGCACTCATCCCGACATAAGCACATGCTCGCAAAGTTAATAAAACAAACATTTTTGACATCTTAAATGAATTATTAGTAAAAATACTTTGTGACTTAGAACGTTCGAAGGGATGTTACGGATACTGTGTGTTCAATCGTTCGAATTCTTGGAGTACTAACTCCTCTTCCCCCTGCCTTACTTCCACACGAACTTGCCTTTCTTTCTCCTGCTGCCTGATTTGATGAAGGCGGGATAGTGCTTCATCTTCACTCTGGTCGACTTAATCCAACCATCGCCTCCGCCTCAAGCGGTTACAAAAAATTTGAAGAGACTGTTAACGGAAGTAACCTCAACAAATACAGAGGCGGGACGCTTCAGGGCAGGGCAGGCGGTGAGAGGAGAGTGTTCATTAAATGCAATGTCCGCCGCGTGAAGCCACCTCAACCCGGATGGCGCTAAGCTGATTTGAACCCAATTAAAAAGAGGACTCCTGCTAAACGGCCGTGCTATTGGGCCGCCACGACTGTTGGCTTCCTGAACCGTTAGCTCTCTCTCTCTCTCTCTCTCTCTCTCTCTCTCTCTCTCTCTCTCTCTCTCTCTCTCTCTCTCTCTCTCTCTGCTGCTGACACTCTCACTCCCCTACGCTCCGAGAGTCAGTCGCCCGCTCGCGAATCCAATCCAAAAGACACTCAGAGCAGCGCGAGGACAAAAAGGTCTCGAGAGGAATAAAACTAGGCACCGGAGATGATGGCGGGGCAGAAGACAATCGCATGCATACAGACTGCAGTCTGGATGTAGTAAAAGAAGGAGAAGAAAAAAAGCACGGCAGAGCATCATCAGCGAAAGGCGCAAACGATTCAAAGTCTGTTATAGGCAGGGAGGGCTGTGCTCTGCACTGCTGTAGCGGGATCCGCAGCACTTCTCCCGGGCTGCGTCCGGAGGGTCCAGCTCTGCCAGCACCGCCGGCACGGCCAGCCGGGGCGCCGCAGTAATTAGGGGCGCGGGGGGCCGGGGGGCCGGACGGACGGTGCGCGTTCGGAGGCGCCCCCTCGGGGCCCGGCCGCGCCGTGTTTGGCTGTAATGAAACGTTTATTGGAGGTGCAGATCGCCGGCCGGGGCCCGTCGTTGTCGTTGCGGGCGGGGCGGGGCGGGGCGGGGCGGGGCGGGGCGGGGCGGGGCGGGGCGGGGCGGGCGGGGCGGGGCGGGGCGGGAGAGAGGGAACTATCCCTGCGCCATAAGAGTCCTGGGGGAAGAGAAACGCGAACTGATGACATGCGTCCAGCATACCGTCCCCCGCACCTCCACGCCTGCCTCTCCCCCGCGGGCTGCCCTCCAGGAAAATGATCTCGAGTACCACGCAAGCGCATACGACCAAACAGCCAAAAGGCGTGAGGCGCCCCCGAGGGCGCCCCCGACTCCGAGCGCTAAACTCTAGTATGAAAAATGTTGCTGGCAGATGAGTAGGACAGCCATCGCGGTTCTATCCCTCTAGGACTCTGAGCGCAGCTCAGCTCCAGCTCAGCTCAGCTCCAGCTCAGCTCCAGCTCAGCTCCAGCTCCAGCTCAGCTCCAGCTCAGCTCCAGCTCAGCTCCAGCTCAGCTCCAGCTCAGCTCCAGCTCAGCTCCAGCTCAGCTCCAGCTCAGCTCCAGCTCAGCTCAGCTCAGCTCAGCTCCAGCTCAGCTCCAGCTCAGCTCCAGCTCAGCTCCAGCTCAGCTCGGCCAGTCCCGGAGACACGACAGTGTACTGACTACCCAGTGCCAATTAAACACGGGGCGATGTTGTGGCCGCGCGTCATTCAACAAACAATCGGAAAACAAACACAAAAAAAAGAGATTTAAAAAAAAAAGAAGCACGCGGGAGGGCGGCCCGCGCCCCACAGTCCAGCGCACCGCGCCGGGCACCCGCGCGCGCGAGAGTGAAAAAAGGACCTTTTTGCTTAGGGAACGGGAATGCCAGAAATCCCGTGGTGCAGGCGACTTTTGGCCGCTGATGAGGAATTTTTTCAGGGATTTCATCCTGCCGGCCGGCCGGCCGGGCGACCGGGCGACCGACCAAACGAGCAGCATGAGCAGCCCGATAGATTCCAAAAGGCGCGGGCGGCGAGGCGAGGCGAGGCGAGGCGCGCTCGCTCCAAAAGTGAAAAAGGAAAAAGATTAGTAATTAAATTTCCCTCCGCTCGCAATAAATAAGACGCCGACCATTGACCGTCAGGGAGCGGCGCGGCGCGCGGCGGGCTGGACTGGGCGCTACGCACGAGGTGTCCGTCCGTCCGTCCGTCCGTCTGTCTGCCTGTCTGTCTGTCTGTCCACTCCGCCTGAGCTGGACGGACTAAAGACTAAAGCGCCCGCCGTGGAATCCGACGCGACGCAGAGCCGCCGCTCTTTCCGCGAATCGAAAACGATGCGCAGCGCGGTGCTGTCCGCCACCCCGCCCCGCCCCGCCCCGCCCCGCCCCGCCCCGCCCCGCCCCGCCCCGCCCCGCCGCCCAAACATTTGACACCTCCCTGCGGCTCAGCCAAAGCCTCTGACGTTGCGCCCGGCCGGCCAACAGGCCCGGCCTGGCCAGCAGGCCAGCAGGCCAGCAGGACGAGGTGCCGACGCGCCGCGCCGCGCGGTGATAAGCCTCTGTTTAGACGCTGCCGGCCCCCCGGCCAGAGCCGAGGTGGGGCCCGCCGGCCGCCCCGCCCCGCCCCGCCCCGCACCGCCCCGCCCCCGCGCCGCCCCGCGCAACGCTGGGCACGGCCAGGACCACCCAGCAGGAGGCAGCGCTGCGGATGCGACTGTATGGGAGTCTGGGGGCCGGGCCGGGCGGGGTCAGGCAGCCGGAGATACTTATCAGGGTCGATCAGCTTGTGGTGAAAAGTGTACCACGGCTGCGCTCCGCTCCGCGCGGCCCGGTCCTGCTCGGGCGTCGGTACCCCCCCCCCCCCCCCCCCCGCGGGCCGGTGGCGGGCGTTGTACTGCATGCAAGCGCCCCGCTCCGCGGCCCATATGAATGCAGCACAAATCCTCCTATATTCATGTCTGTGCCGCTGGTCGGTGCGGTGCGGCCCGAGCAGGGAACAGCCCCGGCCCGGCCCGGCCCGGCCCAGCCGGCTAGCCGCGTGAGAGCAGAGCGGGCCGAGCAGGCAGGCGCCTTACACCGCAAACACCCGCCGTGCACCGTGCTGCACCCCCGCGGACACCCCCCGCCACGCCCCGCCCCGCCCCGCCCCGCGCCGCGCCGTCAAAAGAGGGTGTCACCACTCTGTTTACAGGATAAAGACAAGATGACATGGATTACAATCCTGATTTTAAGTGCTATATCGTTAACTTTTGGGATGTTTCTGAAATTTGGTGTATTTTGACGAGTTATTGCAGGGGCGGTTACTCGTGGGTTACAGGCTAACGTGTACACAGGATTACAGGCGTGGTGGCCACCTCGCCTTCGAACACCCTTGGGGAGAGGCGCCGCGCCGCGTGCCGTGTCCCCGCGCACACCCCCGCCCCGCCCCGCCCCGCCCCGCCCCGGGCCACGGGCACCTGTAGCAGCGTGTGCTCGCGGGAGCCGCCTCTGGTCCAGCGGTCCTGCCCGCCGGCTTTTAATGAGGCCCCTGCGTGAGCCGCCCCGCCCCGCCCCGCCCCGCCCCGCCCCGCCCCGGGTGACAATGATGGATAGGGCTCATCTCCGCCCCGCTGGGCAGCCCCCCACCCCTCCACCGGACGCAGCGCCGGCCCGGGCTGATCTGTTTGCTCTGCGACTCGGGCGCCACAGCATTGCTCGCGCGGTTAGGCCCCAAGTCATTTTTATAGGACTCACGCACATTACTTTTTTTTAGAAACAAAAAAATTCCCCCCTTATTTTTCTTCTTTTTTTTTTTAAACGTAAGGTTAGTCGTGTATATACCTGACCGTCAATCATTTGTACAAAGACTCTAGTCCGATGCACAGCGACTTTGGAAGTTGGAGAGCACGCTGTACCGTAGAGCAAGCGTGCGGGCGGGTTGCCTACCAGCAGGGGGTCGTCAGCGACGCGGCGTCTGCTAACTGCCGGCCCAGAAAACATCGAAACGTATTTAGAAGAGGGATCTATGCCCCTAGGTTAAAGAGAGTATCTCGATGCAAACGGCAAGGAAATCTAGCGACGCTGCTGAGCTTTTATAAAGAACAGACGAGCGCACTGAATCCCACACTGTGAGTCCATGGGCATCCATACGGAGGCATCTGAGAGACTGGCACGCACACACCAGAGCACACACGCTCTCTCTCTCCCTCTCCCTCTCTGTGTCTGCTTCCCCCCCCCCCCCCCCGTCTCTCTCTCTCTCTCTCTCTCTCTCTCTCTCTCTCTCTCTCTCTCTCTCTCTCTCTCTCTCACACACACAATCGGGAGCGCGCACACTGAGAACGAGCCGGAGCGGCTCCGGCCCTCAATCACATGCAAAGAAAATGAAAATTCAAGGGATAACAGCTCCGGTTCAGGAGCTTGTCAGAGCGGCTGGTCGGCCGGCCGGCCGGCCGGGCCTGGAGTCTGGCCGTGGCACCGGCCCCGCCCCGCCCCGCCCCGCCCCGCCCCGCCCCGCCACTGTCGGTCGGCTCGCCCCCCCCCCCCCCTCCTTAAGCTTTAGCTCGGATCGGCAGAGTGCTCGACAGGAGTCAGACCGGCTGGCCGGCCGGCCAGGCCCGGTACAACAGAGGCACAGCGAGCGGGACGGGCAAGAGGAGGGAGAGGAGAGGAGAGGAGGGGCCGGAGTGAGAAAGAGTGAGAGCGCCCCGCCCCGCCCCGCCCCGCCCCGCCCCGCCCCAGCCGCTGTGACCTCAGTCTGGATGCGCCAGCCCGGCCTGTAAACAGAGCAACACGGCCGCAGGGGCCCCACCCCGCCCCGCCCCGCCCCGCCCCGCCCCAGGCAGTACCGCCGCAAGGCAAGCTGGACTGGAGCCGCCGCCCCGCCCCAGGAAGTGTGACGGCGCCGAGACGAGACCAGCTACCGTCACAGGCACCGTCACAGGCACCGTCACAGGCACAGGCACAGGGCGTATGAGCACGGCCAGGAGTGAGGACACGGCGCACCGCCCGATATGCGCAACAAATACGAACCTTTGCATGTGGCGAGAGCAGAGCAGAGCAGAGGAGAGGAGAGGAGAGGAGAGGAGAGGAGAGGAGAGGAGAGGAGAGCAGAGCAGAGCAGAGGAGAGGAGAGGAGAGGAGAGGAGAGGAGAGGAGAGGAGAGGAGAGGAGAGGAGAGGATCTGGCCCACCGCCTCGTAACGCTCGTAACTGTATTTCTCCAGGCTAACGCGCGGCCGCGGCGGCCGGTCGGAGTTGGGCGGGGCGGGGCGGGGCGGGGCCTGCTCAAACTGGCCACCGGGCCCAACTGCCCCCCCGGGCCGATGTTCGGCCCAGCACACAGGACGCCAGCGGGTCTCTAGCGGCCACCCACCCTCTCACACTGCGGCCCGCGGGCACTGGACCTCTCGGCCCGCGGCCCGCTGAGGCGGCGCGGGGGAGGCGCGGGGGCAGGGCGGGGCGGGGCGGGGCGGGGCGGGGCGGGGCGGGGCGGGGCGGGGCGGGGCGGGCCGCGGCCGCGAGGAAGCTGTCTGTCGGGACATTATTCAAATGAGGCGCAGCGCGGCGCGGCGCAGCGCAGGGCCCGGCCGGCAGCGCCGCAACGCACTCCACGTGTAATTGGTGTGTCAACGCGGCGGCCGTGCAGCGGCCCCGCCCCGCCCCGCCCCGCCCCGCCCCGCCCGCGGCCGTTACTCACGACCGTCGCGTTTTATTATGTTGATGATGAACGCGCCTGGCCTGGCCGGGCCCCTGGCTGCAGGGCATTACACCGGCCATTACAAAGTTGGGCGCGCGAAAAGCATCGACCGCGAGCAGCGCAGCCGCCTCGGCAGCCGGTGCACTGGACTGCGCCGTCCTGGACGCAATCCACCAGCGCGCGCGCGCACGCACACCGACACGCACACGCGCGCGCGCGCACCACAGCCAGCCGTGCCGAGCAGCGGCAGCTGAGCCGCGGAGCGACATTGTCTCACACCGCACGGCGTGCAGCACCGCGCCCCGCCCCGCCCCGCCCCGCCCCGCCCCGCCGCGCCCGCGCAGCCGGGCAGGCTGGTCCAGCTGCGATCATGTGTGAAGCATCGCGATGCAGGCGCGGCGGCCCGGCCCGGCCCGGCCACGCCGATATTGCAGCGAGAAGCAGGAAACCTTGTTATACCGACGTCTGGCAGCGCCTTGGTTGCCCGTCAGACAGACGTGCCGGGCGGGGCGCGGGGCGGGGCGGGGCGGGGCGGAACGGGTTCGAGAGGCTGAAGCAGCCGCCTAGCACACCATGCAGGCCGTCCTATCCGAGCTGCACCGCGACAATCCCCCTCCCGCTGGTTTGGGCTCTCCCTCCGGAGCCGTCCGGAGCCCTCCGGTGCCCCTCCGGCCAGTATGCAGCAGGTGGCGAGGTACCCGCATCTCTTCCGCGGGCCGCCCCGCCCCGCCCCACCCCACACGCCCCGCCACCACGCGCACCGAGCACCGCAGCGACGCACGCTCGAGCGCCGACAACAACACCTCGCGCGAGCACATGGAGAGTCACCAGCAGGACGCTGCCGCCCCGACCCGGCGCGCGGCGCGACGCGACAACGTCCTAGGGGCTCAACGTGCGACACCCCCCGCTCCCCTCCCCTCCCCGCCCCGCCCCGCGGCGGGACTGGCGGGCATATCAAAAGGGGGCCGCGCACTGCGGGGCTAATGAGACAAATAAATGGCCCTCCCCAACAAGCGGCGCGGATGTCCCGGCAACTTTTGGGTGAGTTTTCTTTCTTTTGGGCGCATTCTTGTCCCGAGCACGGCACGGCCCCGCCTGGCCGGCCGAGTGCGGAGCACTGAGTCTCTTTACTCTGTATTGAGGAGCCCCCACCGCGAGCAGCGGGTGGCGCGGCGCGGCGCGGCGCACTGGTCCGCCCGGCCCGGAGCGACCTGCCAGGCGGGCCGGGGCGGGGCGGGGCGGGGCGGGGCGGGGCGGGGCGGGGCGGGGCCAGACGGCGGGGGCTAAGCCCTTCGGAATGTGATTAATTTGTACGGTCGAGGGGCGCATCGCAGCGGCAGGCTACCCCCTGTGGGGCCCCACTCCACCCCGGCCCGGCCCGGCCCGGCCCGGCCACCTCGCGAGGAGCAGAGGAGCGAATCTCTCCCACAAGCCTCATTGCTAAGTTCCACAGGGCGGATGTGAGCAGGCAACACGTCATCCCCGCCCCGCACGGCGCTATCCGACAAAATAATTAATATGCACATTTGTTCAATGCAACAAACGCCTTACTTTAATCTTGTTCTTTACGCTAGATTGCAGGACTCCAGGACTCAATTCCAGGGACGGGCGCAAAGAGGGCGAGCGGCAGGCGGCTGGGGGCCGCAGCACCGCGCACAACGGCCTGGAGTATAGCGTGAGCGTGTCCAGGCCGCGCCAGGCCGGCCCAGCCTGCTGGCCCGACTGTTTCCAGGGCAGGCAGCCTGGCAGGCGGCCTGGCAGGCGGCGGGACTGGTTTGGACTGTAATCCGGAAAACATGCGCGAGTCCAAACATTTTTATAGAGAGCGCACCGCGGCGTGAGGATGCAGGGGCAGGGGCGGGGGAGGGGGGGGAGAGAAGGGGGGGCGGTGTATACCCTCGCCATTATAAAGCAGGGCAATGAAGGTGCACGGCGCCCGCCCCGCCCCGCCCCGCCCCGCCCCGCCCCGCACCGCGGCCCAGCGTCAGGCTTACACTATGCCTACGCACACTCGTGCCCGCCGGTAGGCCACACACAAAGCACACGGGGTCAACCGCCTACACTGAAAAAAATACTGTGACATGTGCCACGTTACATGTAATGCACTCCTGGGTGAAAACGTTCGGTGACGCATTCTGCTGCTTGAAAAGAGGTGGGTGCATCATTAGGCGTGTTGCATTACAAACGTTTCCTGTCCCGAGAGTGCGTTATGGAACGTTTTCTCACGTGAGTGTATCGAGAAACGTGACGCATGTCACATTATCAGTTTCTCCAGCGTCCCTCCGTTTTGTTGGCGTGTTCAAGGTAGATACGCCCCGACGGTGTCACCCGCACAACACCACCGGGGGCCCAAACCCGACCAAGCCTAAGGAAGCGAACTGCCGAAGACGTGCCCATGAAAAATATATTAATTTATCGGAAATTTGTAGGTAATAAACAGTCAACGTAGCCTTAATAAATTTAAATTAAGCCAATTTAAATGATTTAAATAAACTCATATAAAATTTAACTAACTTGTTAATTTAATTTTATTAAATCTAAAGTCATCAAGAAAATTGTGATCGGTCCGTGATTTGAACCACCGACCTTCTAGTTACTGGCCTGCTCCCTTACCCACTGCACCACCGCACCTCTTGTGGACAGAAAGGCTGCATAAGGAAGACTATCTACGGTATATAGCTTTATACAATACGTAGGCTGTACTGGCGTATGTTTAATCCGTATGAGATATTTTGTTTAAAGCTACCCATAATCGACTCTTACGACGACCTTAAGGTACCAACACACTACTTAAAGTACCGAGTTTTATTTGAACGTTTAACGGGGAAGTGCCCTTAAAGCTGTTAATAAACAGTAAATTTATTGAAATTAACTTTGAATGAAACAGAAATAAATAGTTAATTAAGCCAGAAAAATTTATTAACGATAAATTACCTTTTAACATGATTAAATATAATCCTTAATTTACCATGTTTCTATATCAACACTTATTAAAGATAAATTTAACGTAATTTTCGTTGTTTATAAACTTAAATTTGTTTATATTAAAGTCTTCCTGTAAATTGAAGACTTATTTAAGAGTAATTTGTTTAAATAAAGTCTTATTTGTTTAAATTTATTCATTTTACGTGGGTGCAGTTAAGGATCTGGCCTGCAAGCCAAAAGCCATCGGAGGCCGGGGGGGGGGGGGGGGGGGCGGGGCGCGGCGGGGCGGGGCGGGGCGGGGCGGCCGTGAAGAGCCCTGCTCGAGTGGAATGTAATCTCCACGCCCCGCCAGTGTGATTCAAACCACTCGCAATCGAGCGCCCTCCCCGCCCCGCCCCGCCCCGCCCCGCCCCGCCCTGGGCTGGCCGCGCGCGCGGCGGACTCAAATTTCAAACTGGCAGCGACTTGCTTATTTGTCCAGGACAGCGGCTCGGCTCGGCTCGGCTCGGCTCGCACGCACTGCACTGCACGGCACGGCACGCACGAACCGACTCGGCCGGCTGGCCGGCGCGGCGACGCCTGGTCGCTGAAATTAATTATCTTGCACCATCACGATAGCAATAATAAAACACTAAACTCACGTTTCCATCTTGGAATAAGTTGCTCGCGGGCCGAGCCGGGAGGCCTTGCAGCTCAGCGTGGCCCGATACCATCACCATCGAGCACCCGCCGGTATTGGCAGGGGGGGGTGGGGGGGGGAGCTGAGGAGGGCCTCAGCGGGAGAACGTGAAATCATCCCCAATCTGGAATAGGCGCCTAAAAGTGTTGAGTTCAAATGCAATGATAATGTTTCTAGTTATTATGTTGGTCATGCATTACAGGAACATCAGCATTGAGGCGCTAAGTGTATTTGGAGCCCCCCCCCCCCCCTCAACACCGACTCGAGAGGTCTGGAGGACATCTCCGTTGCAGGGGGCGTGCGGCTATGTATGTTAAAAGCGCAGAGTCGTGACGGGAGGGGGCGTGCCGGGCGGGGCGGGGCGGGGCGGGGCGGGGCGGGGCGAGCCCCGTCGTCATGAGAACACCACGGAGGGACACATGCCGCCGACCGGCTGCTCCCGACCCGAACCGACCCTACAGAGGAGCATAGCAGTGCATTCTATTTACTTTTTATGAAAAATTATTATTCTCCCGACAAAACCCGCGCGGCCCCGCCGTCTGCTGCCCCGCGATGCTGCCGTGTGCGAACAGCGCGCGCCGCCGCCCATACGAATGAGGAGGCCCCGCGGGGGCGGCGGGGGCGGCGGGGGCGGCGGGGGCGGCGGGGGCGCTGCCTAAACGAGCGCAGCTCCCAGGGCCGAGGCCAGGCAGGAAGCGCGCTTGATATTCCAGCTGGAGGTCCAGGTGCGGTACTCACCGTCCATCTGAAGGCGAAGGGGATGACGAGCTTGGCGTGGGCCGCTGCCTCGGGGTCCTGGTCGGGGTCCGTCTCGAGCGCGAACGTCGAGCCGCCCAGGACGGCCGAGGTCGCGTTCCCGAACGAGCAGGACCCCGTCGACGTGACGTTGTTCTGGTACTCCTTGAGGCAGAGGCGGAGGCGCGTGTGGCAGGGCGCAGAGCAGGGGCCTAGCAGCTCGTAGCGCGCCCCGCCCCCAGTCCCGCCCGCGGCCCCGCTCCCCGCGTCGCTCCCCGCCCCGCAGCATGCGCCGCCCCGCACCTCGCTGCGGGGGTTGTTCATCTCCAGGAGCTGCAGCTCGAAGAAGCCCGAGGACGCCGCCGGCTGCAACAGGAACACGAAGGACAGGGGTCAGGCATATAGAGCGACTCGTCAACACTGCGAGGAGAGAGAGGGGGAGGGAGAGAGAGAGAGAGAGAGGGGGGGGGAGAGAAAGAAGGGGAGAGAGAGAGAAGAGGGGGAGGAGGCAGGGCAGAGGAATGCCCCGGGAATGCCCGGAATGGAAATGGCTTATATGGCGACGCCACGCCACGCCACGCCACGCCACGCCGTGTATTATTTAATTCCCGAGTGGCGTGTGTCCGGGCCGCGGCTGGCCTGGCGCGGCGACACTGGCCAGCGCACCTGCCGCGAGCCTCCCGACTAGGGATGTGCACATAATGCGTTTATCAACAGCTCTAGCCATGTCTGTCTCTCTCGCACTCATTGCCAGCTATGGGTGCGAGAGAGACAGAAATGGCTAGAGCTGTTGATAAACGCATTATGTGCACATTCCTACCCGACCCGCACGGAGAAAAAGAATTCGTTGCACCAACTAAAATATTAGTTAATTTCAAGATAACAAACAAAATTTCGTACCACACAACGAAATTTTAGCTGTAGGAGCCTAGATTTAGTTGGGATAACCTAAACGTTCGTTGGAAGGACTATATCGACCAAAACACGCAGGAAGTGTACTTTTCACCGCCAGGACTAAGAATATCACTGTCGCTACTGATTTTAGGTTCTCGCAAATAAATTTGAGCTCATCTGTACCAAATTTTATTTGTAATCTTGAAATTAACAAATAATTTAGTTGGTGCAACGAATCCTTTTTCTCCGTGCGACCCGCGGGCCCAAGAGCCTCCACGTCCTCGAGCAGGCAGACGGCCGCGCGGTCAGAGGGTCCCCGCCGAGGAGTTCGCCCGGGCCGGAGCACCCGGGGGGCTCACCCGGGCCGGGCACTCTTCCTGTTGCCTCTGCCCCGCCCCTCCCCGCCCCGCCCCGCCCCGGCCCCCTCCCATTACTCCGGCGGTGGCCGCGGGGGGCGCGGGCAGAGCAGCGCCCCGCGGGGGGCCCGGGGGGCCCAGCCCAGCGGCCGCGCCAGCCCGCCCTGGGGTCCCGGGCCCCTCCGGGACTCCTTGGGCCCACGCCAGACACCGCCCACTATATCATACCCCGCGTTCGTTACCGCCGCGCCACTCTCACTCACGGGGCGCATAGCGTCACGGGAAAGAAACACACTTCGTTTGCGTTAGGTTTTCAAATTACAAAAAAATAATCTTACAGCGCTCTCTAAACCTCAGCCTGCTCCGATTAAATGGATGGAAGGGAACGACCACTTATTGGCGGGGTAGCGGCAGAACGCCGCGCCGCACCGCGCCGGCCCAGCGCCCGCGCACCGCACCAACCTGCTGTCTTCCCACGTTTCGCGGTCTATGATATCTAATAACGCCTGCCGCCCCGCCCCGCCCCGCCCCGCCCCGCGTGGCCCTGCCGCGGCAGCGCGGCTGGACTGGACTCAGCTCGGGCCGCCGGGCCGAGCCGGACCGCGAGCCCCTCCGCCCCGCCCCGCCCCGCCCCGCCCCAATGTCGCCGTATAAACAACGCCGCCCCGCCCCGCCCCGCCCCGCCGTGCCGTGTCACGCGTTCCGTCGCATCCCGTCCGCCGAGTCCCTTATTACAGTTATTAGGCGCGATATTTCTACAGCGTGAGGTGAGTGTGGCGGGAGTCCTCTGCTCCTGCGGGAGCCCCCCCCCCCCCCCTCCTGTCGCCCTGCGCTTGGTTGAGCACATTCACATGCGCCTGCACGCTACACACACCTCACGTCAACCTGCCGCTCCGCTCCGCTCCTCTAGGGAAAAAGGGTTACGATGTTGGCAGGCTGGTTGGTTTTGATGCTCGCGCGCAACGCAGCGTGAACGGAGCAGCAGGGAGGCAAAACCAAAACAGAGAGAGAGAGAGAGAGAGAGAGAGAGAGAGAGAGAGAGAGAGAGAGAGAGAGAGAGAGAGAGAGAGAGAGCAGAGAGAGAGAGAGAGAGAGAGAGACAGAGAGAGAGAAAGAGAGAGGGAGCGAGAGAGGGGAGGGAGGAGCTTGTACGATCGTGTTCGGCGGTAGTCGCAGGGGCGTCGTGTTCTCGCGGTGCAGCCCGGCCCGGGGCGACCTGAGGCCAACAGAGGCGCTAAACGATTTTCCACCTTTCCACACTGGCGCACTTTGGGGTACCGGGCACACCGGTGTGGATCGGGTTTCCATTCCAGCCAACGCGGCGCGGCGCGACGCGCTCGCGCGGCAGCGATGACCACGTGGTTGACCAGCCGGGCTGCGTGTGGGAGAGATATGAAGTGTGCGGTGGAGGAAGGAGAGAGAGAGAGAGAGAGAGAGAGAGAGAGAGAGAGAGAGAGAGAGAGAGAGAGAGAGAGAGAGAGAGAGAGAGAGAGAGAGAGAGAGAGAGAGAGAGACAAGAGGGAGGCATTCGCAAAGTATCGGGTTCGACGGCTGCCCTCACTGTCCCACACGGCCTGCCGGCCGGACCGGTGACCCGCCGCGCGATGGCCCAGGCGACATGCCTACACATGTATTGTGCTCAAGTGAGTAAAGCTGAGTGGATGTGAATCATTGCTCAACCACTGGGGGGAGGGGGGGAGGGTACACAGTGGTTTACACAAGCGTTCACAAAACATTTCGATAAGCAGGTATAAGGTGAGGCGTGACTGAGAAGGTGAAATCCTCTCGCGTTCTGCCCCGCCCCGCCCGGCCATACCACCCATACAACAGCGGCGGAATATAAAGCTGTTCCGGAGCGAGGCGAGGCGAGGCGAGGCAGCGCCGCGCGGGGCGGAAGAAAACATCGGCAGACCGGCCGGCCGGCGGTAGTGTGGCGGTAGAGTTTTAACAGGCACTTAGGACCCGCGCGCCGGGGCCGGGCGGGGCCGCGCCACCGCGCGAGGCGAGGCGGGATGCCACAATTACACTGCTGGACGGGCCGGGCAGGGCCGGGCAGGGCCGGGCAGGGCAGGGCAGGGCAGGGCAGGGCCGGGCCGGGCAGGGCCGGGGCTAGGGAGCCTGGCTCCCTAGGCCGGGGCAGCCGCGACGCGATCCAGAGGCGTAGTGCGGCCCGCGCTCAGCCCGGCGCGGCCCGGCCCGGCTGATTCGCACTGGACCGTCAGGGTCCCGGGCCGGTCCTGAACCCCCTGGCCGGCGACTGCCTCGCCACGCCCCGCCCCGCCCCGTCCGCGTAGCGGGACTGTACTGGCTGGCCCGGGCCGGGCAGGACTGGGCTCCGCGCTCAGCGGCCCGGACGCCTCAGCCTCAGCCTGCCTAATTGCAGCAGCTGCAGCTGGGGCGAGGTGCGGTGCAGGGCGGTGGCGGTGCAGGCGTCGGGACGCCCCGCGAGGGCAGAGAGAGAGGGAGAGAGAGGAAGAGAGAGGGAGAGAGAGGAAGAGAGGGAGAGAGAGGAAGAGAAAGGGAGAGATGGAGAGAGGGAGAGAGAGAGAGGGAGAGAGAGAGAGAGAGAGAGAGAGAGAGAGAGAGAGAGAGAGAGAGAGAGAGAGAGAGAGAGAGAGAGAGAGAGAGAGAGAGAAGGGCGTCGCGCCAGGCCAGACCAGGCGACATTGCGCGGAAGCCGTTGCGCGCAGCGACACGGGCAATATGTCTCCGCTCCACGAGCTTGACCCCGCGGCCCCGACAAGCACCCGCTGCAGCGCTAGCGCCGAGCTAGGCGCGGGCGGGGCGGGGCGGGGCGGGGGGGCGGGCGAGATGGAGAGACGCGGACAAAAGGAGGAAGGCGAAGAGGCAGGAGACGTGAGGGGCGGGGAGATATTCATCCGTAATGCTTGTGCCGCGGTAACGTGAATGGAGACTTCGACATTTCGGTAGGCCCCACGCCCCACGCCCAGCGCCCCACGCCCAGCGCCCCACGCCCAGCGCCCCGCGCCCCGCGCCCCGCACCCTATGCCCCGCTCCCCACGGCACACACGTCCAAACGTTTCTTCTTATATTTGTGTATCTCGATTTGGCGTATAGAATGTCGCGTGACCGACTCGGTGTCGAGTCGAAAGAACAAGAGCAACGGACGCGAGGGGCGGATGGAAGCAATTCGTCAGGCAGGGAAGTGAGCGCAGACGGGGACGCGACGGAGCAGGTGTGCGGAATCCGGAATATCTTTTTGAGGCGCATCTCATTTAGCCACGGCTGAGAGAGAGGAAGAGGGGGGAGTGAGAGAGAGAGAGAGAGAGAGAGAGAGAGAGAGAGAGAGAGAGAGAGAGAGAGAGAGAGAGAGAGAGAGAGAGAGCGCATTATGCCCTATGTGGACGAACAACCAAATATGGATACATCTTATTTAAGCTGGGAGGCCGGGCGCATCCCCATGCCACTGGCCGGCGGGGCGGGCCCCTGACCCCACCACGCGCGCGCCAAAAGAACACATCTTAGCTCGACCCCCCTTTCTGAATCCCCGGCGGGCCCAAGGCGCGCGCGCGCGCGCGCGCGCACACACACACACACACACACACACACACAAAGGCGCACGCGAGCTGGCCGCACGGCTACTTAGGTCCTTAATGAAACATTGACGTACGACTGTTGTGGTTGTGCTACGGTCTGATTGATGTTGGCCCGGCCCGCTGCTGCACTGATGCGCCCTGAGCGTTCGGTTCGGAGAGGTGGAACTGTAGACATTAGGCTGACCCCCGCCCCGCCCCGCCCCGCCCCGCCCCGCCCCGCCCCGAGAGCAGCCCCACTCGACGTGATAGAGTAACAGAGAACAGCGAAGACAGCAGGCCGGCCAGGCGGTGATCTGGCTGCGGCCCGCCGCCAGAAGTTCTGCCAGCGCTGGCGAACAGCGTGAAGTGACCGGAACCCTCCTGTCGAGGGGGAATTCACTTCCGTATTACACTGTACCGGGTGTTCCATAAAAAGACGCAGGCGCGAGCGGTTTTGCCTACCCAAGGGGCTATGGCGCCTTACGGGGAGATCGGGTAGGCAAACCCGCCCGCACCTGCGTCTTTTATGAAACGCCTGGTACACCTGATCCATGTATTACGCCGTAATACATGTAATGTAATACCGAAAATCACAGGAATATGCTCTAAAGTGATTAAATCTTGTGAGTTATACAGGTGTAATACAGGTGTAATACCGTGTTATACCGAGTAGTCTGTACAAGATTTTCCGATGTGAATTCCCCCTCGCCTCCTGTACGGCGGGAGCGGGTGGCTCTCTAGCACCCCGCCCCGCGGCCGCGAAAGCGCGTGGTGCAGGAGGAGCAGGAGGAGGAGGAGGAGGAGGAGGAGGAGGAGGAGGAGGAGGAGGAGGAGGAGGAGGAGGAGGAGGAGGGAGGAGGAGGAGGAGGAGGAGGAGGAGGAGGAGGTGGAGGAGGAGAGGAGGAGGAGGAGGAGGAGGAGGAGGAGGAGGAGGAGGAGGGGAGGAGGAGGAGGAGGAGGAGGAGCAGGAGGGGAGGAGGAGGAGGAGGAGGAGGAGGAGGAGGAGGAGGAGGAGGAGGAGGAGGAGCAGGGAGGAGGAGGAAGAGGGGGGGGAGGAGGGGGAGGAGGAGCAGGAGGAGGAGGATGACTTATCGGAGGTCGGACCGGAAACTTCAGACAGGCCAACAAGGCACCCGCGCCGCGCCGCGCCGAGCAGGGCTCCCGACATGACACGCCGCGGCCACGATCGACATGGAATCGACAAAAGATCCTCCTGCCCGCCCCGCGCTCCGCAGGGCCCAGGCCCGCTAACAAACAAACGAGCAAACAGGTACACAGTCATTCAAACAAGGTGAAGTGATGGACAGAGTGGGCCCGGGGCCGGGGCCGGGCCCGTGGGGCTATGAGCGATGCGTCGGGGCCGGGGCCGGCCAGGGCCGTGCTGGACCCCGTCAGGCCGTCGGGGGCCTCGTCCTGTCAGGGAGCCCCGAGCCCCGCCCCGCCCCGCCCCGCCCGTCGGGGCGACGCCATGGAATAGAGCCGTGTTGTCCCTTCTCGGAACCGGCGAGACAGCGGGTCGCAGCGCAGCGCGGTGAAGGATTGTGTAGCAGATATACGGGTCACGGGGCGCGCGGCGGGGCGGGGTGGGGCGGGGTGGGGCGGGGCGGGGTAGGGCGGGGTGGGGCGGGGCGCCATGATCAAGGACTAACCAGGACACGGACACGACACGCGCACCGTATCAGTCAACCCCACCTCTCTACGGGAGAGAGACAAGAGCCAAAGAATGTAAAAAGAGCGAAACAAACAAAGAGAGCGAGAGAGCGAGAGAGCGAGAGAGAAAGAGAGAGAGAGCGAGAGAGAGCGAGAGAGAGCGAGAGAGAGCGAGAGAGAGAGAGAGAGAGAGAGAGAGAGAGAGAGAGGTGCGTATATGGTCTATCGCGAGCTGATAGAGAGGTCGAGCGAGAGGGTACAGTGGGAACATATAGTGTGGGGGGGGGGGGAGTCAGCACTCTTACATGCATCAGTCGCCGCACTCACTCGGCTGCTCCGCACAGAATGCAATAAATGCCAGAGCCTCGCGGTTTACGAGACTCACACACACACACAGGCGAGGCTGCTCCGCGGCGCAGCGCGCTGCCTGCCCGCCGTGCCGTATCGGCCCCCCCCCGGGGGAGGGGGGGGGGGAGAACAAATCAATCGCGAGTTCACATCCCGTTGCGACCGTCGCTAGAGGGGGGGGGGGGGGCAGTCGTGCCCCCGGCGAGTGGTATAGACAAACCCGCACAAAGAAAAATCTCGCATGGGGGAAAATTTGTCCGTGTCCTGGAAATTAAGTTTTTGCACAATTAGTTCTCTCCCCCCACCCCTCCTTCCTCCCTCACTCTCTGTCTTCCTATCCCCTACTCCTATCTCTTCCACAAACACACCAAACAGCCTTCGTGCGCACCTATTACCGAACTATCTTCGCCACTCATCTTTCTGATATAGGCCGGGTGGAGCGGGGCGGGGCGGGGCGGGGCGGGGCGGGGCGGGGCGGGCGGGGCGGGGCGGGGCCGCAGACGGACGGTTAGCTCCCGTGCTCTGGTGGACCCCATCCCATCCCATCGGGGCGGGACGGACCGCGCTGGCAGACACACACGCACCTTTCATTTACATGCTGTACCCTCACCTCGCCTCACGCTGCCCCGCCCCGCCCCGCCCCGCCCCGCCCCGCCCCGCCATGTGCCGCGGCACGCAAAGCCCTGGCCCGGCCAGGTTGAAGGACCTAATTAACGCTCACGCATAGCCCTGCCCCGCGCTGCCCGGTGTGTCGCTGAGTGGGAGAGCCCTAGCGGGGAGAGTGGGGGGGGGGGGGAAGGTGAATGGAAATATCCATATCACCGGCTGCGAACCTAGCCGCGGCCGCCATACTAACTCACTCACACACACACACACGCACAGACGCGCGCGCGTCGGCTCGCACAAAAAAAAACCCTTCCGCATCACACGAGCCGCACATCACCTGCCTGACCACTCAGTTAAAACGCCGTATTTCTACATCATCAAACTCCGCGCGGCCCAACCGCCCCGCCCCGCCCCGCCCCGCCCCGCCCCGCCCCGCCCCACCCCGCCCCGCCCCGCCCCTCTCCGGCCCGTGTTTCTCACAGTGCTATCGCCCCGATGCCCGTCCGATAAGCAATAACCGCTCCCCCGGGCCGGGCCGGGCCGGGCCCCGCTCTGGACGGATGACCACGCGGACGGACTTGACTTTTCCCACTCGATATTTTGGGGCAGCGGCCCGGCGGCGCGGTCATTATCACGCCTTCTCAACCGGCTCCAGCAGGGGAGCTGCCGGCCGGGCCGGGACAGAATGGGGGGCTGGGCCGGGCTACTAGGATGAGTCGGGGCGTCCGGCCGGCCGGAGGGCCGGAGCGGTCCCTTCAATGGCGGGGCGAGGCGAGGCGCAGGCAGGCAGAGGCAGGCCCACCTGAATACAAACAGCCGGGGGCCCCGGGCGGGGCGGGGCCAGGCGGGGCCGGGCGGGGCAGGGCGGGGCAGAGCTCTGAGCAGCACTCCGGCCGGCGCCTATCGGGCGCGCAGGGCCGCGCAGGGCCGCGCGGGGGCAGCTGCACGCGTGTTGCGTTAGAAAGGCCCGCCCCGCCCCGCCCCGCCGCGGCCTCAGCGCGGCCACGCCGCCGCGCCCGCCGTCACGACTGCAATCATATCTGGTGCGGGCGTGGCGGGGCGGGGCGTGGCGGGGCGGGGCGGAGAGGCTTACAAACCGAGGCGCCCCCGCCGCACCCGCACCCGTCACACAGACAGCATCTCGCGACGCAATCCGCCGCCGCCCGCGACTCGTCTTACGTGCGGGGCGGGGCGGGGCGGGGCGGGGCCAGGACCGTCCACTGCGCCCACTCTAGAGTCCTACAGTAAGGTCCTGGATGGGACCATGCAGGACATTATCCTACAGAGGAGAGAAGCGCCACCGCGTTCCAGGCATGTGATGTGAGCGCGTGGTTTGTCATACCTTCATAAAGCGCAGCGCGCTATTTCTCGCAGCGGGAGCGTGTGGTGGGCTCTAGCTAGAGCTCTCCTCTCCTGCTCTGTAGGACTCTAGCTAAAGAGAGCATCAGACACGTTGAGGCGATGCATAATACATTTTGGCAGTTGTTGGCGGATCAGAAAGTGAACGACAGTTAACACTCTAGGCCTACGAGCAATCACTACGACAGCTTATGAGGAAGTATGGCAATTCGCGCGCAACGCTGAAACGCGCGCGCGCGCTCACGCACAGTGGTTGCGCTTCTCTAGTCAGTCCACCCTGGTCCACCCCGCCGAGGCCAAGAGGCTCTCTGCCGGAATAACAGCAGGACAAGACCAAGGACCGGGGCCGGGGCCGGGCCGGGCCGGGAGTGCGCCTGTGCTGGGCTGTGCTCGGCTGCCTGCCTGCCTGCTCCGCTTTTACACTGCACTCTCATGTCGTGGTGGGGCGTGGTGGGGCGGGGCGGGGCGGGGGAGCTGGGTCGGCCCGGGTCAGGTCGCGATGTGGACACGGCGACGCCCACGCCGCCCGCCCCGCCCCGCCCCGCCCCTGCGCCACGACTCGACCTCCACTTTCGCCGTCCCGGTGGCCGCTGCCCCTGCTGCAGCCCACTGCGCTGCAGCCCCGCCCCGCCCCACCCCGCCCCGACCAGCCGAGTATGAAATGGCTTATTTTCTCGGTGAGCGCGCGCGGCATCAGATGCGCCCCACCTCACCCCGCCCCACCCCGCCCTGGCCGCGCCGCGAGTGCGAGAGAGACAGACAGGGCCGGACAGGAGCGGCGCGGGTGATCCCACCGTCTGCCTGGATCACGGGTCAGACCCCGCACGACTGTTGCATCGCACGGGGCGCGCGGCCGGGGCGGGGCGGGGCGGGGCGGGGCGGGGCGCTATCGCAGTGGCGGTCCACTCCATCACACACACAAACACACACACACACGAGCGCCTCTATTCAAACGCCGTACTTTTGCCAGCTGGCTGGGCCGAGCACGCGTGGCGTGGCGCGCCCCTGTGATTGAGCGGTACCGCAGGGCGGGGCGGCCCCGGGGCGGCCCCGCAGGCCCCGCAGGCCCCGCAGGCCCCGCAGGCCCCGCAGGCCCACAGGGTAGCATTGTTACTACGACATGGCACTGCTACACGGACACGGTTCTGTCTCACGACCTGCCTCCGCCACGCCGCGCGCCTGCAAGCACCCCGCCCCGCCCCGCCCCGCCCCTGCAGCAGCTGAGTTAATCGAACTACTTAGTGATCGATACGATTATGCGATACGACGATGCGGCTGTTGTTGTGGCCGGGCCGGCGCGCGTGAAATAGTCGAGTGCTGCAACAATGCGTGTCGTGGAGTCTCCCCCCCCCCCCCCCCCGCGGCCCCCGCAGCGTCCTCGCACGACGCGCAGCGCCGCGACGCCCCCCACGGCGCCCTCCTCACGGACACAATAACAAGTAATTCGAGCGCGCCGCGCCGCACCGCCGCAGCGCGCTTGTAAAACGCGTCGTGATCAGGTTGGGAGGGGCCGGCCGGGCGGCGGCGCGAGCTGAGAGTGAGTCCTCACCCAGAAAAATAGAAACTTGCAGCAACCATATTATGGTAGGCCAGGGACAACCGTACAAAATATAGTTAAGGCGACTCTCGTATGGTTGAACCAACTGCAAAAATAGCAAGCCCAAGCATTCCCGTTGGTAGTGTAACCATGTGAGTGTCGGCACAACCATATTTCGTATGGGTGTCCCTGGCATGGTCGCTACAACCATCAATTTTTCTGGCTGACACTTCGCCAGAGCTGGCGAAGTGTTTTAGCCGACTGATTCAGAACATCGCTCTCGTTCCTCCGTCCTTGTCGCACCTATGGCGGTGCCCGATGCTGGGCATGGCAGCGCTACTTGAGTGCGACAAGGACAGAAGTACGAGAGCGATCCTCGGAATCAGTCGGCCGGCAGGGCGGCCGGGCCTGAGTGAGGACGGCCCGCGAGGGACGGCCAGCCCGGCCGCCCAGCCCAGCCGCGCTCCAGGATACCCTAAACACTCGTAGAAACGTGAGGCGCGGCGGGACTGGAAAATTACAAAGTGGCTGCCGATAGTCATAAAGCCCATGCGAAAGCGCCGGCGCAGGTCGCACGACTCTGCCTGGCCTCGCCTCCCCTGGATTTGTGCAGCTATGGCAGCAGCTGACTCCCGCCCCGCCCCGCCCCGCCCCGCCCCGCCCCGCCCCGCCCCGCCCCGCCCCGCTGCATTGGCGTAACTGTTCCCAGCCCCGCCCGCCCCTTGTTCCTGTCTAAGAATGTGGGCTACAGGACACGAACGGCCGCAGGTCCATAAAAGAACGGGCATTTAACTACGGCGCAACAATAACCGTCTGTTTAGCCAAAGTGAAAAAAAAGAGGAGTACAGAGAGAAGGTAGTGCAGTGAGCGAGCGGAGATGCGCTCCCTCTCCCCGCCTGCCTGCGGACAGGACACCCGGGACGAGATGGGACGGGACGGGACGGGACCGGGCCGCGCTACCCCGCCCCGCCCCGCCCCGTTGAGGTCAGGAGCTCGCTATCTGTCATCTCATCTCTTTTCCACTGACCGCGATGGAAAAGGATGGCACGAGGCACGACGTCCGTTAGGCGGGCGAGCCGCGCCACGCCGAGACCCAATTAATGCACCTTTTGCACAGTTCGCACCAGAAGGAGCTCTGGCTATAACCGTAAAGCCGGGAGAAAATTGGAAAACACCACCACTAGCCGGCCCGACCCGACCCGAGCTCCTCACCTCAATCACGCCGGTGTCGTCCGCTGCACCGCCCCGCCCCGCCCCGCCCCGGCCCGTCCACCACAGCGTCTTGCTGCTGTACTTTTTATCCGACATATTTTCATCTGGAAGCGGCTGCTCGCTGCCGCATCAATATAGCTTTTTTTCCTCCCGAGGCTGGTCCGGCCCGGCCCCCGCCCGGCCCCCGCCCGGCCCCCGCCCGGCCCCCGCCCGGCCCCCGCCCGGCCCCGCCCGGCCCCGCCCGGCCCCCCCCGGCCCCCGCCCGGCCCCCGCCCGGCCCCCGCCCGGCCCCCGCCCGGCCCCCGCCCGGCAGCGTCGAGGACTGAATGAACAGGACGGCGTGGTGCGGCGCGACCGGCCGCGGCCTCGGCGTCCGTCCTGGCCTCGCCTCGCCCCGAGTTGTGGAGGATCACAAAAAGGCGCTCGGTGAGTCGGGGCGGGGCGGGGCGCGGTGGAGCAGGTCCGCGCCAGCAGCACAGCACCTGCCTCTGCGCTGCGCTGCGCGCTCACAGCCTGCACGAGCAGACGAGCAGGGCAGGGCAGGCGGCGGGCGGCGGCGGGCAGCGGTCACGCGCTCGCTGGCGGGCAGGAGGTAGGACGCGTCCAGTCCAGGCGTCATGGAGAGCAGCAAGTTCACTGTCCAGCACGCGGCAGCCGCCCCGCGCCGCGGCCATGGAAATTTCACTTTATTCACTTGTGCACTGGTAAAACTAAGGCGTAGTTGTACCCCTTTTATGAAGCGTACCGTCCGTACGCCCTTCTTGAAGCGTACAAGAGCTCAAGAGCTCTTTTCCTCCTATCTAAATGCATGGGGGAATTTTCTTGAAGCGTAGTTGTATGCTTCAAGAAGGGCGTAAGGTCTTCAAGCGTAGTTGTATGCTTGAAAAAGGCGTACAACTACGCCTTAGTTTTACCAGTGTGGTCGAAGCGTGCACCGAGCCGAGGGCATCCGGATGCGGCGGGGCGGGGCGGGGCGGGGCGGGGCCGGACGGGACGCTGCTGCTGGACCACAGGGGCCGAGACCTCTCGCCCGGCGGCCCCGCCCCGCCCCACCCCGCCCCACCCCGCCCCGCGATACGCCCCTCCATCTCCGCTTCATAATTTGTTATAAATGCACTGCCAGCAACCGGCCAGCCAGACGGCGCCGACCCTCGGACAGCGGGAGGAGGGGCGGGGGGGAGCTGGACCGCGCTGGGCGGGGGGAGGGGGGGGCGAGCAGTCAGCCAGCCCTTCTACGGCTCGCTGACCGGCGCGGCGCGGCACGGCGCTGACCGATTACGATGATGTCGTCAAGTTGGGTGACATCCCTGATCCCCCCCCCCCCTACCTCGCCGCTCTCTGATAGTCTCCCTCTGCCCCTTGCCGTCCGCTGTTCGGGAGTCGATCGTCCTGTCCGACGGGACAGGTGCCGCCGGCCGCCGGCGCCGCTGTCGCTGTGCCACCGAGGAGCCCAGCCCAGCCCGCGGCGGGTCCATCTCCACGCCGGCCCGGCCCGGCCCGGCCCCGCCCGGCCTAACCGGTCGCGGAGCGGAGCGGAGGGTCCGCGGCCCGCTGGGCTGGTCTGGGCTGACCTGGGCTGGCTGGGCTGGGCTGACTGGGCGCGGGTTCTCACGTCCCTGTCCCGCCCCGCCCCGCCCCGCCCCGCCCCGCCCCCCCCGCCCCGCCCCGCCGCGCCGGCTCCAACAGGTGGCAGAATGTCTTCCTGCGGCCGGCTCGGCTCCCGACTGACCAAAGCCCAAATCATATACTGTCCTCCATTCCGACGACACACCGGCATAAACATAATGCGAAAAAAATTCCAGTCTATAGATAAAAATTTCCTATATTTTTCTTTCTTGTTTGTTATTTATCATAAAAAGGATAGGAGCCACCAGGTAGACTGGTAGCCGTCCCGCCCCGCCCCGCCCCGCCCCGCCCCGCGCCTCCGCACATGCCCCCACCGCAGCCGAATGACTCATCGGAGTAGGGGCGGCAGGGGGCGGCGGGGCCGGGCGGGGCCGCGCCGCTCTGCGGTCAGGGTGCAGAGATTCCCCCTATAAATGCAGCAGCACGTGAGGAAAGGGACAGCGGCCAGCGATATACAAAATTAGCACTCATACTGACCGGCAGCGTGGTGGGGAGAAAGTTAAAACACGTAAGAGAAAAGGATGGGTTCGGTGTGGAGGACTTGGGAAATAGGCCAGCGCAGCCCAGCGCAGACCCGCCCCGCCCCGTCGCGCGCGCGTCGCCGCGTCTGGAGCGTAGCGTTTACCGTTAAGCCCTTACCGAGGTCGTTACCGAGCCGAGCGGCAGCCATCGAACAATTTCATTGTGGACGCAGTAAAAGCTAGCCGGCCGCTGGGCCGGCCCCGGCCAGGCCGCGCCGGCCCAGCCCGACTGGGAGTGGGATGGCACGGGACCGGGACGGGATGGGACGGCGGAGCTGAGCGCGGCGGGGTGCGGCGGGGTGCGGCGGGGCGCGGCGGGGCGCGGCAACCTCCACAACACTTACGCCTTACAACTCCTACGGCTCTGCCCAGCCCAGCTGCTCCAGCCTAATAACGCGCAACGCGGGTTTGAACCGGACGACTGCGGCGAAAGGCAACGGGTGCAGTTCTGTTGGTGCGCGGCCGGACGCAACGCATCCCCCAATGGGTATCATTTCAACTGGTCCTGGGCGGGGCGGGGCGGCGAGGGCCGGCCGTCGTGGCCTCCGGGGCCCGGGTGGGCGGGCGCAGGCGGGTGCCGAGTCACCCTAATCAGCGCCGCCCCGCCCCGCCCCGCCCCGCCCCGCCGGCAGACAGAGCGGCACCGCGGCGGCCGTCATTGACGAGGCAGCTTGGCGCCCATTCGCATCGCACCGCCTGCTTCTCTACGCGCGCCATACTGCTCCCAATGGCCGCCATCAGATCAGAGGCCCCGGGGCCCGCCCCACCCCGCGCCAAGACCACTGTGCGAGGGGGTGGCGAATTGTTAACCAGTCCTACGCCCAGACATTTTTGTCTTCCAGACTGAAACGGCGCCAGATTCCGATTACATGATGTGGAGCAGGGTCCGGCCCAGCGGCGGGGCGGGGCGGGGCGGGGCGGGGCGGCGAGTGATTTAGGGTGCAGGGGCACAGCCGGGCACCCGGGCCGGCCCGGCCGGGCCTGAGATGCCGTAAAGTCTGAAATTGGTTCCAGATCAGCGAAAGGCAGTCTGGATCACGCAGAGCGCCGAGCCGACCCACGCGCCGCGCCGCGCCACGCCGCTCCCTGACCCGACACGCACCCCACCCCGCCCCACCCCACCCCGCCCCGCCCATCCAGGAGCCTTGCGCAACCACATCAAGCAGAGCCCCTTCTTGAAAAGAACTTGACCGTCCGGGCCGCCCCGCCCTGTCAGCTGTCACTCGCGTCGCGTGCTGATTTACGGCGATAAACAGGCCCCGGCCGCGCTACGGGCCGTACAGTATTCACTCTCAACATGTCCCGGCCGGCCCGGCCCGGCCCGGCCAGCCCCGCACTCAGGAAGAAACACAAAGTGGCGCTGTGTGTGGCCGGGGCGGGGCGGGGCCGGGCGCGGCACCAGAGGGCGCTACAGCGAGCAGTCCTCGTGGGACTGCGCCGCCCCGCCCCGACAGAAGGTCAGGTCTGTGTGCTCGCGACACAAGTGCTGCGCCACAGAGCAACAGTTTGGTGGCCTGGCCTGGCCGCCGCTGCCGCGGCCCGAGGCCGGCGTGGCGCGCCAGACCTCAGTCCCTATACCGACCGGGCCCGGCGCAGCCCAGCCCAGCCCAGCCCTTCTTGATGCTCCTCACGGGGGGTCCAGAAGGGTTGCCGGCCACGCCCCGCCCCGCCCCGCCCCGCCGCGCCGCGCCACTCCCTCAGCAGCCCGGCCGGCCAGCGAGCCGCGTCTAATCGAGCGGCCAGCCCAGTCCCCGACCCCCGCGCCGCACCGCACCCCGCCCCGCCCCGCCCCGCCCAGCGCTACGCCGCGCTCCCCGACGCCAGCCTCCCTCGGGATAATTTACCCACGAGCGTATATTATGGCTCACAGTGTTTATTCATTCCGCCGACGAGGAAACTCCATAGATCATCAGTCGGGATCGGCTGGGCAGGGCGGGGCGGGGCGGGGCAGGGCAGGGCCCCGCCTGTACTGGTCAGCAGCGCCTCGCCCCGATACACTTCTGCGTCCGACGCGAGCGCACCAGTATTACCAGACCAGTAGGAGATACGCAGTCTAAAGTGAAGGCTGTGTGTAGGGAGCCTGGCTGGTAGGCAACGTTCACGCATCTGTGCTACACTGTTAAAAAAGACACACAGTAGTGAACACCGTAAACCGTAAAAACCGTCGTTGTAATCGGAAAAAAACGGTAAAAAAAACCTGTACATTCAGCGTCACCTTCCCTACAATTTACAATAAGATTTTATGGTTTATTATTGTCTTCAGGAATATCGGTGTTCACCGTTGTTAAAACTGTGTGGTTTTTTATTTAGTGTAAGATGTTGCCCGCCTTACTCTGCTGAGTTTCGCCTACTTTTTGCGTGCTTTTCCGGCAGCACTGGTCTCCTCGACCCCCACGCCGGTGTGCACGACCACAAGTCGGCCCGGGGCCCATGCCAGGCCGGGCGCGCGGCGTCACCCCGCGACACGAGGCCGTCTGCAGGGGAGGACTCTGGCGGGGCGGGGCGGGGCGGGGCGGGGCGGGGCGGGCGGGGTGGGCGGGGCACCCTGCGATCTGCATAAACACAGCGCATACCGAGCGGCGCGATCGGAAGGCCGCTACCCGGCCGCTACCGGCAATTGGAGGCGTTAAAAACCCTCATTGCCGCAGCGCAGCCTGTATGGCGGCGGAGGAGGCCACACCACAGCCTAGCGCCACCGCCCTGCTGGGCCTTGAGCAAAGTGTAAGGGACCTCGAGAGAAACAAAACGTCAAGGTGTTCCTGGCGCCGCGGATGCACCGGTGCTCGCGGGGCTGGGGCTGGGGGCGCCGGTCCCCGCCCCGCCCCGCCCTGCCCGCCCCGCCCCGCCCCGCCCGTGTCGCGGGGCCTGGGGCCTGCGTGGCCGCACCGCTGCACCGCCCGTGTACATTAAAACAACGCACTCGATTAAGCCATAAATCGTGTGTCCGCCGCGGAATATATCTTTCAATAATCACTTACTGCCAAACAGGGAGGCATGTTGGCGCTAAGTCTCCCGGCTGCATTCGTTCGCGGAGTTTGAGTTATTGTCGCTAATGCCGGGAATAATGACGCGAGCGGCACGGGGGGGAGGGGCAGGGGGGAGATATGCAGCGGGCAGGGGTAGTGGAGGGCCGAGGACGAGTTCTCCTAGTCCGAGAGTCAGAGATTTGCGACACAGTAATTTTATAATTATAATTTACTAGCAGAAGGTCTACGAGCCGCATTTACCTTCGACAAGATGACATTTAAAATCCTCTCCTTATTTATTTCATTTCACGCGTCACGCGCCTTACTGGAGAAACTAATGTGACACGACTTGCTGGTGTGTGACGCCCAGAGAGGTCGCATCATGTGGTGTGACCGTCGTTTTGGTCACGTTTGTGATGCGACCTCCTACGTGGAATGCCGTATGAACTGGAGCTGGCGTCGCATCACATAGTGTGACGTAAATGTAGGTCGCTTTACGTGGTGTGACCAACACTGGTCACACCACTTGATGTGATGCACGTCATGTTAGTTTTTCCAGTGCTGCGACATCAGAGACAACGGCGCAGACCCTTCAATTTCATTCTTCTGTTGCTTAGCCGCGTTAGTCAGGACATCCGCCCCGAGTCTCGCCCCGCTGCTCTCGCGATCAATAAATGTTCGAAACAGTTCAATGTTGCGCCAAGCGCTAAAGCCGACTAAATTAGAATAAATAAAGAAGAAAAGGAAGGAGGTTAACGAGTTTTAATCACTCATTAATATTAACGGTCCCAACCAGCCCCCCCGAATTGGTCCACCGGAACGCGGTTTTATAATCCTCTCTCTACCTCTGCCCCTCCTACCGAGCGCCGCCCCCCTCCCCTTTCCCCACTGTCCTTCCTCTCTCTCTCTCTCTCTCTCTCTCTCTCTCTCTCTCTCTCTCTCTCTCTCTCTCACTGTGCGAGAAATGTTTGTAAGAGTTACGGGAAAATTTTCCATGAGAAATATCGTAAGGTTACAATGCCACATTGTAAAATTACAAAATTATAAGAACACTTGGTATCGACTTGTGATTCTTAAACGAGCACAAATAGGGTCCCGTAAATTTACGATTTTGATCGTAAAGTTACACCACCGTCTGTAAATCACAAATAAGGAAAAAAGTCGTAAATTAACCAAGATATTTTTTACAGTGCTCCCTCACCTTCCTCCCATCTGCCTCTCTCCGAACGTCTTCGGCTATTGAGGAGAATGGGAGAGAGCAAAATGTGTCCCCAAAGCTCGTGGCGCGGTGCCCCGGCCGCCCCGCCCCGCCCCGCCCCGCCCCGCCCCGCCGCGCCGCACCGAGGTCGCCGCGCCGCGCGGGTCGGGGTCGGCGGGGCGGACACCGAATTCCAGGCATACGACACACTGAAGTAGACTATCTCGATTCAAGATCACAGGCGTGTCTGAATTCGAATGTCTACATAATTGGCTGCGTCACTGATCAGATCAATATAATGAAAAGAAGGCATACGCACTGCCCACTTCCCATTGGCCGCTCCGTGCGCAGGGGATGGGATGGGGAGGTTACTCCCTCATTAGGCCTCGAGACAACTCTCCCTAATCGGCGCCTCAACGGTTTGAAATACACGTGCACTAATAAGAGCTGATACAGGCTTACGAGCTCCGGTGAACCCCGCAGCACTGTAGCTTACGGTGAATTTTCACAGGAAACTACGCGGTGAATGTCGCTGTATAGGCTACGGTGATGCACCCTGATTGAATAAGGGCACACCGCCGTAGCCTACAGTGACATTCACCGTAGCTCCCCGTGAAAATGAACCGTAAGCTACAGTGCTGCAGGGTTCACCGGAGCTCACAGTGAAAATCACCGTCAGCTCTTTAGAGAGTGGCCAGAAACATTGCTCGGACGCTTCGCACTGAAGGCCCACTACGATTCCACACCCCCGAGGTGCAGTGACAACGACAACAACCCGTCACTTATTGCCGCGCTCTTGGCGCAAAGCCCTCACTGAAAAAACAAACGTGACGTGCGTCACGTCAATAGGTGTGACCAGTTTCGGTCGCACCACGTAATGCGACCTAAATTTACGTCACACCATGTGATGGATGCGACGCCAGCCCCGTATACGGCATGACACACAGGAGGCCGCATCGCAAACGTGACCAAAACTCCGCGGTCACACCACATGTTGCGACCTCTTGACGCGTCACACTTGCAAGTGTGTGACGCCTGTCACGTTTGTTTCTGTGAGGCTCCGAGACACCTTACCCGCAGCGCGTGCAGTAGCAGCAGCAGCGCGAGGGGCCGCAGCCCGCTGGGCCTGGGCAGCACGGCCATGACGAGGGAAGCACCAGCAGCAGCCAGCAGCAGTTCAGTGTTCAGGGCCTCCGCCGGGCCGGGTCATGCTGAGTAATCCACAGTGAGGTTGGGGGCGGCGGTCAGGGCGCGTCGCCAGCCATGGCACACTGCACTGCACTACACAACACACACACGCGCGCACACGCACACGCACACACACACACGCGCGCGCGCACTGCACACTGGCACAACAAAAACAACAACAAGGCGGCGCCGGGCGGCACGCACACAACACGACGCTCGCAGGACGGCGGACGCAGCGCGACTACTGACGTCTGCTGGGCCGTCACTCGGCGGGGCCGGCCGGCGCGCCGCGTCCGGCGGGGGAGAGGGGGAGCGGCAGGCGGAGGGGAGGGCGACGCCGCCGGCAAGGCTCCTGCTCCGCTACCGCCGCCGCCGCCCGACCAATCAGAGGGCGAGGCGAGGAGCGAGCGGGGTCCTTCGGGAGCAGGGGCCGAAGGGGGGTCGGGACTGGAGAGCGTCGGGAGAGCGTCGAGTCCGGAGCGCGCCGGGAGGAGCCAGGCTCGGGGCCCGAATACTGAAGGGGAAGGCGCGGTCAGGCCGCCCCCCGCGCCAACCACCCCCGCACTCCAGGGGAACGACCAACAAACGAGTGACATCTTACTCCTCTTTTGCGTCGACCATATCGAACCAAAAACTGAACACACTAAACCCTTATGCATATGATTTTTGCACCGTTATGCACGATTTTATACAACCATAGTTATGCACAAATTTTTATGCATAACTATGCATACATTGTACATAATTATGCACAAATTTGTGCATAAGGGACAGAGTTAAGCATAGTTATGCAGAAAAAATTGAGCATAGTTATGGTTGCCTAAAATCCTGCAAGACTTATGCACAACAAAGTGCATAAGGGTTTAGTGTGAATCCCTCACTGCTGGAAAAAGCTGTCAGCTAATGACACTTTCCGTGATAAGTATGTTGTTTGGAAACAAGAGTATAAGCTATTGCTTTCATTGACAATCCCCCCAAAAAATGTCATTCAATTTTTAGTTAAGCTTAGTTTTATTTTTTGTGTAACGCACAATGTACAGTGGGCTATAAAGTTTTGCAGTGGTTTTGAGTTATTTGGTTCAAACTAAAGAACTCTTTATTACTCCTGCAGATGTCACTGTACCCCTGCAATACTGCAGTCGAGCCATCATGTTCGACTAGGTAGATGTACGCTACACCACGTCTCGCGTAACAGGCTTCGCGATATCCCGCGAAACACTGTTACGCTGCGACGCGCCTGCGTACATCTACCTAGGCCTGCGGCGCTGTCAGTATAGATTAGGATGCTATAAAAATACGCTTTAAATAACGAAACAGTGGGCGCAAAAAAATTTCACTCGTGCAGACGGTTCCGGCGATATGCTAGTCTGTGATAAGCGAAAATCTAAGAAATACACAAATCTAGGCGTATATTAAGGACTTTTTGTCGAAGTTTGACGCTGCAGCGGCCTAACGGTGCGAGATACGGCCAAACGGACGAAATTTCCGACCAAAGGGTCGCAACTCGTCAAAATACCTCGGAAACGACACCCAACATGCATTTTTAGGACTTTTCTTCCTGTAGTCACGCAGTAGCGGCTAAACGGTAAGAGATACGGCCAAACGGACGAAATTTTCGTCCAAGGAGTCGCAACTCGCCGAGTTACCCCTTCGGACTGTGTAAAAAAAAATTATTTTTTAAATTATTTTTTTTTGAAAATTTAAATTAATTTTTAACGGTGTCAATTTTTTAGCTAGAATGCCCATTTTCGAACTCGACCAAGCTATTAATGTTAAGAAGCAACTGTAAAAATTTCAGGTGGATATCTTAACTCGTTCTCGAGTTATCGTGCGTACAGACAGACAAACAGACAAACAGACAAACAAACAGACAGACAGGAGCCAAATCCGATCAGTGAAGTAATAGGCTTCGCTATCGCTCAGCCAAATATGGTTTCTGGAATGACATGATACATTTCACTACACAGGAAGTGAAGGACTACTCACTTTGCAGAGCTCATAGACAGTCCTCTGAGTCCTACAATATGTGGCAGTCTGAGTTGGCAGGGCGGGGTCCGGGCCGTCGGTTCCCTGGACATCAGTGCAGATGACAAGGTACCCGTTGTGGGGTTTTCGGCACCCTCGGACCTCAATTGGCAGCAGGCCGAATTATGGTTGAATAGTCAACTGCAGGAACTGAAACATGAAAGACAAACTATTAAGACGGTGCCCTCCAGGTGGGATACAACTCTGAATATTTTGCACACCTGATAACTAGGTAGATGTACGCCAGACCACGTCTCTCGTAACAGGCTTCGCGATATTTCGCGAAACACTGTTACGCTGCGACGCGCCTGCGTACATCTACCTATCAGTATGGAAAAGGAAAAGGATGCCATAAAAAAACGCTTCGAGTAACGAAACAGTAAGGGCCATTAAATTTCACTCTTGCAGACGGTTCCGGCGATATGCTAGTCTGTGATGAGCGAAAATCTGGGAAATACACAACTCTACGCGTATATTAAGGACTTTTTGTCCAAATTTGACGCTGCAGCGGCTTAACGGTGCGAGATACGGCCAAACGGATGAAATTTCCGCCAACAGGACCGCAACTCGTCGATATACCCCGGAAACGACACCCAACATGCCTTTTGAGGACTTTTCGCCCTTAGGTCACGCTGTAGCGGCTAAACGGTAAGAGATACAGCCAAACGGACGAAATTTTCGCCCAAAGGGCCTTAAATCGTCAAGTTACCCCTTAGAACACTGTAAAAAAAATATTTTTTTAATTTTTTTTTGTGAAAATGTGAATCTTTTTTTACAGTGTCAATTTTTGAGCTAGAAAGCCCATTTTCGAACTCGACCGAGCTTTTGGGGCAAGGAAGCTACAGTAAAAATTTCAGCTCGATATCTCAACTCGTTCTCGAGTTATCGTGCGCACAGACAGACACACACACAGACACACACACCCACACACAGACAGACAAACATTGAACTTTTTTAGCACTCCAGTGGCGTAATAGGCTTCGCTTCGCTTAGCCAACAATAAGCAGACCTGTTTTAAGAGGGTAGTTTAATATGGAACAATTTTCGAAAAGCTTATATGTATGAGAGATAATAATATGGAACAATTTTCGAAAAGCTTATATGTATGAGAGATAACAAAATTGAAACAACTTTTGGTCGAGAGACGAAACTGAAAGTACAAAATATCGTATTTTTGGGCTCCTATCGTCAGAATTGGACACTTGGTGTGGTGGGGTGGCGTTGCGTCACCGGTGTGGACACGTGGGGCTCACGGGGCCGGGCGGGGCGGGGCGGGGCCGGGCGGCGCGGGCGCAGCAGCCCTGCTCTTATCAAGGTCTCCATCAAATTGCAACGTAAGCCGGCGTGGGAAAGACTCACTTTTCCAAATAAAAGCTCTTAGGTTCGGGGGAGGAAAAAAAAACTGAATACAAATTTCGACTCGTTAAATTCAGAGCATGGGCTGGTGCGGGGTAATTCTCGAACCAGACGCGCGAGCTACTTTGACATTTCTAACCAAATGGTCTTCGTACGACGTTTGGCAAACCGTATGCACGCTGGGCACGCACGCTGGTAAAAAAAAAAGGTGTCAATTTGTCACGTAAGAGCCGCTCGGCCGCACTCCGTGGCCGCCTGGTGCGCAGGCCGCAGCCTCGGCCGCACACACGTTCTGCCACCCCGCTGTGGCGTGGCGTGGCGGGGCGTGGCGGGGCGTGGCGGGGCGTGGCGGGGCGCAGAGTCCGCACTAGCATGGCGAAAATAGATCATTACCGTGCCAGGCAGGCGGGCGAGCGGGCCGGCAGACTGGCAGGTCTATGTGCGTTGTGCAACGAGCCTCGGCGACAAGACTTTGCCGCGCTGATGTGCTGCCCGGCCCGGCCAGCCCCGCGGGGGGACAGACTGAATGGGAGAGGGCAGCGCCTGGGGCAGCGCCAGCGGGGTCACGTCAGCGAAAAGGGGCTGGGTTAGCCAAGTGCCAGCAGACCAGTAACTAGCGTTACAGTTGTAGTCACAAACTTTTCCGCACATACCTTGCGTTACGTTATATTTAGAACGTAACTTAACTCTAGAGTAAATGTTACAATAAGGTATTTATAGAAAAACAGAATCGTAAATAAACGTGTTTTGGCGTTTTTTTACGGGGCTTTCTTTATACCTTCTAGAATCAAAACCATACGATATTTTGTAAATTCAGCGAAGACAATCTGAATGTTACAAAAAATTACTGTTACATTTCAGTGTGCTCATGCTCCGTTACAAGTTCCTTATAAATGGAAAAAAAATATTTAGTTACGGTCGTAACGAAGAACAGCAGCATTGTAACAAGTTAAAAGTTAATTGTTCCCCGACTTTCATCCACCTTCACAGTCTCACTCACCCCGCTGTCAGCGAGTCCCTCTCACATGACGAGGGACAAAGATGATCTGAAATTCCGATTCATAGTTTAAGGTCTTCATTTTTTCACTAAAGTCATAGAACCCAAAGTAATACTATCTTAAAATAATTTGCAGTGACATCTGAAAATCTACTGAATTTTCATATATTTTTTCTACAGTGCAGACACTACGCGAGAAATGATCAATGCAATAACGCCTAAAGGTAACATCACTAGCTTCAAAAAGAGACAACATGGTTATGAGCCTGCGAGCTCGAGACGGCAAGTGGCAGCGGCCTGCGGGGACTTGAACGCCCGGGAGGCAGAGAGCTAGCCCCGCCCCGCCCCGCCGCCGATAGCTTCACTTCACCTCGCTCGCTGCCCCTGCATGTGGCCCGGCCCCACAGGCGTTCGCTGCCCCCGGCAGGCCGGCCCGCCCCACCTCACAGCCCCAGCCCAGGTGGACCGGTTTGGCTGCCGTTTTGTCGCTCTCTGATCGTGTTATCCCGGAGCGGTTCTCCCAGCCGGCCCGGCCCGGCCGTTCGGCTCAGCAGAGATGTGTCCGGCCATAAAGGCTGTACCGAGGGGAGGGAGTATAGTCCGCTCGAGTTGGTGGCAGACTTCCGACCAGAACCACGTAAGGTGACCTTTCTTTTCTTTCAAAGGTTTATTTTTAGCCCTTGCGGCGCGTCTCGGCCGCGAGCCGAGCAGACGCGCGGCCGACCTAATGAAATCACGCCCGTCTTGGCTCTCCCCCGCCGCTTTACATACGAGCCGCGCCGCAGGCCGCAGCAGGCACAACAGGTAGCGGGCCGCAGGCTGCTCAAGTGTGAGTTCCCACCTACCTAGCCCCCGGGGGAGGGTCGGGCGGGGCGGGGGTGTTACTAAACAAACATTAGCAAATGATTAGGCCGACAGCCTCCGGGCGCCTCGGCTCGCTGCCAGCCCCCGCCCCGCCCCGCCCCGCCGTGTCGTGTGTGAGGGAGGCCTTCTGGTCCACTTTGCGGTGCGTCATGCTCGCTAACTCAGCCGAGTCACATCCCGCCCTGCTCGCCCCCCCCCCCCCCCCGGCCCGGCGATAGCTATTAGTATTCATCAACGTTCACCACCTGCGCGCTGCGGCGATCAGCTCCTGTGAGGACGGGGCGCGAACGGGGCGCGAACCCGGGAACACCGGAAAAACAAAGGTGGGACATAATACCTTCAAAACACTGCCAAAAATTTCCACGGTAATTTCTACGGTTTTTCTCGTTAATTTTTTACCAGGTCTGGACCGTTTTTAGTGGGTACGGGACGTCCGTAGTACGTATGACCGTACTGCCTTTAATTTAACTTTTTTCGAAGTTTGAAGAAACTTAACTACGGAATTGGTCACGGAAAACACCGTATTTTTAAGATACGGCTGTTCCGTAATCAAACAAAACGGATTTTACCGTAGTATCTGTGGAATGGGGTACGGGATTTTTAACAGTGAAGGGGCTAAATTTTAGTGTTTTTAGAAAAGTGCGATTGTGTAAAAAAGGCCCTAAAATTAGCACCTTTCGGGCAAATTAGTGCCTGTGTAGGGGTGCTATTTAATGCCTTTGTAAAGGCACACTGAAAACTGTACAGTGAGCATTTCACGCTTAAGTTAAAGTAAGCATAGGATGCACGCTTAAATTAGCTTAAATTAGAGTGAACATCGGGATGCTCACGCTAATTGGTGCGTTTCTCAGTAGGGGGAATCTACCCTCGAATAAGCGTCAGCATTGGGATGCATTCTATGGTCACTCCAACTTAAGCGTGCAATACTCACTATCAAGTTTTCAGTGCACTATTACAAGCAGCACCCCTAAAAAGTGTTTCATGTCCTACCTTTTTCTTTCCCAGTGAAGTGAGTCACCGAGGGCCTTCGCCCCTCTTCTTTTGGGAACAGCCAGAGACTTACTTAAACACCAGCACGAACCCTGAAGCTAATTTTTTTTTCCTGGTTGCAACCGCCTGATAATCTGAGCCACCCAACCGCCGCAGCAACATTGTCGCCTGGAGGCTAATTGCGTCCTGCCATAAATAATCACGCTTGAGCCTTTATTGATTCTGCGAGTCAAAGTGAGGCGGCTCATCGGACCTTGATTTATCGCGGCCGGCCAGCCGGGCGGGCGGCCAGGCGTGAGCCCCACGTCCCCCGCGGCTCGGCGGCTAGGCTCGGGGGCAACGAGTAGCACCCGGCCCGGCCCGGCCGCTTATTTTGAGAAGCTCATCGAGTTCGGCACCGACATCTGCCCGCTTCACTAAGTTCGGCCCCTTTCACTCCCAGTTTCAAGGGTTAGGTTAAATTAGGGTAGGCTAACCTAACCTAGCGTAACCTTACATAACCATACCTAACCTAGCCTAACCTAACCTAACCTAGACTAACCTAACCTAATCGAACCCTTGAAATTTTGGGCTCTCTGGCGGTTGGGTGCCGAACGCGATGAGCTTCTCAAAATAAGCGGCACGGCCCGGCCCGGCCCGGCCGGCAGGACTACAACAGCATGTGCCGCATTCGTACGTTGTACGCGAAACGTAAGACAAATGACAAATAGGCAAGACGAGGGGAGGGGGGCTCAACTCGGGCAATCCGGTGTACCGGGTGTTTCTTTGAATACACTGGAAGAACGAACGTGACGTGCGTCGCGTCAATTTGTCTGGCCAGTTTCGGTCGCACCACGTAATGCGACCTAAATTTACATCACACCATGTGATGCCAGGGTACACGGTATTACACATAGGAGGTCGCATCACAAACGTGACCATAAAACGAGGGTCACACCACACGATGCGACCTCTCCAGGGGTCGCACTTGCAAGTGTGACGCACGTCACATTAGTTTTCCCAGTGTACGTAACAGCACTCTCAGACCTTTATAGACATTTTTCTCCATAAAAATCTGTTTTGCTATAAGCTATAGACTTATATAAACTTTGTAAATATAGAAAACGGTTTTTCTTCATATTTGTAGAGTTTTTGTCTACAATTATGCATTATTTTTGCAATTTCTATAAATTTATAGACGAAATATTCTGTAGGTGTAGACAAATAGTCTACATTATACTAGTTTATATAAGTCCATAGTTTATACTCAAAAAGTCAATAGCGGTCTGAGAGTGAGTGTTGCGGGTTTGCCTACCATTCCCCCGTAAGGCGCCATGGCCCCTGCAGCGCTGGAGAGTATGCAATCCCGCAACACTGTTACGCATTCAAAGAAACACCCGGTACATCCACCCTGGAAATCCATGGGTGATCTTAGGCAATCTTCACAAAACACACTCTCAGACCGTTATAGACATTTTCTCTATAAAAATCTCTTTTATTATAAGCTAGAGACTTATATGCGCTAGCATAATATGGAAAATGTTTTTTCTCCATATGTGGGGAATTTTTCGCTATAATTATGCACATTTTTGGAAAAGTCTATAAAATTATGGCGAAAGTTTTCTGCAGGTATAGACAAATTTTCTATGTTATGCTGGTTTATATGCGTCTATAATTTATTCTGAAAATGTCTATAGCGGTCTGAGAGTGCAGGATACAAAAGCCGCACTTGTTGCCTATATGCAGGCGTTTTGACTTCAATACACTGGAAAAACAAAGGTGCTAAGTCCTACCTTTAAAAGGCACTAAAGTTCCAAAGGCACTACAGTTTATGTTTTTTCGAAATATTTCCTTACTATGGAATACAATTACATTCGAAGACCTATATTCGTACTCTACGCAAAATTCCGCGTCAAACGAGCCTACATGTGATGGGGTTCTGTTCAAAAATGGCATAAATTGATTGCAATTTTTGTACTTTTTTACTTGCTTTTCATTTGCTGGCCGCTTATCAGAACCCCATCACATGTAGGCTCGTTTGACGCGGAATTTTACGAGGAATGCGATTATGTATCCTAAAATGTGATTGGCTTGCTCACACAGAAAATATTTTGAAAAAACTGAAAATTGAACCTTTAGCACCCCTAAAACGGGTTTAGCACCCCTGGAAAGGTAGGACTTAGCACCTTTGTTTTTCCAGTGTAGCCCTTCATATACAGGTCATCTGGCAATCTAATCGGGTAAAAACCGCAGGACGGAGTTAAGGACCCCTCGATGCAAGAAGAGCGCTGTTGCTGAACCTCTGGTTTGTAAACGCGAAAATGAAGGTCGACACCACAACACTTGTGCGGCGGGGACTGGCGGCCGCGACGTTATAGGAACTTCGCGGGACATAAAACACGATCCCCTTTGAGTGGCCGCGCCGGGCCGCAGGCCGCAGGGATAATCCCGGCTTATGGCTCCCTCCGCCTTATTAGCAGTGACGGACCTCTCCTCTCCCCCCACCACTCTAGGACGGGCCGAGGCGTCGCGGACATTATCCAGGATTTAGAGGAGGAAACGGGTCACGCGCCTCACCTGGGTCAACAATCCGCGAAGTAGCCCCCCCCCCTCCCCCCCTCCATAATAAATAACGCGCCAGAGCGTTCTACTCGCCAGAGCCCTGGAGCAGGCGAGAATAAACGGCTCGAGCAAAAACCATCTCCGTCAGGTCGGACAGTGGCAGGCGCATTGCAATGGGACCAGCCCACCCCACCGCGCCCCGCCCCGCCCCGCCCAGCCCCGCCTCGCCGAGACTACAAGTTACATAACGCTGCCGGCCATTGGCCAGCCCCGATAGTCGCACGCCTAGGCGCTCCAATCAGCGGGGAGCTAGCAGCCGACGCACTTTATGGCTGCCACCAGGCCTGCCAAATCATCGAGGCGGGGCGGGGCGGGGCGGGCGTCGTCCCCTGGCCGCGGTCCGCTCGGCAGTGGCGCGGCGGGGCGCGGCGGGGTGTTCCCTCCCCCTACCCTCCCTGCTGCAGGTGCCGGCCCGGCCCGGCTCGGCCGCCAGCTCGGCGAGTTTCGCTCTCTCGCGTGGCGGGGCGTCCTGCAACATTTTATTTTCTTAATTCTTTATTTTTAATTGGACCTGCCCCCAACAGCTTTTGGGGCGGTCGTAATCGCGCTGCCCCGAGTCGAGTCGGGCCCGGCCGGCCGGGCCAGGAGGCATGGAGAGCAGCAGGTGGAGTGGCGGTTCCTAGGAAACATCCCTGGAAATATCCCTGAAATCAGGTGGCGTCGCCGAGAGCTGCCTGTCCTGTCGAGTCAAGGGGGACAGGCCACGAGGCCACACTGATCTGGGCAAAAATGATCTGTCCGGCTGGCCGGTTGGTCGGTCCGGAGATGAAGCCATTGGGACCCCCCGCGGTGTCGGGGTAATGACTCGCAGTGGATCCGGGCCGGGCCGGGCCGATCCAGTGGCCCAAAACTGTTATGAGCCGTAAATCCCCGCGCTATCTGAGCGCTTAACGATGCTTTTATACTCGCGTATCTTATTGGGCGGCGCGGTGCGGTGCTGTATAAAACAGAAAATGAAGGGTTGCACTGGGCGGGGCGGGGCCGGGCGGGGCTGGGCGGGGCGGGGCGGGGCGCGTCCACCTGCCGACGAGGCCGGGGCCCTGCCCGCTGGGGGGTCGTCCTGCCGCGTCCGCAGGGGGCGCGTCCTGTTGTGTCCTGCGGCGGCCGGACAGCGTCCTTCGCATCACGTGCCGCGAGGTCACGGCGGGGCGGGGCGGAGCGGGGCGGGGCGGAGCGGGGCGGGGCGGAGCGGAGCGGGGCGGGCGGCCGTCAGCCGCGTCCCGATGTCAGCGATAACCAATAAGACATAACATGGAGGGAATGCCCGCGCCGCCGCCGCTCTGCTCCGCTGTGGTGACGCTGTGGTGACGCTGTGGTGACGCTGCGGTGACGCTGCGGTGACGCTGTCGCGGTGCCGGCCGCATTCCGTGTCGTATTAATTGCCGGGGCATGATTCGGTTCGTGTCGTACGTCGTCGTTGTCATCGGCGTGTCCTGAATGATGACGCATCAGGAGCGCGCCGTACTGGACCGTGTCGCTCCGGCCGGGGCCGCCGCGGCGGGGCACAACCCTACTCTCATTAATATGACAAAGAGACTGAGTGAGGCGGGGCGGGGCGGGGCGGGGCGGGGCGGGGCGGGGCGGGGCGAGGCGGGCTCCTGAGAGAGACCACACGGCAAGGCGACACAGCGGACCACCCCACACCCAGTTGTTTTCACCAAACAGTAAAAGCCACGTAAATATCATTCATTTCCGCTTAGCCAGACCGTCTCTCTCTCTCTCTCTCTCTCTCTCTCTCTCTCTCTCTCTCTCTCTCTCTCTCTCTCTCTCTCACACCCAATCTGAGGTGGGCGCTCTTCATTTAGCGTGTCGCCGCGGCCTTTACGCCCATCGGTTTACGTCCTTCAGAGACAGCCACGGGGCCTAACGCACGCCACGCAGGGAGGGGGGCCGGGGGCTGCTCGCTTGGTAAGCTTATAAATTTCAGCGAGAATCGAGGCAACCTTAGCGGTGGGGCGGGGCGAGGCGGGGCGGGGCGGGGCGGGGCGGGGCGGGGCGTGGAAGCAGCAGCCAAGAGGCCTCCGCCGCGCGTCGCCTCCGCCCGGCTGGCCAGGTTCCTTCCCCGTGCCTGCCTGCCTGCCGTGCCGCCAGGCTTGGCGCTTCTGAGAAATAATCCTGGTGGCGACAACCACGGTGGGCCGATGACAAGGCGGGCGGCGGCGGCGCGGCGTCTGTTTAGCGCGCGAGCGCGTCAGCAGGGCTGGGCTGGGCGGTATTTTAATTTCAATATCAATAGTCAATATGCGGCAATATTGAAAACACGCTCAGTGTCAATATTCTGTATTGACCATTGAACTATTGAAATATTGGAAATATTAAAATATTGCTATATTGAAATATTGAAATACAGGAAAATTAAGCACACCGTGCTTTTCATTAAATTTTAGTAATATTAGGAAACATTTGACACATTTAACATAAATATTTGATTTTTTACAATGGCATAGGCACGTACTTCTAATTTTTGGCACATTTTTCTGGATTTTTGGTCGATTTTTGTGACGAAGTCAGTGCACTGTAACGTCGAAACGACGTCGACATTAATTCGTTTCGCACTCCCCAATTTTTCAAGGCACATTTAAATTTCAAACCTTTTATTTCCATTATTCGAATTTTTATCCCAATCATGGAAAACTTCAATATTTCAATATCACCAATATAAAATATTGATATTGAAAAGTTCAAAATAGCGATATTGGTTTTTCAATATTCAAAAATATTGATATTGAAACCAATACAGTATATTGAAATACCGCCCAGCCACAGCGGGCCAGAACACGGCAGCCAGACGCCCTACAATAAGGGACTTATTTTCCTATCACCACACAGAAAAATGAAAAGCTGCAGCAAACATCGTATGCTTACTATGGACAACTATAAAATATGGTTGCGGCAACAATAGGACAGTTGTATTAACCAAAAATCCAGTCTTCACCAGAGGCTGATCGTTGTCCCAACCATATTTTCTGGTTGTCCCTGAAGGAAGCATACGATGGTTGCCACAACTTATCATTTTTCTGGGTGACCTTACCAGTGCTAACAACTAAAGGTGCCCCCACAATGAACTCTTCGGGAGTTGACGGCACGAAAATTTGGGTATCAGGAATTTAATTCCTGCTCCCACCTGTGCTTGGGCTCTCCGGGTAGGCCGCCACCTTCACACCAGTGATCGGCGGGCTGGCCTACCCAGTCTGTCGCAGGCGCTCTCATTAGCTCCGCCTCGGTAACGTCCATTGTGGGGGCGCCATAAGTCTATAACTATTTGACAAATTGAAACACCCGCCTGAAAATATTCCCTGGAGAGAGAGAGAGCGAGAGAGAGAGAGAGCGAGAGAGAGAGAGAGCGAGAGAGAGAGAGAGAGACAGAGAGAGAGAGAGAATGTGTGGACGAGAGCGGTGCAGCGCGGCGGGCGGTGTTTGGCGAGCACAGCACACAGTAGTGTGCCACCAAGTGCCACACCTGCAGCCGGTCCCGCCCCGCGCGCACGCGAGGGGCGTAAGTCAAAGGTAGCAGGGCGGGCCGGGCCGGGGCGGGGCGGGGCGGGCCGGGGTGAGGCGGGCCGGGGCAAACCGAATCATTCCATCGTGACCGTGTCGGGGCAAAATGGCGATACTCCGCGCACATCACGCGTCACGCGGCGCGAGGGGTATCTCCATCAAGAATGGGTCCCGACGTAAAGGGGGGGGGGGGGGGGGCAGGGGGAGTAGCACCGAGGGCCCCTGCACGCACGCGGCTCCTCGCACTGCAGAGCCCTGCGCTCCGTCACGCCACGGCCCGCCCCGCCCCGCCCCGCCCCGCCCCGCCCCGCCCCGCCCCGCCCCGCCCCGCCCCGCAGCTCCGTTTGACGCCGGCCAGGCGCCACGGCACATAAATTACACGTGGCCAACTCGTATTTCAGAATAAAGTGATATTGCCGGCCGTTTTATGAGAAATTGCATGCAACACGCTCGATATTAATTGCGGCGGGCGTGCCAAGGCGGGGCGGGGCGGGGCGGGGCGGGGCAGGGCGGGGCGGGGCGGGGCGGGGCGGGGCGGGGCATGCGGAGCTCTCGTTAAACTTAATCCGTATCCTGTATGGGGGGCGCAGCGCGGGCCGGTACGGGCGATATCCCTTCATTAACAGCGCGGCGGCCTGTCCTGTCCCGGCGCGGCCCGGCGCGGCGCGGCGCGGCGCTCGCGTGTTGCGGGACAGCGCGGCGGGACGGCTGTGGATGTGCACAGCCTGCCTGCCTGGCCTGGACGCCACCCCAGCCCGTTACGCACGCCCCGCCCCGCCCCGCCCCGCCCCGCCCCGCCCCGCCGCGCCTCGTCACATAGGCAGCGCAGCGCTACGAGTACCTGTATGCTGTTTGCGGCTGGGCCCGGGCCCCCCGGTGCGGCACGGCGGGTAGGCGCCTGCGAGCCCACTCGGGGAGTGCAAGCCCGCCCCGCCCCGCCCCGCCCCGCCCCGCCCCGCCCCGCCCCGCGCCACCGTAAGATTTGCTCTAAACTCGACAGACAGTTTGCCCGCGAGGGCCAGGCTCCAGGCTGCCGAGGCGGCCTCAAATACACGTCCTCTTTACGGGCCCGCGGCCGGGCCGGGCCGGGCTTTCCCTCCTGACACCTGCGAGCTTCATTTCCTCGACTCCAGGCCCGACAGGCTGTGCGCCACGTGGAAGTCTGCTGCCCGCCCCGCCCCGCTCGGCCCTGCTGGGGTTACAGAGCACCCCCATCAAAATTACGCCTTTAGCCCCAGGGCGATACTAGTAAAACTAAAGCGTAGTGCAACCACCACTCTGAAAAGCTTAGGGCGAATTTCACTGTAAGCTACGGTGAACCCTGAAGCACTGCACCTTACGGTGAATTTTCATGGTGCTGCAGAGTTCACCGTAGCTTACAGTGAAATTCACCGTAATCTTCACCGGGACTAGGCGTTCGCTTGAAATGAAGCGTTATGACGCTATGTCCCTCACTGTAAAAAATAATAACGGCGAGATGACGGTTAGCAACCGCTAATTAATTTCCGCTGGTTACCGTACTTGATACGGCGCTAAGTACGGTCAATCGTACCTCGGTTTGAGTGCTACGGAGCTCGAAAACGGTTCTTCCGTACCGCTTTTAGTGGGTACGGTGAAGCCGTTTCACGGCTCCGTGGTATAAAATCAGTGGGTATGGTCTCTCCGTACTCCGTGCACCGTATCATATTTCAATTTCCCAGGTACGGTGCACCGTACCTGGCACCGTATCGGTCTCTCATTTTTTACAGTGCTGTACTTGTGAACAATGGAAAACCTAATGAGACGTGCGTCATGTCCCAGTTTTGGTCCCGGCTCCAGGGAATACGGCATAATACATAGGACAGGAGGTCGCATCACAAGCATCAAGTACGGTCACACCATATGAGTGATGTGGGGACGTCAGGCTAGCATGTGTGACACATGTCACATCACTTTTTCCAGCGCGTGCGTGCCAGGGAGCCCTGGAAGCGGGGCACGCCGCGCCGCGCCGCCCCGCTCCAGTGTTCGCACCTCTTTTCTCTCCTCACGCCGACGCAATAATTAACTCCCCTCCCGCCCGGCCGGCGCATGCAGCGAGATATCGATAAGGCCGCGCGCTGATTAGGCCCCCGGCTCGCACCTCGATATGTATCGAACGTATCGAAACGTCGTCGCATGCAACGCCTGCTGCTGCTGCTGGTCGGTCGGCTCTGGCCGAGCCTTGTTCGCCGGCACCGTGGGACCAGCCGGCCAACACCAGACCAGCCCAGCCCAGGCCAGCCTGGCAATGAGCAGGCCTTCGAGCTAACAATTGGGCAGACACTTGGGAGAACGGCGTCACTTGATACAGACAATAAACAAGGATAAATGATTGAAATCCAATAGAAAATCTGAAACGCCTAGCATACCCGTCGCATTCATTTCTGCGCGTTGATTCAATAACCCTTGCGAGGGATTTGTTCGCATCGCAAAGGATTTGGCTGCGTCGTAAGCTTACAAAGAAATTTGTTCAAAATGGCGAAGGATGTCGTTCGCAACACTGGAAAAACAAAGGTGCTAAGTCCTACCTTTAAAAGGCACTAAAGTACCAAAGGCACTACAGTTTATGTTTTTTCGAAATATTTCCTTACTATGGAATGCAATTACATTCGAAGATCTATATTCGTACTCTACGCAAAATTCCGCGTCAAACGAGCCTACATGTGATGGGGTTCTGTTCAAAAATGGCATAAATTGATTGCAATTTTTGTACTTTTTTAGCTGCTTTTCATTTGCTGGCCGTTTATCAGAACCCCATCACATGTAGGCTCGTTTGACGCGGAATTTTGCGAGGAATGCGATAATGTAGCCTAAAATGTGATTGGTTTGCTCACACAGAAAATATTTTTAAACAACTGAAAATTTAACCTTTAGCACCCCTAAAACGGGTTTAGCACCCCTGGAAAGGTAGGACTTAGCACCTTTGTTTTTCCAGTGAATACAAAGAAAATCGTTCGCAATCGGTTCGCAATTACAATAACAATTACAGCCACGATCGTCGCCCCGCAAGGTTTTTACCGTGCATTGATTCTCTTTAGTTTGTTTATATTGAGGTGCCACCACATTGGGGGCATAATGGAGAAATTTTCGCGCATCGTGCGAAGTTTTGGCGTGGCGTGCCAGTGGCGGCGCCTCGCCTCGCCTCGCCTCTCGCGGGAAATAGACTGCTTCTCGCGCGCCGGCCGCGCCCGCCCCGCCCCGCCCCGCCCCGCCCCGCCGCAGATGGACCCTATAGAATGTGTGATAAGAGATTACTGTGAGCGCACGACTCGGCACTGCACTGCGCTGCAGCGCGCCGCGCCCAGGAGTGTGCAAATGCCTGCCATTTATCGCACTCTGGTTTTCCTTCCGAGGCAGAGATTTAGAGCGATGCCGACTATTCACAATCTAGAGGGAGTGAGTGGGACAGAGAAGGGAGAGAAGAAAGTACGGGGGTTGCGGTGCTCCGCGTCCGCGGTGCTCGAGGACAGAGAGGTCTGACACTTGGAGCCGCACAATCACGGAGGGGAACAGAACGGTACCGAGCGACGCAAGTGGATCCATCGGCCTATCCGCTGAAACAGACTCGGCATATTTAAAGCTCCATTTATTCGAAATTATCATTTTTCATGAAGAAAGAAAATTGGCGTTCCTGGGTGGGAGGTGCTCACGACGGCGAGGCCGGCCCAGCCACGAGTACGGTGAGCGAAGGGCGCGTCACTCGGTTCAGGAGCGTACACCCGATTACCGCTTATCAGTTATTACCAACATTTCTCAGTCAGAGTTTTGAAGAAGCTTTGAAATTTTTAATTTCTTGCTTACACTGGAAATCTAAGTGTACGAATGTCGCTCACTTGTAGGTGAGCAAATAAATTCACTCACGTGTAGGTGAGCAAATAACCATTCACTCACTTGTAGGTGAGCAAATAACTATTCGGTCTCTTGTAGGTACAAGTGAGTGAATGGTTATTCGCTCACCTACAAGTAGGTGAATGGTTATTCGCTCACCTAGCAGTGGGTGAATGGTTATTTGCTCACCTACAAGTGAGTGAATTTATTTGCTCACTTACAAGTGAGTGAATTTTTGCTCACTTACAAGTGAGCGACATTCGTACACTTGGATTTTCAGTGTATTCCCACCCAAAACAGCGTAAAAAAACAAAGACAAGATTATCTTTTGGGGATGTGATTACCGGAGAAACTGCACTGTAAACATTCCTGTACCAAAGTACAGGAGAAAGTACAGGAGAAAGTACGGAGAACCGTAGCGTAGCGGGGTAGGTTTTCCTTCGTTTGTACTTCATTTACCGTAGTGCCCATAAGAGCCTATGTTGAATGACACTGTAATCCGCACAGAAAAGTCTGTACTTGAGCTGGTGCACATTGCCCGGGCAAATTTTCTACCAGCAATAACCGTACTATTTACTGTGCTTTTTTCTGACAGTGTGTACACAAGATTGCGAGGGGTCCACCACTCTGGTAATCATGTGTAACACTCTGTCAGGTAATCACTGGTAATCACATCCCCGTAATTCCTCTTTTCGTTGTTTCTCGCGGTATTTTGGGTTTTCCCTGATGAAAATATGCAAGAAATGACATAAATTTCAAAGCCTCTTCAAAAATTTCACTAAGAACTATAGTAATCGGTAATCGCGTGTACGCTCCTGAACCGAGTGATGGACCCCTCGCAAGATTACCAGGGTGGTGGACCGCTCGACGGTGAGGCCACGTTTCTGCGCACATCGGAGGATCAAACAAGGGGAGGGGTGAGCCCAATAACCAGATGAGCGTTTCACGCGATCCCCCGCCCCGCCCCGCCCCACCCCGCCCCGCCCCTTCGCAAAAAAGGCCGTGTCGTGATCGACGTTGCGCCCCGATCGCCTCGGCTCGCTGATGTCTCACTCGGCTCAGCGGCTGGCCAGCGCATGTTACTGCGGGACATGTAGCGATTTATGGGCTGATATTGACATGGAGGCAAAGGAAATGGGTTAGGCCTGGCTCACTGGCTCGCCTGGGTGCGGGGCGGGGCGGGGCGGGGCGGGGCACCACGCTGGGCGCGAGTTGCGTTACTGTACACAAGCTAAATACCAGCTGGCTATAGAGGCTGCAATCGCGTCTGCACCATTTCTCCTTTCCGATAGTTATTACGTATGTACTGCTGCAATCCCGAAAGCGACAACTTATTTTCCTCAACAGAGACGCGCCTGGAAACAATCACGCATATCAGAGTGTGAAACAACACGGGCCGGCCGAGCCCAACTGTGTTCAGCCCGGCCCGGCCCCACCCCGCCCCGCCCCGCCCCGCCCCGCCCCGCCCCGCCCCGCCCCACGCGGATTATGATATGTTAACTAAGCAGTCTGCTCATTAAGTGACGGTGGTCTCAAGAGATTCCTGGAACCGCCCGGCACGGCCCGGCCGAGGAAGAGAGGCCCAATGAATGCGATGCCACAGATTGGCAGCGTGGCTTTTAGCCGGCAGACGGGCAGCGCCGTGCCGTGCCGTGCCGTGCCGTGCCGTGCCGTGCCGTGCCGTGCCGCGCCGTGCCGCGCCGTGCCGTGCCGTGCCGTGCCGTGCCGTGCCGTGCCGCGCCGCGCGCCGTCCGATAAACGTCCTTCTTGCTCGGTCCGGCTCCAGGACCAAGACTCAAGGTAAAGTCAATGAAAGTCGTGAATAAACAAGACGGCTCCTGCAGCTCCCCCTGCAGCCAGGACCGCGAGGAGAGGGCGTCCCGGCGGGGCGTGGGGCGCGGGGCGTAGGGCACGGGGTGCGGGGCGTGAGGGGTAAGGCGCGGGGCGTAGGGGGCGGGATGGGAGGCACGGGGCGTGGGGCGCGGGGTACGGGGTGCGGGGCATGGAGCGCGGGGCGTGGGGCGCGGGGCGTAGGGCACGGGGTGCGGGGCGTGAGGGGCGGGGCGTGAGGGGTAGGGCGCGGGGCGTAGGGGGCGGGATGGGAGGCACGGGGCGTGGGGCGCGGGGTACGGGGTGCGGGGCATGGAGTGCGGGGCGCGGGGCGCGGGGCGCGGGGCGCGGGCCAGCTCGCTGGGGGTGAGACACACCACCCTCGTCGGTCGTTGAATCGACAGCGAGGCGACAGGCGGGTGAAAGCCCCCCGGCCCCACCCGGCCCCGCCCGCACCTCGCAGCCCAAGGCCGCACTGTGGAGTACATCACACTGGCTGCTCCCGCTGGTCCCTGCAATAGGGCCGTCAGAAGCGTGGCGGGGCGCGGCGGGGCGGGGCGGGGCGGGGCGAGGCGAGGCAGGGCGGGGCGGGGCGCGGCGTGGCGGGGCGCTCGTGGCTGCCCAGCGCGCTCCAGTGGGAGCCCCGGCCCGCCCCGCCCGGGCCAGGCCAGCCCGCGCTTGCTCGGCATGCTAGAGCCATGATCTGGTCAGAGGCCACTGGGTCGCCCCTCGGGGCGGGGCTGCGCGGCTGCCTCCCACGGCCGTGGCGCGGGCGGGGCGCGGGCGGGGCGCGGGCGGGGCGCGGGCGGGGCGCGGGCGGGGCGCGGGCGGGCGCGGGCGGGGCGCGGGCGGGGCGCGGGCGGGGCGCGGGCGCGCGGGGGCCTCCCTCATGATACACGATCCCGAGCCCCACCAACAGTCTGCGGAGCGGGGAACAATTATACATCACGATGGCGCTCAGCCAGCCCAGCCCAGCCCAGCCCAGCCCAGCCCAGCCCAGCCCAGCCTAGCCCAGCCCAGCCCAGCCCAGCCCAGCCCAGCCCAGCCCAGCCCAGCCCAGCCCAGCCCAGCCCAGCCCAGCCCAGCCCAGCCCAGCCCAGCCCAGCCCGGCCGCAGCCTCGATTGTTACCGATTGACGAAGTGTGTGAGAAGCGAAGCGCACGCACGGGGATTGCGAGCTGAAAAAAGAAAATTGTACCAGGTGGCTGAAAAAGCCCGCGCACTTTCGTAGTTATACTGTACCGCATGCAGGCGTGCGGGCGGGTTGCATACTCACACGGGGCCGTGAGGCGCCTCGGGGAGCGACGATAGGCAAGCGCGCTCGCACGCCTGCATGCGGTGCAGTACAACTACCAAAGTTCAGCCACCTGGTACGAAGCGGGCCGGGCCCGGCGGGGGCGGGGGGCGTCGCCTCGCTGCTTTCGTCTCGAGGACGCTGTAGGCCTGGGCCAGGGTTCAAATACCGCGTACTCTCGGGAACTATGGGCCCGTTAGGGGTGGGGCAGGGCATCGCCCAGTGCCGTGAGCTGGCCGTGAGTCCCGCCCATCAGAGCGAATGTGGCACAGCGAGCTGCAGGGCCCGCAGGAGAGCCGCAGGAGACCCGTAGCAGGCCCGCAGGGCCCGCAGGGGCATGCCAACACGTGTCGCCCTCCGTGTTCCGGCATTTCCGGGAAACTCCAGGACAGGAGCGCGCCGCCAGCAGCAGGCAGGCAGGCAGGCAGGCGACGCCCTGCAACGCCCTGCAACGCCCTGCTGCCACGCCAACAGTGAATGCAAATTGTGCGCTGTTCCTGGGTGCACGGTAAAAACAATGTCTGATTTTTTTGTAGGAAGAAGGGAAAAACTCACTAATTTTAGGAAAACCTCTCACACTTTGAGTATGTCTCCCCCCCCAAAATAATGGAAATTTCAATAGAAAGCAGGCCTAAATGAGGGTGGAGTGGGGTGGGGGACGGCGGGAGACCTACAGCAGCATGAGGACAGCAGGACGACAACAAAAGCAATGCCACACCGCGGGCCAGGCCGGCCCGGCCGGCTAAAGGAGGTTGGAACAGAAATGTTCGATCATCCCCAGAGCAGAGCAGCGAAGAGAGCGAGCTCAGATGCTCGTATGCGTCCGAAAACGACAGGTGAGAGTGAGATGTTCGAACTAGAACATAGCTCCCTCTCACTCTCACCTGTCGATTTCGGACGCATACGAGCATCTGAGCTCGCTCTCTTCGCTGCTCTGCCCCAGAGGCGCAGCCCGACACGTTAAATCAATAATTGTTAAGTGATTGCCAAAGGGACGCCTTTGTACTTTGTACCTGACCTTGTCTACAATAAAGACAAGACTATCATTCTCCCATTTGTTGAGTCTAACTTGTCAATGATGTCCCATTATGGTCCGTAAACATCTTCTTAGTGTGTTAAACGATCTGCAGGGCGCCGTTTCGGGTGCCGGGCCGGACAGCTAGGGTTGTTTAGTTGATCGCCCGCAGAAGCGTGAGAACAGAGCGTTGGGGTCCGCGGCGCGGGGCGGACGCGGGGCGGGCGCGGGGCAGGGGCGGGGCGGGCGCGGGGCGGGCGCGGGGCGGGCGCGGGGCGGGCGCAGGGCGGGGGCGGTGCGGGGGCGGGCGGGCGCGGGCGCGGGCGCGGGCGGGCGCGGGGCGGGCGCGGGGCGGGCGCGGGGCGGGCGCGGGGCGGGCGCGGGGCGGGCGCGGGGCGGGGCTGGTGCGGCCAGGGCAACTGTCGAGCTCCTTGGGTTGTGCGGCTCTGCCCCTGCCGGGCTCTGCCCGCTGCAAGCCGAGTTTCTCTATACGATTCGTGTCAGCGAGGCTGCTAGGCTAGGGCCGGGCTGAGGCTGGCTGCTGGCTCAGGCTGGGGCAGCTCAGCTCAGCCGATGCAGCCTGGATACGGGAGGGAAGGCAATGCTAGCGGCTGGCGGGGCGTGCACAGCGCAGCGGGAGGGAAGGGAAACAACCGAATACATGTACGTCAGCTCCACCTCCACCCACGACATTGCCTAATACAGACATGCTAACACAGACAAACCGCTGCGGCTGGGGCGGGAGGTGCTGGGGGGGGGGGGGGCGGGGGCGCCACGGAGCCACCCCGGCGGCGTGCCACGCGCCCCCGCGGGGCCCGGCCCTGCCTGCGGAGATAGAGTCGTCCTATCACATCCTAAGGTGCCTGGTCACCGGCCGGATAATCATTCTGACATTTCCAAGGCGCTGCGCCGTGGCGGGGCGGGGCGGGGCGGGGGCGTGCCACCGTCGCCAGTCACGCAGTAACGCCCGGCTAACGCCCCGGTCACGCCCCGCGAGCCGCCCGCCCGGGGCCCGGCCCGGCCCGCGCGAACGATTACCGGACAAACCGACCGAACCCGCCGCGCCGGGTCGGGCCGGGTCGGGCCGGGCGAGCCACTGCCGCTACGTGGACGAATGGCCGGCCAGTGCATCGCGACCAGCATGCCAAGTATTTGTTCAACTGCGCGGCCTCCACGCGGCGCCTCCAGGCCGGGGGAGGGCCTGCGTGTCCACCACGCGCCTGGCCGCCGGCCCGGCCCGCCCCGGCCGCTGCAGCGCCAGCCAGAGACCAAATTATCATCGCGACATTGTTTTTTGCAGAGTACGCGTCAGCTGTGGGGCGGGGCAGACCTCCAGATACTCCTCACTGAGCCCTGACCGGACCGCCCGCTCCGGGTGCGATGGACAGTCGCGATACAGAAACAGACGTCGCGGTCCCGGCCGCCCCGGCTACCGCCTCTCTGTCGCAAGACCCGCCCGCGACCAGGGAAAGGCAAATACGTTGGCCGCCCAGAAGACATTATGCCCGCCCCGCCCCGCCCCGCCCCGCCCCGCCCCGCGCCGCTGATGAAAAGTCTCGTGCGCGTTTGCAGTAAAGCCCCTCGGCCGCAGCCACCGCCCCCATGATCCACCGCAAAGATACAAGCCCGCGCAAACCGAACCATTCCCTTTTTCCGAAACTGAATTCACCCGCCAGAGAGAAAGATTTTCTGTTGCACAGCTCCTAACGGCAGCGCGACGAACTTTAAACGATAAACTTGCAGTGGGCACTTCTCTGAGCAGGTGATCTCTGGTCTCGGCTCTTGTTAGGCAGATCGGTAAGCCCGAGAGGCGCTGCACCAGGTGAGTGCTCGCCACACACACACACGCGCGCGCACTAACACACACGCACGCACACACGCACACACACACACGCACGCACACACACGCACACAACGGCCTGGCCGACAAAAGAGCTCCCGCGAGTGCAGTGTGAGAGGCTGGCCGGCCCGGCCCGGGGCAAACACTCAGCTCAGCTCCTCAGCTCATAGCGGGCCGCCAAACGGAGGAAGGGGGGGGGGGGGGTAGGCAACCCGTCGGGTTCGCGCCGGCAGCATGACCCGCGGCACTGCGCCGCCGCGGTCCATGACAATGGGGCATAACGCGCGCAAAGTGATTTGCGCCTCGTCATAATGCGGGGGGGCTGAAAGAAGAGAAACTCTGAGAGTGACCGGACAGCACCGGGGCGGGGCAGGGCGGGGCAGGGCGGGGGGGGGCGGGGCGGGGCGGGGCGGGGCGGGGCGGGGCGGGGCGGGGCGGCCTCGGCGGCGTGGCAGCTCTAATGGCGGAACTGAACGCGCGACGCTCAGCCGGCAGGTCGGCAGGCCTGCAGGTGTTGGAGGGGCGCGGGGGACGTGTCGCACGTCGAACGAGGACGGAGTTGAAAAGTTGCTAGGGGAGGAAGAGAGAAGAAAAATAAGAAAGGGGGAAAGAGGGAGAGGGAGAGAGAGAGGGGGAGAGAGAGAGAGAGAGAGAGAGAGAGAGAGAGAGAGAGAGAGAGAGAGAGAGAGAGAGAGAGAGAGAGAGAGGGGGAGAGGAGAAGGGAGAGGGAATTCTTTTGAGCTGTAGTGCAAGGATAGTATGTGAGTTAAGTATAAGTACGCGCGTTGTTTTCGCAGTAAACCCGACAGCTTACATCCCGCCTTGTCAGCGGATGAATCCGTTAAGCGGGGCCAAGCAACCGTTCAGATGTACACGACGGCAAGCAGCCGCGGACACCCGGGCAGGCCGGGCAGGCAGGGGCCACCTATTAGGCACCTCGGCATCCGCGGCCCGGCGCCGGCGCCGGCGGCCACCACAACAGCGGGAGGCAGCAGGCGAGGCGAGGCGCCTCCGGCCCAACACTGCAGCGTTGTCGTGGAAACGACAGAGTCCGGCGGACAGGCGCCGGGTCCACCGGGTGCCGCCCCTGCTTCCAGCCACTCCTTACACCAGCCGCCCCGCCCCGCCCCGCCCCGCCCCGCCCCGCCCCGCCCCACCCCGCCCCCGAGTGTCTCGCCCAGCCCAGCACCAGCCTGACGTCGCTACAGAGCCGCGGTGATGGTCCCGCCGCCCCCAGTGGTGAGTTCGACCGGCCACACATTAAACCCTTATGCATTTTGTTGAGCATAAACATGCAGAATTTTAAACAAACATAATTATAAACAATTTTAGGGCATAGTTATGTACAAATTGTACATAACTATGCATAAATTGTACATAGTTATGCATGAAATTGTGAATAATCTTATGGTTGTTTAAAATCCAGCATGTTTATTTACAATTCACAATTATTCAGTGTGTACACTCAGAGAATCGTGTTCATGACTAGCACAAGAACAATTTGATGCTTAATCCAAGCCCAATTCAGCCTTAAATCAAGAACAGGGGTTTCATTTCAAGCGCGAAGGATAACAAATTGGGGCTGATTCGAGCCCACTCACTCCAAAACATTGGTGCTTGATCCAGTCAAGTACATCGCACTCGATTCAAAGTACTATACGATACCCATGATCCAAGAATACGCTTTTTGGGGTGTACACACTAAACCCTTATGCACTTTGTTGGGTATAAGACTTGCAGGATTAAACAACCATAACTATGGAAAAAATTTTCTGCATAACTATGCTTAACTCTTTCCCTCATGCACAAATTTGTGCATAATTATGTACAATGTGTGCACAGTTATGCATAAAGTTGTGTGCATAACTATGGTTGTTTATAATCGTGCATAACGATGCAAAAATCATGCAGAAGGGTTTAGTGTGTATTATTCGCACCTCGTCATGGGCGACGGAAATCAAGTCCCGGATCACTGCCAGCGTCAGGCTCGAACGTGTTCGTCTCCCGATGAGTGCTATACGGGCAGCAGCTCACGCATTCCACGCGCTGCAGGCAGGCCGGCCAGGCGCTCAGAAATGATATCGCGAGGAGCGGCGGGGCGGGGCGGGGGGGCGGGGGCGGGGCGGGCTGCACTGCACTGGAGGCCCTGCGTCTTAAATTCACATCCATGAGCGTCCTAAGCCGCAGGCCGAGCCCGAGCCGCATCGCCGATCAAAGCTAGGTATCCCGCGCGAGTGTGTAGGGAGGCCCCGGCCGCGCCGTGTCGCGCATAAGTCAGGGGCTGCCGCAGGCAGGGGTGCGGGGCGCGGCGCGGCGCGGCGCCGAGCGGGGCGGGGCGGGGCGGGGCGGGGCGCACTGGGGCCGGCTGGAGCGGGTTCCGGGGCGTGGTGGGGTGGGGCGGGCCAAGTGGATGTAATTCAGAACGCTGGCGGGCCGGGCCGGGCCTGGCCGGCTGCTCTACAGGTTGCGAGGCGCCGGCCGCTCACGCTGTTCACGCTGTTCACATGGCTCCGCCGCCCCGCGCCGCCCCGCCCCGCCCCGCCCCGCCCCGCCGCTACAAGTGGCGCGGTACAGTGGCAGTGGTGTGCGCTGCTTCCCGCCCCGCCCCGCCCCGCCCCGCCGCACCACACGCCCTGCCTGCCCTTATCATCCTTATGGCCCCGTGATAAGCCCGCGATAGCTCGCAATTACCGACAGAGTGCTTTCTGGAGTAGCGGTCGGGCCGGGCCTGGCGCCGTTAGTGTCGCCGAGTTATGACGACTACGGGCCGAACGCGCCCGGCCGCCCGCGCGGGACTATCCGCCAGTAAAATGTAGCACATTATACCTGGCGAGCGCGACACTGGCGAGTTTCGGTCAAAAAATCGGATTTGCGATAACCAGACAAAAATTGAGAGATCTGATTAAGCCAAAGTGTACCTTGGTCCTTTCTGGTGTTAAGAAAATTACGGTAAATTTTGTCTGTCAAATTTGTTGCGCACAAACCAATTTTAGTGAGACATAAAAATAAAAAAGTGTTACAGAATGCTTACTTTTAAACCGTACAAGAATTCTATTCTTTAATGTATCTCATCATGCTGAATAAAGAAAATCACACGTTTCATATCTCAGTTTCATTTAATGATAGCCCGTTTTAAACTGGTGTCTGAAGTCCACTTGCATATCAGAAAATGCTGCGGTGCCGAGAACAAGTGAGTAACGTACACCCGGATTACAAGATTACAGAATGCTACACATGATTCACACCGTTTTAGGTAATCAGAACCCATACAATTTTTTTTAAATGTATCTCATCATGCTGAATATGAAAATCACACGTTTCAAAAGATCTCAGTTTTCATTCGTAATGATAGCCATTTCAGTGTAGCCTCCCCTTAAAGATTTAAGAAAATGCTGCGGTGCGCCCTGCCGGGCCGGGCGCCGCGCACTGCTTCAGACGCCACTCGCTCTCTCATTGCCGTTTGAGCGACAGCCGGCTTGACTTGAGATTGCCTGGCCACAAATGACCTACGGCTGCTGCCTAGTGTCTATGACGCACAGCAGCCCTGCAGCTTATCGTGCCGGGGGCGGGGCGGGGCGGGGCGGGGCGGTAACCCACGGCGCACTCCACAGCCGCTCGAGAGCGGAGCGGAGCCTCTGGGCGCGTGAGAGCTCTCCAGTCTGAGCACACGCCGCGCCCGCCGGGGAGGACCGGCCGCCCCGCAGGACTTCCTCTCCATGCAGGTGACTCGAGCCAGATGTGATAACTACGCCGATTACAATTGGTCGGTCGGGCACGAGTCAAACTCGACGCTCATTCAAAACAAAAAGAAAACAAAAATCCCTTTTGATTTTAAACCAGATGATACCCCATTTTACATCTTAGTCTCTGAAGTACGTTTTATTGACCTTGCAAACGATACTGAAAGAAACATCGTAATCTCTGGAGTGCGTTTTGTGTGAAACTGTGCACTGTAAATATTTTTATAGTCACATTTCTCGCCCGTATTAAGCGCAGTATTTCTACATCGATCAATTAGAGTAAGGTTCGCTAAGACGACTCAAAACTAGTCTTTTATGATATTTTGATTTCGCTCCATTAGAGTGATGTTGGCTTATTACATGACTCAAAAAGTCTAGCAAATCGCCGAAAACGTCGTCAAAATGACTCTCATAGAGCGATGTCGATCCGACTCGCTCTCCCAGGAGTGAGAAAATTTGGTGCAGAAAAGTCGCTTTCCCAAGAGCGAGAAAGGCGACTCATCCATTTACAGTGTAGGTGTTAAAGCGTTTAGTAATGGTAATTTCAGTTGAGGCTCGCTTGAAATGAATGAATCGTCTGCTAAGCACCATACCTCCGGTGTGACCGTGAGGTTAACGCTCGCCTATGACACCTGTGCAGTGACGGGAGGGCACTGCCGTGTCTCTAGTTGCGCGGTAGACTCGCGGCCCAGCGGCACGGCTGGCACGGCTCCCCGGGGGGCGCGGCCGGGCGCGTCCAGGCTTGTCCCGCGTCTGTCACGCTGCCGACGGGACGCTCGGGCCGGGCGCCGGGTGGACCACGGCCCCGTCTCCGGGCGGTGCGGCGCGCGGCTCGCAGGCGCCGGGTTGGGCCGACGCCAAACACTTGACTGTCGCTGCGGGGGACCCCGGCCGCCCGGCTCCGCCCCGCCCCCGCCCCGCCCCGCCCCGTACTCCACGACGGTGCAGGGGCCGGGCCGCGGGCCCCGACGGGCGCAAGGCAGGGTGGCGTGAAAAAGTCTAATCGCCCGCGCCAATCTGACCATAGCTCATCTAATCGCAATCTGAATCCGCGTCGGCGCGCGGCGTGCGCGGGCGCCCCGGCCGGCCGGACGGCCGGCAGCACGGTCGTGTCGTGCGAGTGCAGAGAAAGGGGGCAGTGACGGATCACGGCCCCCTATATGATTCCCCCACACCCCGCCACGCACGGGCCGTACCTCCGCGCCCGCCTGTCTAATTGAACAGTTTCCCACGCACCGGGCGGGGCGGGGCGGCCGGGGCGGGGCGGGGCGGGGCGCGCGGACTACCTGCCCTTGCCTGTCTTTGTGCCTTCCGCTGCGAGCCGCCCGGCCCGGCCGCCCGGGCCTACAGGCGGGGTGTTGTAGGGCGCAGCAGCCGCCACGCCGCGCCGCGCCGCGCCACACAGGGACCACAGACCACCCGCCCGCGCAGCGCCACGCCACGCCACGCCCAGTACCGATTGAACGGGGCGGATCAACCTAGAGCCGCGGGGCGTAGCGAGGCGGGGCGGGGCGGGGCGGGCCGGCGCGGGGCGGGGTGGGGCGGGCCGGCGCGGGGTCACTGAGCGGCACGGCTGCACAGGATGAGCCGCACCTGTTACAATGAAGTCGGCCACGCCCCGCCCCGCCCCGCCCCGCCCTGCCCCGCCCCGCCCCGCCCCGCCCCGCCCCGCCAGGGAGATGACACAGCAAGCACCGCGCGATCCCACCGCCAATTGTTTGGGGCGGCACCGGAGACGGGGGTGAGGTGGGGTGGGGTGGGGTGGGGTGGGGTGGGGTGGGGGGGGGGGGTGGGGTGGGGTGGGGTGGGGCGGGGGCGGAGCGTCGCTGCAGAGGCGGACGGGAGGAGGGGAGCTGTCAATTTGTTGGTCAGTCCGACTTGATGAGCAAATGAGTAGGCATCCCGAGCCGACGAGGAGGGGAGGGGGGGTGCAGGACCGCCTCGCCACGCCCCGTCGCGGCCCGGCGGCACACCGGCGGCACACCGGCGGCTCCCCCCCGCCCCGCCCCGCCCCGCCCGGGCACGGCACGCCGACCATGACTGTCAGAAACGCGTGATTCGGGGTAGAAAATAGCCGCGGCGTGCGGCGTGCGTGGCCAATGCGCCGCGCCACGGCCCGCCTGGCCCGTCCTGCCGGTGCCGCGCAGCCGCAGGAGAGCGTGGTGCACGACGTGTATGGAGCCCTGCTGTAGCCCTGCAGGTCTGCGGCCGAACGCCGAGGGCGTTAGCGTTAGGCCCTATGGGACGTACGTCGCAAAAATTCGCAGCGCATTGCTTCAGCATCGGAGGACAAAAACAAACAAGACATTTTGCTGAGCCTCACTGGGTCCTCGGGGGACATGAGGGCGCGTCGTTACCCGCCGCGCCGCTTGCTGTACGGCCCGGCACTCCTGCTTCCGCGCGCGGGAGCAGTTACAAATGAGGTCCGTGCTGCGGGCGGGGCGGGGCGGGGCGGGGCGGGGCGGGGCGGCCAGGAGTGCCGGCCGGCCGGGCCTGGGCGCCAGACCACCACGCCCGACGTGCTTTACGTCTCATTCTTAAGGGCTCGCTGCCCCGCCCCGCCCCGCCCCGCGCGGTGGCCGCGGGCCACAGGGCCCGGCCCGTCTATGGGGAGTAAACTCTTCGCCTGTCGCTATCAATAAAAGCGACTGTCGAGGCGCGCCGAGCCGAGCCGGGCGCCCCGCCCGGGGCAGGGGCAGGGAGGGGGCGGGAGAGGGGCGGGAGGGGGGCGGACACGCGGGGGCGGCACCAGGAAGGGTCTCGCCCAGCCCAGCACAGCACAGACCTGGAGAGGACCAAAGTTATCGTGGGACCTGACCTACTCGTGGTTGTCGTCGACGGGCAGGTGACACCGCACCGCGGGGGGGAGAGGGGGGGCATCAGCCCTGCGGCGCTCATTGTTCCAGCAGCTTGTCGGTCTGCTGCGTGGCGGTGGCGCCCCGCCCGCCCCGCCCCGCCCCGCGCCGCCCCGCCCCGGCACTCCTCATTAAACCTGTCCTCCCCGCGATAGAATGAGCAAGTGACCTTTCAAAACCGTTGACCAAATTTACGGCGCCGTTCGCTCCAACAAATCAGGTACACGGCGCGGTGCGCTGCGCTGCCCCGGCCAGCCGGCCGGCCGGCAGGGTGTAAACTTACAACACTTTCGCTGCGGCGCGCTGGTCCCCTGGCAGGCTGAGGTGCGGCCATGCTGCGGGGCGGGGCGGGGCGGGGCGGGGCGGGGCGGGGCGGGGCGGGGCGGGGCGTCGCTGGCGAAACTCCAGTAAAGCGGCGAGCCCTTGTCTATAGTGGAGCCAAGCCCCCGGCGGCCCGGCCCCGCGGCCCCGGCCCGGTGGCGGTAGCGTCCACCACACGCTTATTCAATCATTCTCGCCGGTTAGAATCCTTGACATCATTTAAATATTTCGGAAATCCGGAAATCAAGGTGTAGACATTTCTGTCGAGTTGTGCGGGCCCCTCGGCTGGAAATGAACAAGTGCCGGCACTGCCCGGCCCGGCCCGGCCCGCCCGCTGCTGCTGACGAGTCGCATTGTTGTGGCGTTGCAGTTCTGCACCGCGCTGCGCTATAAATCTACTCGGCGGGACGGGACGGGACGGCACTCCAGAATCACACCGGCCGGGCCGCGCCGCCGCTTCCTCCTGCCAACGGCTCTGGTCTCCAGATTAATTAATTCCCGCCTGGCCGGGCGGGGCGGGGCGGGGCGGGGCGGGGCGGGGCGGGGCGGGGCGGGGCGGGGCGGGGCAGGGCTGATCATAAAGGCGGAGGAAGCTCGCGGTTGTAAGCAATTGTACATTGTAACGCTCCCTCGCGCACGGCCGGGCCGGGCCGCTTATTTTGAGAAGCTCATCGAGTCCGGCACCCAACCTCGAGAAAGCCCCAAATTTCAAGCGTTCGATTAGGTTTGGTTAGGTTGGGCTACGTTAGGCTAGGTTAGGTTACGCTATTCTAGGCTAGGCTAGGCTTGGCTAGGCTAGGTTACGCTAGGCTAACCTAGGCTAAGCTAGGCTAGGTTAGGTTAGCCTACCCTAATGTAACCTAACCCTTGAAATTGGGAGTGAAAGGGGACGAACTTCGTGAAGCGAACAGATGTCGGTGCCGAACTCGATAAGCTTCCCAAAATTAGCGGCCGGGCCGGGCCGGGCCGCTTGGTCTGGTAGCGGCGCCCTGGAGCGTGCGGCTGTCAGCCGTACACACGTGTGTTTTTCGCACAAGAGCAGCAGCAGAGGGAAGAGGCATGGAGCGATGAAGGAAACATTTATCTGCCATCGCGTATTTTTCCCCGCCTGCCTCGCGGCGAGCGTGATCGCGTCGCCAGGCGCATTAGAGGGGCACTTCTTATTAATTATGAATGATATACAAGGCGCGTTAGTTTGCGCGTTCCACCGCCGCCACCGCCTTATCGCGCGGAGCCTCGCCTCGACCCGCGGGCAGGGCGGCGCGGGGTGGGCGGGGTAGGGCGGGGCAGGGCAGGCGGGGTAGGGGGGCGGAGCGGGGTAGGCGTGGCGGGGCGCGCCGGCGACGAGCGTTTCGTTAGCTCATTGCTTCGCGACAAGTCAGGGTATGCGTGCGTGTGTGTGTGTGTGTGTGTTGCTTTACTAGAACTACTACCACCTCTCGTTGATCTCCGAGTGTCCCGGCGCCATTTTTTAAGTGCAGATCGGCCCCGGATAAGAAGGGGAGGCTTGCTTTCGTCGCGAGTGAAACTGGATACCAGTAAAGTGGTCTGGCTGCTGCAGATCAGAAGCCCAGGCCGCGCGACCCCCTCCCTCCTCTCTCCTCCCTCTCCCTCTCTCTCTCCGTCCGCCTCGGACAGGCTGTCGGTCCGATCGAGCTCGCTGATTTCCCCGATACCTTGTAACTTGATTTATCATCGGACGTTTAGCCCGCTTCCTCCGCCGCGGCGCTCAGGGGTGAGGAAAGGCTGGCGAAGACTTTTAAACGTCACTTTGGGCCACTCGGTGCAACTTACGGGTCCCAGCTGAGGGCTGCGGCAGGTGACCTACCGTGCGAGTAGCCTGTTCCATGCCATGGGCTCAAGGGTACGCAGGGCATGGCCACGGAAAAAACTTCGTCTTGATTTTCAAGCAGCCCCGGAAACACCGTGTATTTTCTCCATAAGAGCTGCTTGGTTTTTCCAAAACTGCTTGGAAACTAAGACGTCGTTTTCCCCGTGGCACTATTCAGGGAGCAAACCTTTTTCTGTTAAGGCTATATTAACTAACTCCTTTTTTCCGTGCGGAAAGAAAAGAGCCCAAAGCTATGTTTCCGGAGGGCCAGCAAACTACATCATTTGGCTACCGAACGACCCGCGCTCAGCTGCAAATAACAAAAGAATGGTCGGTGATGTAGCACACTCGAAAAACAAAAATGCGATGTCCCACCTTTCCAGGGGTGCTAAACCCGTTTTAGGGGTGCTAAAGTGTAAATTTTCAGTTTTTTAAAAATATTTTCTGTGTGAGCAAACCAATTAGATTTTAGGGTACATTGTCACATTTCTCGGTATCAAGGCCGCCCTACCAAGGCCACACTGTAAGTTTCTTACAAAGAACTGCTCTTCGTAACGTACAAGGGATTTGGGACCTTCGTAATACAAACAAATTCTTCGTATTACAAAGGGCTCCAGTTTATATTATGAAGATCACGCTGTTGTTCCCAAGCCAATATTGTTTGTAATATTTAGGAAATTGGTTAGTAATATGGTGGTTCCAGATCCTTTGTACGTTACAAACCGAATTCTTTGTAATATAAAGAACATCCTTTGTAAGAAAATAACAGTGCAACCCTCTGCACATCTTTGAAGATGTTGCCTAGTAGGCAGGCGTTCATACCGACCGCTCAACAATATGATATTCCGATATTAAAAACGGGAGTACTCTAAATGACTACGGACATTTTTGTAACTAGCTCTGAACGTTTTTGTACGTCACTAACCTAGATTCAATTTTGACCTCCTAATTGTCTGCCGTTCGTTACGATTTATCTAAATTTGTAACTGTACTGACACATAATATTGTATCTTATTTAGTGACGTACAAAAACGTTCAGAGCTAGTTACAAAAATGTCCATAGTCATTTAGACTGTATAAATTTGCATTTTGTTGTTTGGACTGGCGGGTACGAAATAAATGGCAACAGAAAAGAGTCCCAAACCTGCATCGGCTGCCTCTGAGACAAAAGCGCGCACGCTGCGGGCGGTATGTCCAGATGGTCCAGCGCGCTGGCCTGGCCGCCCGGGTGGGCGCGGGGCTGCGCGGGGCTGCGCGGGGCTGCGCGGGGCACGCCGCCGTGCGCGGTGATGACACTGATGATGACAGCGCCCACCCCCACCCCGCCCCCTCCCGCGACGGGGATTAGGACGTAAACAGGCGTAAAATGCTGCAGCCAGTTAGTAATTATCCGGGTTGCGTCTCGCCCAGCAGGACTGCCAACCCCGGAAAACAAAATTACGCCCCGTTTTCGAACGCAGGCCTTGCGGTGCGTCGTTAAAGCCGATGAGTCGCCGTTTCCCCAGCAGCAGGCGGATGCCCGGGGGAGCAGGCGGGGCGGGGCGTGAGGGTAGGGGGGGAGGGGACAGCGGGTTGCCAACCTTGGGTGAACACGGTGTCCTGCCCGCCTCACGGGTCCTCACGCCCTCGCCCCACCCCGCCCCGCCCCGCCCCGCGTCATTCGGATTCAGAAGGGGACACACGGCAGGCAGGCCTACCAACGACAGCGCTGGCGCCACACGCTAGTCAAGTCATGCACGTAGCTCACGATATTTGAGATAATTTCCACCATTTGTATCCGGCGTCTGTCATTTCGACAATCACAGAGATGCGCGCCAAGCCCTTTTTAATAGGCGAGGGGGCCGTGGCAGGGCAGGGCCATAGGCGTCGGAGACAACCCGCCGCACTGTCATCAGGAGTGTTCAGCTGACACACACTTCAAAGTGTAGAACAGTGCTGAACACATTAAGAGGCTTGCTTAAAAGCGCATGTATTTCATTGGGGACAAAAGTGAGTTGGACACTTTCTGCTGGCGAACATATCGGTGTAACACTTGATGACTTATGTAAAATACACAGGCTTTTTAACTAAGCATCTTTAAGTGTTCAACTCTGTGTTCTACACTTTGAAGTGTGTGTCAGTTGAACACTTTTTATTTTAGTGCGATTAGCCCCCCTCCCACCACCACCACTTCCCCGCCTCTTTACTATCGTGTCGCCAACCACCATTGAGGAGAGAAGTCTGACGACAGCCCACAGTATCCAATATAAACCTGAGTCAATCCTCGGATCTATTGGCCTTTGCGAATCCTTGATAGCCATTTGATCGTCGAGGCGAGAGACGTTTGTGGCCGTCGTGTAGCAGCATAACGACGTCTTTCTTTGGGCGCTACAGGAAGAAAAGATGACGATTCAATTGGTCGCGCGGGCGCGGGGCGGTGGGGCGCGGGGCGGTGGGGCGGCGGCGGGGCGCGGGGCGGTGGGGCGCGGGGCGGTGGGGCGCGGGGCGGTGGGGCGCGGGGCGGTGGGGCGCGGGGCGCGTCCACCAACGGACGGCGCGACGTCGGGACGAAAGAAAAGGGGAGAAACACATCAAATGTAGTTTAATGCTTCTACGGATGACTGCTAAATGCCGGAATAACTGCGTCCATCGTGTCCCTCCCGGCCCCGCCCCGCCCCGCCCCGCCCCGCCCGGCCAGCCCCCGGTAGCCTGCGCCCGCCCCACCCCGCCCCGTCCGGCTGCCCAATAATTTAATGGAGCGGCCATGTCCGTCGATAAACGTGCGTTCCGCCCGATGTGTCGAGACACTGTTTTATTAGCATCTTATTCTAATTTTAATTGCGCTATCCTAAAAGAAACAGAGCGCGCCCGGCGACGCGGCGGGGCGGGGCGGGGCGGGGCGGGGCGGGGCCCCTAATTAGAATCCAAGTTTGCACTGATGTCACGCGTCTGCTTCGTTTCAAGACCACTGAGGGGACGCCGCTAGAATAAAGGATACAAAACCCGTAAAGCAAACGGGGGCCGGAAAAAAACGCAAAAACGTGTCTCCTTTCCTCTTATCAGCCAGGTGTACGGCGACACGGATTGAACGTTAACCCGGCGCTCCGCTCCGCCCGGCCCCGCCCGGCCCCGCCCGCTGCCGACCCACCAGACCCAATCCGGTCCGCTTCCAACTTCTCAGATTCGCTTCCTCCTGCAGTTCCTTTGACCGAGACCTGCCACGCCACGCCACGCCACCGCGCCACGTGTGTTAATGAAGCTCATTAGCCTACCCCGGGACCTGAATGTGTTGATAAGGAGACAGGAACGCCCCACCCCGCCCCGCCCCGCCCCGCCAGGCGGCCGGCCTGCCTGGTCTCTACTGGACGAGGACGGCCGCGACACAGGCCGGGCCGGGCGGGGCCGGGCGGGGGTGACCGCACACGTCTGCTATGATGCAACTTAACCTGGGGGTTTAAAATATGTGTAACAACCGCTAGCTGCGATGTGATGACGTTCAAAGGGCTGTCAACGGAAAAAATTGATAAGTTATGAGAACCTTATGTAAGCCACATTTACGTTTGACATATCCAACGGCGCCTTAGTTGTCATAGTTAATATTTGACAACCAAAGCTAACTTTTTGCTATGGTAGCTTGTAAGCTGCTTGTCACGATATCAGCCTATACGTAAGCTTTGGTAACATTGATATTTTTTTTTCCGTGAGAAACGCGTTTCAAGGAAAGGTTTTGGTGCAACTGCTCGAAGGCATGGCAGACGAGACTAGCGAGTCTACAGATGAAAGACAAGACGGGATCCAAAGCGAAACACGGAGCGGAGCGCTCGTGCAGGCAGGCCAGGCCAGGCCAGGCGCGATGGGAACAGTACCAAACCGGCCTGACAGTTCTCATTCCGAGTCAGCTCCGCCACACAAAATTAGTCAAGTGGAATTTTCATAAGCAGCAGCCCGGCCGATCCTTATCGAAGAGCTTCCGGCGGGTTACACTTCTCCAAAAAAAGAAATACTTGAGAAAAATTTGACACGAATATCATAGCAGTCGTATAAGATTACGTCACTGAGTTTTGAGTCGGCTTCCATACATCTTACGTCCAAAAAATAAGACATCAACTTCAACTAGGGTTATAACAACGGCAGTTCATTGTGAACTTGAAACACTGTAAAAAAAAAAATACCGTACGTATTTACGGTTTGCCTACGGTCAGGACCGTAATTTTCCCGTACAGCCTAAACCGTAAAGGTTTGGACTGTCCTTCACTATGCGGGATCGGTCTCAATTTCAACTTATAAGCGAAGTACTTAAGTTACATTACATCCTGTATGGATTCGACCGTAATCTGAAATTACGCGGGCGATACTGTGTGACAAATTAACAGCACGTGCTTTCCCGTAGGTTTTTCTAACAGTGAAATATAACACAAAATTTTGTTTTCCTCCTGTTCTCTATTTTAAGACGTCAATCACTGTTAAAAATCCCGTACCCCATTCCACAAATACTACGGTAAAATCCGTTTTGTTTGATTACGGAACAGCCGTATCTTAAAAATACGGTGTTTTCCGTGACCAATTCCGTAGTTAAGTTTCTTCAAACTTCGGAAAAAGTTAAATTAAAGGCAGTACGGTCACGTACTACGGACGTCTCGTACCCACTAAAAACGGTCCAGACCTGGTAAAAAATTAACGGGAAAAATCGTAGAAATTACCGTGGAAATTTCTTGCAGTGATGGCCCCAATTCTATTAGTATTTAAACACTGAAAATTGGTTGGCGTCTAAAGACGCCAAAATCTTGGTGTCTTAAGACGCCAAAATCTTGGTGTCTTAAGACGCCAAATCGGGCCGGGCGTTCTATGACGCCAAATGCGTCCTGAGGACGCCAAATTTCGGTGTTCTCCTAGAGGACGCCAGTATTAGGCGTCTTTGAACGCCAAAATTTGGCGTCTTTCGACACCAACATTTGGCGTTCAGAGAAGAACGCCAACTTTGGCCTCAAAAGACGCCACGCAGTTTTCAGTGAAACCATTGCCACCTCACGCTCGCTGGCAGGGGTAGCAAACCTTTCTGTTCGTAGGGACGAAACTTATCCAGTTAATACCGCCGCCCTGCCCTGGCCGCGCCGCCCCGCCAGCCCTTGCTCACATTTATGGAGCGCGGACAGACACACGACTATTACACAGCGCGACTGACAAAAGCGTAATGGAACGGGCAGCCAAATTTATTGAGAAATGAATCACGTGTCTTGTCACCGCGCCGCGCTGCCCGCCCCGCCCCGCCCCACCCCGCCCCGCCCGGCCCCCCTCAGTCGGGTAATTACAAGACCGCCCGTGCCTCCCTTTCCCTTTTTGCAGTCGTGATGCGTTTAGAAACTCCATACATGTGACGGGTCGGCAAGTAGTCATTGAGGATTTTCCACCGAGCCCATAGCGACTTTTGTGTTTTGCAGCTATTTATATCCCCTCGCTCTAGCGCGGCAGAATGGAAAGGGCTTTCTGGAAATTCATCAACTGATATACTTCGTGAGGGCCGTAAGAGACAAAGAAAACCAGGAAGACCATTGTCGCTTCCACCGACCCACCGCGACAAACCTCTCCGGCACATTAACGGCTCATCACAAAGGAGCAGGTTGCGCGGGCTGCGGTAGGTCGCCGCGGCGGGGCGGGGGCGGGGGCGGGGGGCGGGGGCTGGGGGCGGGCGCGGGGGGCCGGGGGCGGCGGGGGATGTGCGCGGCGCGTGTGTAGGGCCAGGGTGGAGGGCGGGGCGGGCCCCACCACGAGGGCCAGCCCCGCCGCGCCGTGCGCTGCGCCCACCCGATCCTGCCCCGAGAAAGACAGAGAAAAGCAGCCGGCAAATAAGCTTGCGAGTCCGCTCGCCGCGCTGAGCCGGGCCGGGCCGGGCGGGGCCGGCCAGCGGTAAATCACATTCGACCTGGGCCAGCGCGCGCAAAAGAGTTGGCCGTCGCGGCGGGGCGGGGCGGGGCGGGGCGGGGCGGGGCGGGGCGGGGCGGGGCGGAGCGAAGGGAGTTACTCACCTTTCTGAGAAACGCAACGCCCCCATGAAGCGCTGTCGCGCCTGCCGAACGGCGTACCTACCGGGGTGTGGCAGGGTGGGGTGGGGCGTGGTGGGGCGTGGTGGGGCGGGGTGGGGCGGGGCGGGGCGGGGCGCGGCTTTGCCGCACGACGCGCCGGTCATTCCCTGGAACAAAAGTCCCCAGCACGCACGGTCAGTGCATCACTGAGCAGCGAGGCGGGGCGGGGCGGGGCGGGGCGGCGCGGCGGGCGCGGGGCGGGCCGGCCGCACAGCGCGCCTGCCCGGCGGGCCTGCCTACCCCGCCCCTGCCGGCCCCGCGCGGTAGTGCTGTGGTGGGGCGGGGTGGGGTGGGGCGGGGCGCCCGCCGGGGTGGGGCGTGGCGTCGCGGCGCCTCCGCATTGGCGCTGGCTGGCACGCTGCGCTACGCCGCGGCGCCACGCGGCGCCCCACCCCGGCGGCGGCCGCAACACTGTTAGAAAAAAAAAAAAACGGAGGCCGCGCTCCCGCGGAGAAAACCGACGCGTGTCAATAAGGTGGATAAATTTGCGACGCACGTCGTCCGTCAAGTTAGAATAAGAGGGACATATTATTTCTTTCGATTCATTTCGAGGCGCCGCCGTCCACTGTGACCTGGCTCCACCCGCGGTAGTACAGAGGAGGTACACACTACACACTGCGGTGATTTGAACGATTTTGTGCATACCTTTGTACAAAGTCATGAAGTTTTTCGCATAAATTTGTGTAAAAAGATATGAAGGTTTAACTTTGCACGAACGTTTGCACTCAAACATACAAATACAGTTAGGGTGCATGGGGTGCAGAAGCGAGAGTCGCGAGGGCAGCGGAGCGCGGCCCGGAGGTGGTGCTCGCTACTCGCTACTCGCTCGTACCGCGAGACCGTTCGTCATAAAAACGATACGTATTTGTCCCGCCAATGTGAAAAAAAGAGGGGGTAGCTTAGAGAAGTCGTAACCCGGCCGGGCCGACACTATTACACTTAATCATACTACTGCCTCTCACACCGTTTGCATTCTGGTCTCGATGTATTTTTTTTTTTATTATTCCACCGACCCCCGTCTAAGCAGGTAATGAGCCTTTTCTTTCTCCGAACGAACCAGGTCGTTTTAGTTTGCATGATCGATTATTATTGACGTCGAGAGTTTAGTGCGCGCCTAGCCGTTATAAGCTCGAGGGCGGGGATCAGGGAGCAGCGCGGGCAAAATCAAAGTACTCGCTTGAGATTGGCCGTCAGCTACACTGCAAAAGACTTCGCGGTGCAATTTTTAGTAGCCTGTGTGGTTCCTTTGGTGTTTTTGTCTCGGCTGGACCGTTCGAATAGATAGCAACAACATTCAATCTGACCCAAGCAAAATCACACGCGCATACAAAGACGCACACACATACACACAAACACACACTGATATGGGGATATGCACACATGGACACGAACACACACACACACACACACACATACATTGGGATGTGCACACATGGACACGCACACACGCACACACACACACATGCGCGCGCTAGGACACAAGTCCACACCACACGCGTCAATTTCCCCTCTGCATGTGGAGGATGTAATTTTGCCGACGTTTATGAGCTCACATGCATGGTATACGGCGCGCGGTGCAGCGGCAGCACTTAACGGTCGTGGAGCCGGTCCGGCCCGGCGCGGCCAGGCCCGGCGCGCTGCCCTCCGCACAGCCGCTTTTGCTTATGCCCCAGAACGCGACTTAAATCTTCACGCCGGGTGCAGCTGGGCCTGGCGGGGCCTGGCGGGGCGGTGCGACAGCAGACTCTAGCGTCCTCTCCCCGCCCCGCCCCGCCCCGCCCCGCCACACCCCGCCTGATCGGCGGACCGACTCATAAGTTCGGTCCAGCCAGCGTTAGTGCTTACCGGGGGCGGCCAGTCCAGCTGAGCGTTCCCTGGCCGTGGAGGCTGCCGCACATCACACCTGCACCGCCCCGCCGTGTCTACGCGCAGGCGGGCAGGCAGGCACCCAGTGCCCCGCGGGGGGCCCTGGCAGGGCGGGGCGTGGCGGGGCGGGGCGGGGCGGGGCGGGGCGGGGCCCCGGGGCCGTAACAGCGCCGAACAGCCCGCGCCCCGCTCTGCTCCGCTACTTTCTAGGTTCTGCACAACTGCATGCAGGCAGGCGAACGCAGCGCACCGCCTCGGTTTGTTAAACCTTGGCCTGCCTGCCCTGCCCCGCCCCGCCCCGCCCCGCCCCGCCCCGCCCCGCCCGTAGCTGACCCGATAGTGCATACAACATTTTACGGGCTAGTTATGATAAGCTGGGGCCAGGCGTGTCGCGTCCCCTCACCTCGCCGCTGGGCTGGGCTGGGCTGGCCCCCGCGGGTGTTCCGCCCAGCAGGTCGCACGCTGTCGCGCGCTCTGCCGTACACTTGTCGCCCTTAGTTAGGACGAGAGAGACGCGCAGGGAGGGGAGAGGGGTCACAGTCACAGTAAAACAAGCGTTTTAGAATGTGACACTCCGTGTCCAGCCGGATCCTTAAAAAGGCAAGACACACTGTCCGGTCCGCTTTACCCCGGTGACCCACATGCAGATCAAAGAGTTTAAAAGTCGCAAAAACTGGGAAACTTTTGCTAGCGGCAAAGAGAAATTGTCTGCGCCGTTCAAGCGGTTCGTAACCTCGGCAGGCAGGCGCGCGGTAAAAGCTTCCCACGGTGACCAAGGACAAGCCTCACCCCGCCAGGCCCGGCCCACCCCGCCCCGCCCCGCCCCGCCCCGCCCCGCCCCCCTGCGCGCCCCGGCCGAGCTCGGCACTAGCCGGGCGCGCCAGGCGAGGTCATGCTCCAATCAGCCGCCACCAGTCGCGTCACTCGCGCGCCACTCGCGCCGCGCAGTGCCGGGGCGGGGCGGGCGGGGCGTATTCCACCAGCACACTCTAAAAAGGTTACGGTGAATTTCATTGTAAGCTACGGTGAACCCTGCAGCACTGTAGCTTACGGTGAATTTTCACCGTAAGATACGGTGAATGTCACTGTAGGCTACGGTGAATCAGGGTGCATCACTGTAGCTTACAGTGACATTCGCCGTAGCTAACGGTGAATATTCACCGTAAGCTACAGCGCTGCAGGGTTTACCGTAACTTACAGTGGAATTCACCGTAAGCTTTTATTAGTGCAGGGCGAACTCTTTGGTTCTGCAGTTTAAACAGCAGAACTAAAAGTTCGCCACTTTTGCTTCGCAGTTTAAAGTGGCAAACTATACTGCACATTGAAAACCCAAGTGTGTGAAAGGAATGAGTCCTCGCACACCTACAAGTATGCGGTACTCACACACTTGGGATGCCGGTGTAAGGACCTAGGGGCACTGGCTGGCCCCATGAGGGACGCAGGGCCGATGGCTGGTGCTGGTGTACGCCTCGCCTACTTTGTCAGCGCGCGGGGCGGGCGACGAGTAGCCTACTGTCGACCGTCAGGTTACGCTGGTTACACGGGCGGGGCGGGGCGGGGCGGGGCGGGGCGGGGCGGCGCGGCGTCTGGGCGGGGGCGGGGCGGCTAACAGATCCGCGACGCGACGTGCCTCGTGCATTTGTCCGCGAGGCAGAGCGGGGGGGGGGGGGGGCGTCGTTAATGAGGGAGATGGATCGCGAGGATGTAAGTAATGAGGATTTTACTGTTCGCCGCCAGGAGCGCTCGCCTCGCCTCGCGCTGCAGCCAGCCGGGCAGCCGGCAGATTTATCAGGCAGCAGAAGAGCTAGCTCAGCTCAGCTCCACTCCGCGTTCGACACGGCAGGAGGGAGAAGAGAAGGGGCACAAAAAAAAAAAGTTGTAGTGCACGGCGTTGTAGTCCGTTGTAGCAGTCAGATAGACGGGTTGGCGCGGGAGAGCCGGTATTAATGGGGCACTCCGAAAACGGAGCTGGAACGAAACAACAACACAAACGGAAATGAGACGCGGGGGCCAAAACCTCGCTAACTGCCACACATGCATGACGTCATATCTTGCCAACCGAGGACTCGCAGCCGCTTCAGTTTCTCATACACGCCATTATACAGTATGCGACATTCACCCCAAAAAATGTGTTCTTGATTCAAGAACTTCGCCTTAAAGGTTTCAGAACACAGTTCCTAATTTATGAAATAGAAACTTAGTTTAATGACAAAATCTGCTTTTCTTAAGCAACATGTTCCTAAAAGTTGAATAAGAAGTACACTGATAAATTAAGAACACAGTTTTCTGGACCAGGACCTGCACACGGAGCGCGCGCGCGTGCGGGGCCGTGCGGGGCGGGGCGGGGCGGGGCGGGGCAGGCGATTGAATCATCTCGCCTATTGCCACACTAGCGCGCGCACGCACGGGCAGGGCGGGGCTGTCGCGCACCGCTGTGTACAGCGCGCCCCACCGCACCCCGCCCCGCCCCGCCCCGCCATGCACCGCGTGTCATACGCGTGCGTCGTGATCAGAAGGCCCATGAGTAATTACCCAAGCCCTCCCAGGCCTCCGTGGCGCGCCGCAAGTGCGTACACGACACACAGCTAGCGAGGGCGGCGGCGCGGCCGTCTCATGGGCTCATTGCCACAACGACAGTCGGTAGCGAGTCAACTACTTACTGTAGGCTGCTCGGGTCTGGATCCGCCCCGGTGACACTGCCATGGTCGGATCTGCGGCTCAACAGCTCGGCTCACCTGAGGGCAGAGAATAAGACCAATCCGGTGAGCCGAGAGAGAAGAAGAGAAGGAAGAAGCAAATGTATTCCTAAGGTCTCGTAGGACCTTATAGCACAGCATTTTACAAGTTTTACATGTTCAAAATTATTATTAGAGCAATAAAGATACTTGAAGGTCAGCAATTATTCTCAGAAAACGGCTCTAAGGACATCTTTGCTTCTTCCTTGTCTTCTTCTTTCTCAGCTCACCGCGAAAGGGTCTTGTAGTATTTCGTTTATTTCTACATGTGCCAAAATAATATGAGAACCACAACGCCAGTCTAAATTACGCGCGGGATCCTGGCGAAGCTTTGGTGTTCTAATATCAACTGGAAACGGAGCAACAGCAAATAAAGCCTGATTGTATCGCGGGGCGCGGGTAGAGAAGGGAGGTAGGGGGGGGGCAGGGGGACCTCCCACCTGGTGGCGGGCACCATGAGTCGCCGCAGCCCCCCCCCCCCCCCCCCCCCCCAGGAGGACGACGCCAAGTCAGGCGTGCGACAGGATGGGTACGGGAGCCACCAGGACCCGCAGCCCCGCCCCGCCCCTCCCCGCCCCGCCTCGCCCCGGCCACGCACTTTCCTGAAAACCAACTAGCCTCGCGGTAGGCGGGCGGGCCGCGGGCCGGCGCGGCGCGACCCGAACGGCTCCTCCCCGGCCTAGTCCGGCCGCCCCGCCCCGCCCCGCCCCGCCCCGCCCCGCCCCGCCCCGCCCGGCGCCGCGTCAGGTCAGCTCTGACCGTAATTAATGCGATGAGTAATCAATAGCAGCAATACATCTTTGTCAATACTCTCGGACCGGCCCTGATCAATAGCCTCCCGCCCGGCCCGGCCCCGGGCGCGACCTCCCGGGCCGAGCCGCACCCAGCCGTGTGCCGGGCGGGGCGAGGCGGGGCGGGGCGGGGCGGGGCGGGCAGCGCCGGACGCGTCAGGGAGATTTGAACGCATCGCTGAATGAGACACGAGACGGGCGGAGCGGGGCGGGGCGGGCCAGGTCAGGGGCGGACAGGCCTTGCGCCGCGTCCCCTGGCGAGCCTCAAGGTGCCCCCCCGGGTGGGAAGGGGGGGGGGGAGATGGTAGGTGTAGTCTACCACCTTGGAGTCTACGTACACTGGTTGAGGTTTCGTATGGCGAGCTGTGCCTCTGTGTTCTGTGCATAATTTTTCCAGGTCAACCACTCACGCCTGTGGAGCTGTTCAAATATAACGTCACACTCTTCTGCGGGAGGGGGGGGGGGGAGGCTCAGAGGGAGAGGCGTCAACTCGCCGCGCTCAGGCTGGGACCAGCCAATCACGGCGCTTCTCGCGCGGCGAGTTAACGCCTCCCTCCCTCTGAGTCTCTCTAAAGAGGGTAAGCGGTAACGCGACCAACCGTGACTTCAGGGGTAGGGAAGTAACGGACAGTGGGACCTCATAATTTGCTACAGTAAGCGCGGTAGAAGTAAGCGCGGGTGGTGCTGTGTGATATGCCATTAAAGGCCTCGTGGAACACTAGCACGCATGTACCGATCGACATGAGAAGCATGTGACGTCACAGGGCAAAGGGGTGCGGCCGAAACGTGACCAGCCTTGAGAGGAGGGCGCCCTGCTCCACTCAAGGACCAACTGCGACGTGGGGTAGGAGCCTAAAAAGCGTCAAGTGATTTTTGGACGCCGCCTCCTCACTTTGCACATGAGCTCTGCGGGACTGGACTGCGGGAGCTCCGACTGATATTGGCGGCCGGAACACGACGGGTCGGAAAGGGTCGGGACGGGACGGCCGGGCCACAGGGCGTGCACACGCGCCCCCGTAAGGGCCGCGCCTAGGCTGGCCTAGGCCAGGCTGTGTCCGGAGCGCGGCCAGCGCGGGGCGGCGCGGAGTAACGACTCGCTCGCGGCACGCATGTACAATAAGATAGGCCCCGCGCGGGGCGTGGCGTGGCGTTCACCCCGACGCGTGGAGTAGTGCGCGGCCGGCTGCGCGCCACGCGGCCCCGCCCCGCCCCGCCCCGCCCCCCGCTCGTCCAGGGCACGCCGCGCCGCATCAGGCTGGGCGCCCGTCGGGGGAGTCGGTCACGACTTTGTTCGGCCAAACGGATTGATTGTGGGGAATCGCATCGCGATGTTGCCCAAGTGGCGTTGCTCCTGCTAAACTTAAGTCGCCCCGCCGCGCCCCGCCGCGCCCCGCCCCGCCACGAGGTTTGCTGGCACGGCGTTTCCCAAGAGCTGTTCAACGGTATCCGCCCTGCCAGTCCCGCCCCACCAGCTCCAAACACGCGGCCGGGGCGGGGCGGGGCGGAGAGTCCTGGCGAGCTTGCGTGTGGGCGGCGCGCAGGAGAGCTGGCCCGGGCCGGGCGCGGGGTGAGCGCGCACACTTACAGTCCTCGGGGCCGGGGCCCTAACTAGGATAGCCTGTCTTCACCTCGGCCTTAGGAAACTCGCGCCCCTTTCGCATGCCCGTCACAAAGAATACAAATTAAACGAACGCGCGGGCATCCACCGGCCACGGCAGTCCACGGTCTGAACCGAGTGAAAGCGTTTCCCCCTTCCCTACAGGGCTGGCCGCGCAGGGGGCGGGGCGACGGTGGCGGCAGCGGGGAGCCTCGGCGGCGCAGGCAGGCGGGGGCGGGGGCGGGGGCACAGGGGGGCGGCACCCCGACTGGGGGCGGCGAGGACGGCGACGGCGGGGACGGGGCGGCCAAGCAGAGCGACTCTGCCAGCGACACGACGGAGGGCGGCGATGACGAGGTGAGTCACGTGACCAGACCTGGCCGGGTCAGGCAGGACGGTCATTACGGAGCTCCTGGTGGGCTACTTCCGGTCCTCTCTGAGCGCTAATGTTTTCATCTTTGCCCGGGTCGAACTAATGGTGTATTTAGAGTGAGTGAAACCTCAGCCCGATTGTCAACTGTTGGTTGTTTTGTTTAGTCCATTCCTAAATGTCCTAAACGCGTGAGGACCGACGGCGAGCGCGACACTCGCGGGCCCCGCGAAACAGCGGTGCAGCTAGATTGTCCGACCTATCTTTGTACGACCTGGCAATTTCCCCGAAATCCGAAAAAGCGCTGTCCGACCTGGATTTTGTCCCACCTAGGATATAGTGACAGCCGCAATAATTGCGATGTTTGCCTAGGATGACTAACATTGAACAAGACCGTCGAGCTGAAACACTTACCAGCAGAGCCCCCGGAGACGTTTATCGGGTCAACGTTATCCACAAAATGGCAGCTGATAGGTTACCAGCGGTATGACGTAGGCCATCTTATTTGCGATCTTGACATCAAACACAGTCCCGATTAATGACTTTTGACGAAGAATATTCTAATCTGAAACTACTTGAATATCTCATGTTCACGCCGGTACTTTGCACAAATGCTAAAAGTTTTGTTCAAACCGCGAAAACGAATAAAAACGCCGTACCGAACGAGACAAGGCGACACTGATCGCTGTTCATTTCACACTGCCCCTGCAACCGTAACTGCAGGGCTGCCAACTTCAATCCAACCAAACCACACTCGTTACTGATGCATTAAAAATTTCGGATTTGAGCGGATGCGCTTCCTGCCATTTTGGCAATGAAAGCAGCTAACGTGACGAAAAAGAGACTTTCCCGTGAATTATTATAATTGTATAATTTTTGACGAATTTTGCAGATCTGAAAGCTGTTACTGAGCCTGGTCGGGTTAGGACGAGGGGGGGGGGGCTGGCTCTCGATCCATCACAAGCAAAGAATCAAGAGGATAGTCTGCTGGGACGTACAATTTTTCGGCCTGATCCTCTATGTTACATATTCCTTCTCCAATTTACCCGTGTAAATGGTTCCCAGCTTAAATCTATTTTAGATGTCAATTTCCTCTTTCTCTATTTACACTCTGCTATTTTCTAATAAAGTTTTGCTTTTCCGCTATACCTGATTATGTGGAGACACTCGACCTCCATCAGATATTTCCATGATAAGAGAACTTTATACGAGTAATGACTAAATTGAATGAACTTATTATAAGTTATAAGCACATTCAACAAAAATTAATATTTTTCAGAAAATTAATATTTTTCAGTACAACATTCTGTATCAGCAATGTCCACAATTGTTTGTTTCTTATAATTCATTCTTAATTTATGAGATAAATTTGATAAAACAAATTTATCTTTCGTATAATATTGAAAGACCAAACATACTTTCTTGTATTTTAATAAGCATCTGTGGTGGACCATGAAATGCGTTCAGCTGATCTTGAAAAAATAACACTTCAAGAAGAGTCTACGACTCAGGGCAACAAAGAAGGGTTTGTAACAGAATGCTTCCAAATTTAAATAAATAATTTCACAATAGTTATCTCATCTTAAGGAGTCAATGGGTTATAGGGATATTAATACTGTGAGGTCTCCCTTAGCTAGCATAGTAGCTTTGTAAACAGCCTATTGTATAGTTAGGTTAGATTACTTACCAAAAGTCCAGAAGTAAGGTTGTACGAAGAATCAACGCCAACTTTCGTTTAAACAATCCATTACTTATTTCAATTCACAATCCAACAATAATTGTTAGTTTTTTGTTTGAGACATAACTTCAGAAGTTTTCCTTCCTTCCATCCACAAGCCTAACAGATAACGAAAGACTCGTTGCTACACCTTCACACATAGCTGAGACTTGACATCTACTATTTTACACACAATTTAGTCCGTGTCTTTCATGCAATTGAATTTCATCAAGCACATAATTATTAATTAAATTTTGAATTCTTGTGTTAAAAACACGTTGGAAACGAGGTTGTAAACAAACAAGATGGCTGTGTCTTGTAGTATTGCGCACTGCCGCTAGACAGCGCTAGCCTTCTACAATCCACAACCGGAAGGCCCTAGCCCACATTCCACCGGTAAATTTTAATAGACTCAATATTAGAGTTGGGAAAAACGTACATTACTCGAGAGTCGAGCAACGGCAACGACGGAACCAAATCTATTCTATCATCTAGCTCGCCCCCGCGGCTGATTAGAATAATAATGATTAACGAGGTAAAGTCAAAACTCCAGGCAAGGCTTCTTTTTCCGAATTCCAAATTCAATCTCAATTTGGGTTTCTGCCGACAAGGCTGGTCACGGCCACGCTCTGAGTGGACGATGAATCCCTGGAGTTCCTCGATCGATTACTACTAGTCGAGACGCCTTGGGTATTGACAGTCATTGTTTTTATTTGTAAACCACATACGTCCCATCCGAAAAAAATATTTACATACCAAAAGACGGAGGAATCTGAGCAGAGCTTTTTACTTTTTAACTCGTCATTTCCTACGTATTTAGGACTCGGCAGAGGAAGACGGCGACAACGAGGACGGTGAATCGGACGAGACGGACGAGGACTCTGACAGCAGCGGCAGCAGCAGCAGCAGCTCCGAGACGGCCACCTCCAGCTCCAACAGCGGTTCGTCCGGAGATTCCTCAACGTCTGCTTCCTCCACCGCCTCCTCAGAGGGTTCGAGTGCGACTGCTAGCGAGGAGTTCCGCCCGCTTAAAACTGGTAAACGTTTTGCAAGGTGGGCGGACTCGGGTGGCAAACTGCTGAGGTGCAAAGTGAACTGACAGCGCGGCGGTGCGCTTCCGTGCAGATCAAGGAGGGCGGCTGGGCGGCGGGGGCGGGCGCGGGGGCGGGGGCGGGGGCGGGGGCGGGGGCGGGGGCGGCCTGATTGTGACGGCGCGGGGGCGGCGCGTCGAGGCCTTCCGGGTCAGCGATACGGCGGGCTCGCCACAGTTTGCCGGCCTCATCGGCGACGCTGAGCGTCGGCGGCGCTCCTCGTCGGAGGACAGCGACCGCACCCGGGGGCGGGGCCGCGGGCGCGGGCGGGGAGCGCGGCCCCGGGCGCAGCTGCCGCCCCCGCCCCGAGCAGCCCCGCGAGCCTCGTCGCCCGCCGTCCCCGCGGCCAAGCAGACCCCCGCGCTGCCGCCGCCGCCGGCCAACAGGAGCCGCGCCCGGGTGGCCAGCAGCGCCGAGGCCCGGCGGGCGGCGGTACGGACCGGGGCCGTGCCCCGGCGCCCAGCCGCCACGCGCGCCCCAGCGGCCCCCGCGCGCCCCAGACCCGCCGCGTCCGCTTCCCAAAACCCGCGGTCCCCGCGGTCTCGCGGCAGGGGGGCGAGCACCAGGAGAATTGCACAGGTAACCCAGCCGGCCGGAAACCCCTGGCAGCTTTAGCCCAGTGCACTCTCAAAAATTTATGCTTGGTTCAAGGATATTATGCTTGATCCAATGCATTTTTCATGCTTAAACAACAAATTCTCCGCCAAACATATTATGCTTGACGCTAAGCAATTCTATGCTTTTTCAACACTACACCTGTCTGAATCAAGTATGTGGCGCGCAATTCATCCGTCCCGATGCTTGTATCAAGCATACAGTTCGGTGAAGTTAGCATCTATTACTTGATTTAAGAAACTCCGCCAAGTATCTGGGGTTAACGTAAAAAACACGTCGAACCAAGCATCCATTTTTGAGAGTGTGTGCCTTGATCATTTATTTCCTATGGCATGGGCCGTGTCTCTCTTTCTGCGTGTCAGGTCGTCCCCAACGGGCGCCTCGCCACGGTCCTGGTCCTGGGCAGCTACTCCAGCTCGTCTTCGACCTCCTCCTCCTCCTCCGCCACCTCACCATCCTCGTCCTCTACTTCTGGCGCGTCGTCTACGAGTAGCAGCGAGTGCACCACCTCCAGCGGACCGAGCTCGGAGACATCTGGCCTGGATGAGATGGACAGCCTCAGCGCCATTGACATCAAGCTCCATTCCATCTTCTACAACTGAGAGAAAGAAGAAAAAAAACAGAAAAAAAGAACATCCTGTCACGTTTAACAAAACACAGAAACCTGATTAAAGTGGCGTGGCAGTTCAGCCCATTTTCTCTTCGTGGCCCACGTGCGCTGGCCGGCCGGCCCGGGGCTGCGAGATAGCGCCGGCCCAGGTGCGCCCTGACCTTTTGCGCCGCGGAGCGCGGAGGTGTCGCCTCGTGTCGACAAGGAGGGCGCCAAGCACGTCACCGCCCCGCCCCGCCCCGCCCCGCCCCGGCCGCCACCAAGTCTCTCCCCAAAGCTGGACCAAAATTACGAGCACGGTGGTTTTTCTCGTAGCGTGGGAAAGAGGCGGGGGGCGCGGGCTGGGCGTGGCGCGGTGAAAGGGGGGAGGAGAAGGTAGCTGGGCGCTGAGTGAGTGCCTGAGAGGAGAGGGTTTGTTGGTTTGCATCACAAGTAGCGCTGGTGGTGGAAAGCATACGGGCGACGAAAATGGACTTCTCTGGTCCAGCCAGAGCAGCTCATTAGTAATCACGGATGAAACTATTTCGGGGTTAGGCCTGCAGGTGAGGCTGGCTGGACAGCTAGCTCCGAGCTACATCATTCAGGCCGCGTCCCGATGGACCACCTCGCTCCCTCCCCTGCATGCAAACACAAAAGCTTCTTTATATTCGTCTTTTTTTTTTTTTTAAATAGAGATCCACTCATACTCAGAACGTGGCCAACTTGGCGCTTTGAATGAAAAATAGAGGGAAAAAAAGGAACGTCACCTTTTTGAAAGACGCGACTACTTCTTTCTGTTGCCCATAGGTAATTAAAGCAGAGGGCTCGCCGCTTATCGCGATTCGAATAATACACTCTGGGAATGTGCGGAGCAGCCCGGCCCGGCCCGCGCCAGACCCGCGCCCGCGCCCGCCGGCCTGCCGCTCGCCATTTGCCAAACAGACCAACAACACCGCGGCGGGGCGGGACGGGACGGGAGGGACGGCCTGCCGAGCCGAGGCCTCCGCTAGCGCTCCTCCCCCGCCGCCCTGCCCCGCTCCCGCTCCCGCTCCTGCTCCTGCTCCTGCTCCTGCTCCCGCTTGCATGCAGACCGACGATCTGGTGATAGGACCTTCTCAGCAGCGGCAGCACGGACGGCTCTGCTTCCCTTCCGACCGACCCGGACCCGGACCGACGAGACGACCGGTACGATGTCATCTACTGGGCCGCGCCGAAGAACGCGAGCTAGAGCCAGTGCCGGCCGGGCCGGGCCGGGCCGTGAGAGACACGCGAGCGAGCAGCTGGCGGGGCGGGGCGGGGCGGGCCACCTGCTGCCCACCGCGAGAGGCCCCGCCCCGCCCCGCCCCGCCGAGGAGCCCGGTGGACGCGCGGGCGGGGCGGGGCGGGGCGGGGCACGCATGGCCGCTGATACGGGCCCGGGAGCCTGAGCGGCCGCACTCTGTTGCCGGCCTGGCTGCTGCTGCTATCGCCCAGAGTGAAATTTTCTATCTGCAGATGGATACATACTCGCATGCAAGTAGTGGCGCTGCTGAGTGCAGCCAGGCCGCTACAGGCCACCCAGCAGAGCAGTGCAGTGCTGCCAGAGAGGTAGGCAATAAGGCGCCCAAACACAGTGGAGTAACGTGGGACGCATGTGCGCCTGCCGAAGGCAGCACCCTAGTCCTAGTACAGGTGCGATTTCATGTTGCCTAAACACTGTTAGAAAACGCTGTTAGCTGATCATACTCTCTGTGATGAGTATGTTGTTTGCAAACAACATTACTGATATTCTGACAAAAGTCTGCCATAGTGGCCCATAACCGGAACTACTACTTATCACCATGTTGTTGCTCTACAACACAATCGTAGTTAAATTTGATAGCAATACATCGTTCCAAAACAAACAAATTTTTAATGTTACAATTTTTGGTGTGAAGGAGGAGCGAAAAACTCACTTTTTTATTGAGAGCAAAATACGTTTCAAAAATTTTCAGGAATATTGTTGGATCACAACATGGTTGTTGGAGAACAACATGTGTTGCTAACAAACTTAACTACAAATGTGTTGTTAATTTACAACACTTTTTTTTTTAAACACTGAGTTGGCAGGCGCGGATGCAGCCCGCTTTACTCCACCGCGTTTGGGCGCCTTATTGCCTACTTCTCTGGCAGCACTGGCCGCCTAGGCCCAGCTGCACGCAGCCGCGACGCCCTCCACACGGGGGCGTGTCCTGCGCGCAGAGGTCGGGGGCCGGGCTGGGCCGGGCTGGGCCGGGGGCCGCGCCAGGGCGATAACGTGCGCCCCGTTCGGGCGGCCCGGGGCGCACCGCACCGCACCGCTCAGCAGCGCGTCAGTTGAGCTCGACACTGACATGCCCACGCCCCGGGCCGTGCTCCCCGCCCCGCGGCCGTCCAGCTAGAGCAGGGGTCTCAAACTCGAGCTCTGCGCCAAGCCGCGGTTGGGTAGGCCGCCAGCGAAACTCCCCCACTACTCCGAGTTGCGAGGGCTGGACTAGGCTCGGTTGTCTCCTCGCCACTCCCTGCCACTTCATCGAGTCTCTTCGAGCCGGCTTCGGGTGTCTCAGCCCGAGCCCGCCGAGCCGCGCGCGTCCCGGAGTGGCTCGCGGCTCGCCTCTCGGCTCGAGCCGAACGCACCAGGGACGCGGCGCCGCGTCCACCGGCTGGCGAGCCGCGGCTGGCTCGAGAGCCGCGAGTTTGAGAGCCCTGAGCTAGAGCCCATGGCCTCGGTGTGGGTGCGCGGCGCCCTGGTGCTGCTGGCGGCCGCCCCCGCCCCCGCGCTGGCCGCGGAGTCGTGCCCGGGCCCGGGGCGCGAGGGCCGCGAGGGCCCCGTGCACTTGCAGCAGCTTCGCCGCGCCCTGCTGTGCCAGCACGACCCCGCGGCCGGGCCCACCCTGGACCCCGCCAAGCGCGCCGTGGTGCACGTGTCGCTGCTGCGCTCGCGCCTGGACGTGGACGAGGCCGCCAACAGCCTCACCCTGTTCGGCTACATCGTCATGCGGTGGAAGGACGAGCGCCTGTCCTGGGACCGCGACAAGCACGGCAACGTGACGCGCCTGTACGTCGGCGCGGGGGAGATATGGACGCCGTCCGTCGCCCTGCTCGAGGACCCCACGGCGGTACTCAAGGCTGGCCAGGTATTTTCACCTCGAAAAATGAAAAATTGTGGCGACCATCGTCTGGTTACCTCAGGGACAACCAGAAAATCATGAACAATAGTTGAGCTCACCAAATTATGGTCAACACGACGATAATATGCGAGGGGGAATTCACTTCCGTAATACACTGTACACCTGATCCATGTATTACGCCGTAATACACGTAATGTAATACCGAAAAACACGAGAATGTGCTTTAAAGTGATAAAATCTTGTGTGTAATACAGGTGTAATACAGGTGTAATACCGTGTAATACCGAGTAGTCTGTACAAGATTTTCCGATGTGAATTCCCCCTCGATAATATGGCTGTCTCAACCATAATTTTATGGTTGTCCCTGAGCGATGGTTCGTGCAACTGTTCATTTTTTTGGGGTGTATAAGACCCTCTCGGCTCCGGCAACAGATTCAAACTCTACACTGTTAAACCAAGTGTTCAACTGCTCAACACTTGCATGTGTGCAACTTCCAGCCTAGGACGCGCAAGTGTGCAACTCGGCAGTTGTGCAAGTGCAAGTGTCCAACTGAACTGCCCCGTGCAACACTATCCTTGCAAGTGCACAACTGTCGAGTTAGACACTTAGAAGTGTACAACACTGGCGAGTAAACACGTGAAATTGCACAATTGCCGATTGCGCACTTGCACGTGCGCGTGCTAGGCTGGAAGTTGCACACATACAAGTGTTGAGCAGTTGAACACTTGGTTTAACAGTGTAAACCTTGCGCATCACAATCACATTCAGAGTGCTAAGGTTCAATGGGATTTCGCGAAATATTTATTTGAACCACAATCATTAGTAATTAGTAATTAGCATCTATATTTTCCCCGCAAGTAAAATCGCGCTCCCGCCCCCTTCCTGTAGCTCCTCGTCCTCAACGGTGGCGTGGTGATGTACAACATCCTGGTGCCGCTGCGGTTACCCTGCCACAACGACGCTACTCGCTGGCCGTACGACAAGCTCGTGTGCAACATGACCATCGCCAATCTGAGCTCGGCTACGGCCAAGCTCAACAATTCCGTCTTCCTCATCTCCCTGGTGCGCAAATGGTACGTCCGAACTTAGCAACACCGTGGCAGCTCGGAGGTAAAATTATTCACCGCGCACAGCAGCGCTACGTGTGAAAAGCCTCACGCTTGAGCGCCCAGTGCGTAGGCAACCCGACCGCACGGCTGTGTTGCGGTACAGCAGGGCCGATGCTCAGCATGACGCACGGGCACCAGTGCTGTTAGATAAATAGGCAAAGGATCGTATGCACGCACCTGTGTGGGGCAAGACGTGTATCTCCACCTCACCTACCTGCTACTAGGCAAAATGTATTTTCATGTGTGGACAGTTTGGCGAGTGGGCAGGCGAAGATACCCGTCCGCCTCACACAGGTGCGTGCGTACCATCTTTTGCCTAACAGCACTGCACAGCGCGACGCTGGCTCGCCCCCTCACACACTGCTAAACCAAGTGTTCAACTGCTCAATAACACTTGTATTCGTGCAACTTACAGCCTAGCACGCGCAAATGTACAACTCGACAGTTGTGCAGTTGCAAGTGTCAAACTCGCCAGTTGTACACTTGTAAGTGTTCAACTCAACAGTTGTGCACTTGCAAGTGTTCAACTGCCCCGTGCAACACTATCCCTTTTGAAGACTTGCAAGTGCACAACTGGAGAGTTAAACGCGTGAAATTGCACAATTGCCGATTGCGCACTTGAACGTGCTAGGCTGGAAGTTGCACTCATGAAAATGTTGAGCAGTCGGGTTGAGCAGTGCAGCCGGCATGTGTTCCAGGAGCCAGGGCTGGTCCATGACGGGCCTGAGCCTCAAGCCGTTCCAGTCGGCGGCGGTGCAGGACGGCGTGCTGGTGCGCGTGCGGCTGGAGCGCAGCGCGGGCGTGGCCGAGGCCACCGCGGCCGTGCCCTGCGCGCTGCTGCTGGCGCTCGCGCTCGCCTCCCTCTGGCTGCCCGCGCGCGGCCCGCACCGCCCGCTGCTCCTCTGCGGCGTCATCCTCCTCCAGGTGAGCACGGGCGCCAGCCGGCCCCTATGGCATTCCACTGAATCGCACAGCCGGAAGGAAGAAGTAAAACGGAAGCGGAAAATGGAATTGACCAGCAGTTGAATGCGATTCATGGTTGCGTGAGAAAACCCTATGGCTTTCCGTCGTTGATTGGGTGTTTGCAGTGATAGCACGGACCGGGTGTTTCTTTGAATGCGTAATTAACAGTGTTGCGGGATTGCATACTCTCCAACGCTGCAGGGGCCATAGCGCCTTACGGGCGAATTGGGTAGGCAAACCCGCAACACTGTTACGCATTCAAAGAAACACCCGGTACGTTTCTCATACTTTGTACGTTCGTATTCAGCTACTGGTTCCGTGTTTAGTGCTTTCATATTTTACTTCTTACTTCTGGCCCAGGGATTCAGTGAAATACTAAAATACCCTACTCTGTAGGACATTATTACACCCAGGAGACGGTTTCGTTGAATCAACGGATTTGACGTTAAATAGGAATACAGGCAATTTTTCCCATCCTTCAAGAAAATTTCCCAATGAATCAATGAAATCTCCAATGATATAATTTGCTGAGCGTAGCGAAGCACTCTGTTTGGGCTTTTGAGCAGAGGAAATGTCCGCCCCCCCGGATACCTTTAGTACACACTAAATCCTTATGCACTTTGTTGTGCATAAGCCTTGCAGGATTTTACGCAACCATAACTATGCACAATTTTTTGTGCATAACTATGCTTAAGTCCGTCCCTTATGCACAAATTTGTGCATAATTATGTACAATGTGCGCATAGTTATGCATAAAAATTTGTGCATAACTATGGTTGTATAAAATCGTGCATAACGATGCCAAAATCATGCATAAGGGTTTAGTGTGTATCCTATAGGTATCTTACTATTATTATTTATCCTATCTTAGAATTTAAATGTACATATGCATGCATAGGATGCCCGTATATATATATATATATATATATATATATATATATATATATATATATATATATATATATATATATATATATATATATATATATATATATATATATATATATATCCCCTTTATACCGAGTGGCTACAAGATACCTAGCCGTCCTATACCCGGGGGGTATTAATCGCCTAGAAAATTAATACCCCCTATACGGAACCGTCTGCAATCCAGTATGGTGCTAAACTTTCAACGAATTTAAGGGTTACATTAATTTAGGTTAGGTTACTTTTAGGTTAGGTTAGGTTAGGTTAATTATAGGTTTGGTTAGTTTAGGTTAGGGTAATGTTAGGTTAATTTAGGTTAGGTGAATTTTAGGTTGGTTCAGGTTAGGTTATTTTGGGTTCGATTAATTTAGGTATGGTTAATTTAAGGTTAGGTTAGTTTAGGTTAGGTTAATTTTAGGTTAGTTTAGTTTAGGTTAGGTTAGGTTAATTTAGGTTAGGTTAATTAAGGTTAGGTTTATTTTATGTTATTTTAGGTTAGGTTAATTTGGGTAAGGTTACTTTAGGTTAGGCTAATTTGGGTGTTTCCCGCTTTTTGCGCGCAAAATGTTCATCACGACGCACAGAAAGCGGGTGAGACACAGGTAGTCGCGCTGGGCCCTGAGCGCGACCCTCGGCCCATCCGGCCGACCCGGCGGCAGGGGATTACCGAGGGGATGAGGCAGCTCAGCGGAGGGGTGCCGCCTGTTCCGTTCAAATACTGTTCCGTTCAAAAATTGTCCTTAAGGTGGGATTGAGCTCAGCATTCAAGCCGAAGGCTTGCCTGGCTAGTAGAAATTCCGTTGAAACATTGGAAAATTTTCTTGAAGCATGAGAAAAATTGCCTATATTCCTACTTAACGTCAAATCCGTTGATTCAACGGCACCGTTTCCTGGGTAAACCTTTTCCTGACGCGCGTGTATGGTGGTGGTGGTGCGCCTGCAGGTGCTGCTGAGCGTGGTGGTGCCGCTGCGCGTCCTGGTGGTGAGCGCGCGCCCGCCCGACCTGCTGCTGCTGCTGCGCGACGGCCTGCTCGTGTCCGGCGCGGCGCTGCTGCAGTGGCTGCTGGCCCGCTGGCTGCACACCCTGCCCGGGGCCTGGCCGGGGCCCCCGGGGCTCCTGGCCGACAGCCGCCTCGCCAGCGCGCTCTGCCTGCCGCAGGACCCGCAGGACCCGCAGGACCCGCAGGACCCGCAGGACGCCGGCCCGGGCCCCGACCCCAAGGCCGCGCGCGCGGCCGCCCTCGCAGACAGGGCCGCCTTCGTGGTGCTCACGGCGCTCTGCGCCGCCCTCTCCGCGCGCCTGCTGCCGTGAGCGCTGTCGAGCCGTGCGCCAACCTGAGGACCATCTCCGCGACGTCGGAAACACAATAATAACAAATAATAGTGATAACAATGTCGATAATAATTGTGCCGGATCTATTCCGTATTGGGCCGCGTCACGAGCGGAACTGTGTCTGCCCGCCCGCACGGCCTGTCCGCGTCCCCGACCGCACCTAATTGTTTACAACAATGCAGCCCTCCCTCCGTGTCGTCCTCATATCGTGCATGTCGCTCCCAATGCTACGGGAACCTGGCCTGAGGGGAAATATGAACACATTAAGACGAAATCACAACCAGCGACCTCTCTATTTTGTAGAACTCGCTCATTGTCTGGGATATCTCGTGAGCACGAGAACGCGGCGCAGGGCGGGGCGGGGCGGGGGACCTCTGACCTGACCGGGCCGGGCCAGCGGTATTGCATACAGCTGCGCGCTTGCCTTCTCTTTCCCTGCTCGCTCGTACCAACCTGCCCCTGTTTTTCTTATTATTTCCGCTCACTCCCCTCGGTCATTCCACAGCAAAAGTGCAAGTGCCTGCAGTAAATAAGTCAGTTAGGCAATTCACAATGAAAATTCTTTTTTTTTTTTCCGGCTTTACGATGTTGTTTCAACCTATTCAGAAAAAAACGTCACTCGGCAAAGTTATGTGATGATATTTCTTGTCAGATTGTTTTAGTTAAATGTATCATATTAATCTGCTAAAAAGCCAGGCTACACGACAAGAGACTCTTCTAAACCGCAATCCCTTGGTTTATCCTCTCCACATCCAAAGAAGTGAGGTCTCTATCGCAGGGCCGGACACGGACACGTCGAGCAACATGACCGCTTGACGGGCGGGGGCGGGGGGGGGGGCGGGGGCTGGGGTGGGGGCGGGGCGGGGGCGGGAGCGGGGGCGGGGCGGAGGCGGAGGCGGGACGTGGAGCGGCGCGGCGTAGCTCGGGGGCGCCGCGTTTAGCACGTGAGGCGGCACACGTCCTGGGACACTGCCGCCGCCTGGCTGGACCACAAGGAGCAGATCCGTGCGGCGCCACCGCCCCCGCCGCCCACACCGCCCCCGCCGCCCCCGCCGCCCCCGCCCCCGCCCCCGCCCCCGGAGCACTTAGCCCACACGTCCGCGGCGCTGATTGCTCCGTCTGCCGCTGACCTTTGGCGATGCCGGCCGGGCGGCTGGGCGCGCAGGAGCCAGTGCAGGGCCGCGGCCGCGAGGGCAAACACTGCACTGCACGCCCGTGGTGCTAGCGCTGGCCACCATCACGTGCATTAACGCTGCACACCGGGCGGGGCGGGGCGGGGCGGGGCGGGGCGGGGCGGGGCGGGGCGGGGCGGGGCGCGGCGCGGCGCGGCGGAAAGGCGTTCAGTCTGCGGTTTCCTTGGCGGGCCGCAGGCGCCTGCGCGCCGCGGGTTGGCACCCTTGTCCGCCCCGCCCCGCCCCGCCCCGCCCCGTGGCGCAGCACTGTATCGGTATCGGCAGCTCCACGGCCACATCACCACACTCAACTCGGCCGTGATGAGTTTCTCTCCCAGTCCCGCCCCGCCACTCCCCGCCCCGCCCCGCCCCGCCCCGCGCCGGTAAGGTACAGTACCGGGCCGCAGGAGGTTTCGCTCAGCTAAGAGCTGTGTGCGCAGTGCACCTAGGGGACCGGAGGAATTTCTCACATTTTATTGAGGAGACTTCCTGAAAATCTGAGGCGTTTTCCTGAAAGTACGGGAGTTCCTCACAGTTTCCCCTCTTTCTTGAAAAAGTCACTCACTGCTTTTACCATGGCTGGGCGGGCGAGCCGCAGCTCACGGCAGCAGCGCCGTGCCGCGGCGTCACGCGCGCGACTGGGGCGGGGCGGGGCGGGGCGGGGCGGGGCGGGGCGGGGCGGGGCGGGGCGGGACGGGACGGGATAGGGACATAGGCCGTAAGCCCGTCCGCTCCGTGCTGCCACTGCCGCCAATACCTCCACGCACACGCCGTGGCGGGCCCGGGCCCGGCCTCCCCCCATGTGTTTATTATAGATGGCTGCCGTGCCGTTACCTAAGTGCCCCCGGCGGCCCGGCCCGACCCGGCCCCGGGCCCGGTCCCACCGCACCCGTGTTCGCAAGGCGGGGCTCGCCTCGCTCGAACGCGAGGGCGACTTATCACCCGGACGACGGCGGCGGCGGCGGGGCGCCCACCGCACCGGACGCTATCAAGCCGTATCGATACCGCGGTGCAGTAGGCTGTCAGTGGTGTGGCAGGCAGGGCGGGGTGGGGCGGGGTGGGGCGGGGTGGGGCGGGGCGGGGCGAGGTGGGGCGAGCAGACGCAGGCGGCGCAAATGACACGCGGAGTGAAAACAAGCCGCACGTCAGCGCGCATGAGGCAGGGCCGTTTTGATGCAGTCCAGGCGGGGCGGGGCGGGGCGGGGCCGAGGGGGGGGGGGGGGGGGGGGCTGTCAGCCCCGGGGGCCTACCCAGCGGGAGCGCCCGCCGCGCCGAGGCGAGCGGGTCGGGCCGGGCTCGGCGTGAGCGCGGCGTGAGCCTCCACGGCCTGCGGGGGGTCTGGGTCCAGCGCCCCTGCAGGGCCCGGGCCTGCCTCGCCTCGCCTCGCCTCGTGCTGCAAGCGACGCCCGCAGCCTGCAGCCCTGGGGATTCCGCTCAGCTCAGCACTTTCGTCTCTCTGTCCTTGTCTCACTCGTACGGTACTGCCCTAAGGAGCGAGGGAGAGGACACTGACCAGCACTGCGGAATCACCCCGCTGCTGCAGCTGCACAAGTGTGCTCGAGCGCTCCAAGTCTGTCTGCCAAACTCAATCGTCTCCCCGCCCCGCCCCGCCCCGCCCCGCCCCGCAGGACCCCAGGGAGCCCCTGCGCACTTGGGGAGGCAGAGTCACACCGCGGCTGTTCCAGCTGCGCGGGGCCGGGGCCGCGGCCCAGTTAGGGTGCTGTCCGGCCGTCACTCTGCGCCGCCGACAACACGGATAGACGCTTTTCAAGTTAATTTAGTCTATTCCTCGTCGACCCGCTGTATACACTGGCTATCTGCAGTAGAGGATAATAAACAGGACGCTGCGGGCGAGCGCGAGGTGTGGTGGAGGTGGGGGCGCACCGGTGGCTCAAACGGCCACGGATCTCACGTTTTATATTGAAGTCGGGCGGAGGGCGGGGATGGGCTGGACTCCTGTGCCACACCCTGACCCCCGCCCCGCCCTACCCCGCCCCCCTACCCCGCCCTACCCCGCCGCCCTTCGGCCAGGCTCCCGGACTGGACGCGTGTGTAAATATAGCGTACCCCGGCGGGCCGGAGCCGAGCCCGGAGCTGGGCGGGGCGGGGCGAAGCGTGGCGGGGCGGGGCGGGGCGAAGCGTGGCGGGGCGGGGCGGGGCGGGGCGGGGCGGGGCGAAGCGGGGCGCGGCGGAGGAAATCGGGACCTCGCGCTTATGTGAAGGAATCCGCCGGGCAACACGTCATGAGCGGGGTCGCTCTAAAGTCAATGAAACTTATTGCGGGAACGGAACGGAGTCGAACCGGGCGGAACAAATGAGAGCAGCTCACAGCTCACAGCCAGGTCGGCGTTGGGGCGCGGCTCCTAATCGGACAGGCAGCGCGGGTCCAGCCAGGCCCTGCCGCCCTGTAGCTCTAGCGCTGTGCTCTAGCGCATGGCCCGGCCCTGCCGCCCTGTAGCTCTAGCGCTGTGCTCTAGCGCTGTGCTCTAGCGCTGTGCTCTAGCGCATGGCCCGGCCCTGCCGCCCTGTAGCTCTAGCGCTGTGCTCTAGCGCTGTGCTCTAGCGCTGTGCTCTAGCGCTGTGCTCTAGCGCGGTGCTCTAGCGCTGTGCTCTAGCGCTGTGCTCTAGCGCTGTGCTCTAGAGCTGTGCTCTAGCGCGGTGCTCTAGCCTTGGCCCGGCCCTGCCGTCCTGTAGCTCTAGCGCTGTGCTCTAGCGCATGGCCGGGCCCTGCCGTCCTGTAGCTCTAGCGCTGTGCTCTAGCGCATGGCCGGGCCCTGCCGTCCTGTAGCTCTAGCGCTGTGCTCTAGCGCGGTGCTCTAGCGCTGTGCTCTAGGGCTGTGCTCTAGCGCATGGCCGGGCCCTGCCGTCCTGTAGCTCTAGCGCATGGCCCGTTGCGCAACACCCTGCGCTGCTTTGACGTGCGTCGATTATTCTTGTTAGGCGTTTCCTTCTAAGTTGGCAGCCGTGAGCGACGGACCGGACCGCAGCGTGCAGCCCGGGCGCTCCGCCTCTTCTCCCTCCCACTCATCGTATAGCTTTGCCTTTCGACAATTCGTGTTAAGTTAAGTTTAAGTCAGCAGTTTAAGATAACAATCACTACGGGCACAGTTCCCCAACATGAACCGGGTGTTTCTTTGAATGCGTAATGAACAGTGTTGCGGGATTGCATACTCTCCAACGCTGCAGGGGCCATAGCGCCTTACGGGCGAATGGGGTAGGCAAACCCGCAACACTGTTACGCATTCAAAGAAACACCCGGTACACAATAAATGATAGACTGATTATGAAAACGTTAAATGTTTGCGAACGTCATAGGAGTGACCCTGTCTGTTTTTGGACCACACGAGCCGGAGTATCCGTGGCCGGCCGCTGAGCAACGGCCAGCCGCCCCGCCCACACCCGCCCCGCCCCGCCCCGCCCCGCCCCGCCCCGCCCCGCCCGCCCCATTCGCAGCGCCGCGGCGCGCCTGCAGGTTCATAGGTCTCGCGCACGGCGTTAAATCACGGCCTATTCTGCCACCCCTTCTCGTGGGAAAGGCTGTGGCCGGGAACAATGTCGGCCGGCCCGGGCCCTGGCGGCCAGGCTGGCGGGGCGGGGCGGGGCGGGGCGGGGCGGGGTGGGGCGGGGTGGGGCGGGTCGCCCACGCGTTCTGAACAAGACGGAGACGGTTGTGTTACGCGTTACCACGCGTTACGCGCCCGCGCCGCAGTTACCTCGTCGAGACTTGACGTTCCCTATGACGGCGTCAGGATAAGCCGTGAGGCACTTGGGGCGGGGCGGGGCGGGGCGGGGCGGGGCGGGGCAGCAGAGCCGCAGATCTGGATCAGACGGCCACTGGCACTGCGACAAGATATCAATGCTTGCCAGGCGGTGCGCTCCGCTCGTCCATCTCGCTCGGCTAATTGACAATTTGATAATGTTTCTGTTGGCATCGCGGACGCGACGTCCCTGCCCGGCCGTGCGGGGCGGGGCGGGGCGGGGCGGGGCCGGGCGCGGCGGGGCAGCCATCACTCTATCTCTCTATCCACCGGCCTCTATCGCATCGGCTCGCCTGGCCTGGCCTGCCCTGGACTTGAGCAAGATTGACGCAAAGCCTCGTCGCAATGCGTACTGCGGTTAGGGCGGGGCGGAGCGGGGCGGGGCGGGGCGGGGCGAGAGAAGCAGGCATTTCGTTCGTTTGGAGGAAAGATCGCAGAGATGTGAGAGCCGCATTGACGCCAACTGCATTCTGACCAGGCGAGACTGACGGAATCGGGGGCATCGAGAACGCATGGCAAAGAAGCAAGAAGCGGCTGTGTGGTCATTCTATTTTCTATGGTAAATATATGTCCCTGGTTCGAGCAAATTTATTTTCTTCGAACAAATAGACGATTCGAATGTGGAGCATGTGAAGGACAGCCGGACCTAGTGAACCGATCCACCACTGTGAAAAATATATGTGTAAGTTCACGACTTTTTTCGTAACTTGTGATTTACAAACGGTGTTGTAACTTTACGATAAGAATTACAAGTCGATACCAAAAGTGTCCTTAAAATTTTGTAATTTTACAATTTGATATCGTAACTTTACGACATTTCTCATGGAAAATTTTCCCGTAACTCTTACAAATATTTCTCACAGTGACGGGGGCAGCTCGACAGGGAGCCCTCCGTACCCCGCATCGCCCCGCCCCGCTCCGCCAGCACAGCACATCACAACACTCCAACGTGTCCTACAGGTTTTGGTGGTGTGAGGCACAGTGTGTCCGACACACACTTATTGTGTAGGTGGATGTTTAAATAGTTACTGATACGCGCGTGACACAGGTTGTGTCAAGTAATTTCTACACCAGCACACAGCACACAGGCTGGTGGGCGAATCTGGTGGGACAGACATGGGGACCACGTCAGGAAACGCGCGCTGAGGATTGCGAGAGGTCTAGTCTTGTCTTATATAGGGGGGTATTCCGGGGTATTCCGCTAAATCGCAGTCCGGAAGTGAGAAGATGTAAAGAAGTGACAAAGCGGAGGCGGAGGCAGAGAACACTGCTGCTCCTGGACACGTATGAGAAGTTCACTTATTTTGCGTTTATTTTGGTTTCGGTTAAGGTTCCCAGTGAATCGACGGACGCGGCAATGTGAAGTTTTCATACCACTCCGGGGTCAGCTGTCGTCTGCCGTTTCCGCTTGCGTTTTGCAACTTCTTTACATCTTCTTATCCACTGTGAGAAATATTCGTAAGAGTTACGGGAAAATTTTCCATGAGAAATGTCGTAAAGTTACGATATCAAATTGTAAAATTACAAAATTTTAAGGACACTTGGTATCGACTGGTAATTCTTAAACGAGCACAAATAAGCGTTCGTAAACATACGATTTCGATTGTAAATTTACAACACCATTTGTAAATCACAAATTACGAAAAAAGTCGTAAACTTACAGACATATTTTTCACAGTGTCTCCTGTCTACGATTTGGCGGAATACCCTAGTAAGCTCCACAACCGTGGTGTCCACTTTGTCGGCACTGTCTATCCCCGTGTGGTAACGGAAGTTCAGTTCGGTAGGTCGAGTCTTGCTGTACATTAAGCTCCCAAATCATAAAGTAGATCAAATTTATCCCCCCCCCCACCCCCACCTCCCCCGCACAAAGGGAAGCCCAGTTCCGGAGTACACCAGCCTGACTTATCGGGGGCAGCTTACAGTCCTCTGCTTGCACCACGCCGACGAGAAGGTCAAAACAGACTGTGATATACAGATGTGTATACCTCACTCTCCGGGGTAATTAACAACCTCGATGAGCATCGGTCGGCCGTCCCCTCCCGTCTCAGCTCCGCCCGGCCCAGCCCCTTCCTTACCTTGCCCTGTCCAGGGGCGCTCTGCATTCAATCCCCCGCCCCGCCCCGCCCCGCCCCGCCCCGCCCCGCCCGCCCCGCCCCGCCCCGCTCTGTCCGGCATCTCTTCGCTGAAATCAGACTTGACCGGGCCTCAGGCCTCCGGGCTCCGGGCGCTTCCTCCCCCCACTCCCTCTAGCCGCGGATGCGCACCCGCCGCCGGTCCTGCGCCCGCGCCCCGCGCCCCGCGCCCCGCGCCCCGCGCCCCGCGCCCCGCGCCCCGCGCCCTGCGCCTCGCGCCCCGTCCGCGAGGGTGGCTCAGCTCCTTCCCGACCCGCCGCGCCGGCTGGCTAAACGTCCATGACCTGTGGTGCGGGGCGGGGCGGGGCGGGGCGGGGCGGGGCGGGGCGCGGCCGCCGTGCCCCGCTCCACCTGCCCGGGCCCGGGAGAGGAATGCAGTTAATTCACGCCGATCGGCCGGCGCGGCGAGGCGATGCAGTTGGAAGCAGTTCACTTGCGCATCAGGCTGTGTGCGGTGTGCGGTGTGCGGGGGGGGGGGGGGGACACGCGGCGCGCCCCCAGAGTAAGCTGCGAGATCATCCTAAATTCATAATAAAAATGCGCGCGAAGCGTGGAGAGTAGCGCGGTTGGCGGTACAGCACTGTCATTAGCGTTGGCTATGTGAAGCTCTCGAGGGATATGATCGCTACCGTCCACCGTCCTCATCCCACTCGCCCAGGTGTTAGGCTAAGTACAGGTTGCGTCCGCTTGTGGGTCGACTGAGAACCATCATCAGGTTTGAGATGTCGCTATCCAGCATCCTCCGCATCTGCCAGATTATTTGCTCAAGGACATATCCGCATAGGCTTCGACTTATTTCCGCCCACGAGCCGTTTCTTTTTTCGTTTTTGCCACTAGGCTGCAGGCTGCACCCGTTCAACGCGGGGTGATGGGCGACTCGCTGTGGAAGAAACGAGCGGCCACACTCGAGCCCGGGTGCCCACCCCCAAGCCGCCCCGCCCCGACCCCGCCCCACCCCGCCAGCAGGCCCCGCCCGCCAGGCCCCACCCCGCCCCGCCAGGCCACGCCCTGCTCCCACGGGGCCTGAGCAGGACGCGTAAAAGGGAGGCTATCGGCAGCATCATCGGGCGGGCCGGGCTATCAACGGCCATCAGCAAAACGGGTATTAGCGCGCCTCCACGCCAGGCCGCGCGGAAAATGACCCATGCTAAGAGGAAAGCTCTTCATCTTTTGTAAAACTCGACGCAACCTCGGAGGCCTTCCCTAGCCCCGCCCATGCGCCGGACGCCATGGCATGTTCGGTACAGTCAAGGTTCCTAACTTCGGACTAGCGCCCTAACGTCGGACAACTCGCTGTATTTCACTGTTGACGCCCGTAAATCGGTAATCCGCAAGCAAAATATAACTTCTGCGGCATTGTTTGGAAGGTGATGACTTCGCGATTCCATTACCGCCCAAAAAACCTCCGATTTCAGTGACACTGTTCTCTCCAAAAATTATTAAACATCGCATTTTGGAGTCGCCAATATCTACCTTTTTACTGTCGGCCTTACCAAACTTTGGGGCTCTCACCGGTCGACGCTCGGATCATTCCGACCGATCCATATATGAAACTAGGTTATTCTTTTAGCTACACTTTAACCTTGGAATTTTTTTTTTATGTCATCCGGTTTTCATTTGGGAGACGATGCTGCATAGCGCGCTAAAGTCGGACATAGGCTTTTACGTGCAAAAGGGACTGTTGTCCGGATTTAGGGCACTTTAAAAGCAATCTTTGAGCAGTTCTGCAGGACAAACAATAACAGATGAGAAAAATTTGACGGGAGGGTGTAGTAGTATTTTTCATGGAGTTTCTATCACCCTTATCAATTTTTCAATTTTCATATTATTTCAAGGCTGTCCGGATTTAGGGCACTTTGGTTCCTAATTCCGGACACTGTTCCTGCAGCCCTCACCAGCACACCGTGGGGCAAAATATTTTTTTTGGAGTGGTCAAAGGTGTGTTTTGACATCAAGTTTCTTGAATCCTCACCATTTTTTTCTTATATTAGAACTGTAGAAATGGCAGGCGTTTTTCCCTCAAAACCGTCCGGATTTAGGAACCATCACTGTACTGTACTTCATACCGGGCGCTTCTGCGCTTCTGCCCCCCTGTCCGTAAGGCGCCATGGCCCCTGCAGCGCTGGCGAGTATGCAGTCTCCCAACACTGTTACGCATTCAAAGACACACCGGTACACGCATGCATTGCTGCTTTTCTCTACAGGTAGCCTCGCTGGTCTTCATCCCTCCTCATCGCCCTGAGAGCTCCCCTCTCGCCGCTCCATCGTGAGCGCACCGCTTCTCTGCTCCGCGAGGGGGCATCCACTCCCCATCCTAGTGTACACGGGATTTCTACTGATTTCACAAGATTTCTCTCAGATTTCGAGAGATTTCTCTGAGATTTCATTAGATTTCATGAGATTTCACAAGATTTCTCTGAGATTTCATGAGATTTCACAAGATTTCAATGAGATTTCATGAGATTTCTCAGTTAGATTTCCAAGGATTTCATCGAGATTTCTGAGGATTTCATCGAGATTTCCGAAGATTTCATCGAGATTTCTGAGGATTTCATCGGGATTTCCGCAGGTTTGTACACAGGATTTCTCGAGTGGTTGCCCCCTCGCTGCTCCGCTTTCTTTAGGGCGCTCTCTCGCGGACGCGCCGCCGCCGAGGAGCCCGGCCAGGCCCGGCGGGGCGGACCCTGTCCTGTCGATACCCATCGACGGCAGTCGCCCCCCGCCGCCCCCCGCCGCCCCCCTTCCGCGCCGCCCCGCCCGCCCACCCAGCGCCAGCCGCGCACCGCGTATCCGCGCGCAGCTATTCAGATCGCCAATGATACGGTTTTGATTTATAGAGGCAATTGCCGCATCCGGAAATTGGGGAACGGAAAGGAGAGTATCAGAAAATGAGAAGGGCGTTTGGCGAACACCTCTGCGTCCGCGTGGCGGTCGCCGACCACAAGCAGTCAGCTGGGCGCGCCACGCCCGCACGCCACCCCGCCCCGCCACGCCCGCCCCGCCCCGCCCCGCCCCGCCCGCCCCGCCCCGCCCCGCCCCCGCCACGCCCGTGCCGCCCGGCCGAGTCACGACTCCACCAATCCGAGGGTATCGATCGGGACATCGAAACATGGGCCGTGGGCGCGTAGGTAGGGGCTGCGTGTGGACGGGGCGGGACGGGACGGGGGCGGCGGCCCCGGGTGCCCACGGGTGGCTGCGGGGGCGACAGGGGCGACCTCGGTGCGCCCCGCCGCCTGCAGGGTGATTCCGAACAGCGTTTAGTAGTGCGCTCTCTCTCTCTCTCTCTCTCCTTATGGCCGTGCTCCATGAGTGCGACAAGGACAGAGGGACGAAACCACTGTGCGGAATCACCCTACTGGGCTGCGGCCTGGGGGCAGGGTGCGGGGGCGGACCATTGGGGCCACGGTTGTGCCGCCCCGCCCCGCCCCGCCCCGCCCCGCCCCGCCCCGCCCCGCCCCGCCCCGCCGCGCCCCGCCCAGGACACAGGACAGCTGCATGCCTCTCTTGTTTTAAGATCTTGTCGGGCCGCTCGTTATTGATATGCCCCGCGCCGCCCCGCGCCCGGCCCCGCGCCGCCCCGCACCCCGCTACGCGCTCTGGTGACATGTGATCGATTATGTACCTAGGCGATGTCTCTCTCTAGATTGTCTCTACATTTCTCTCTTCCTCCTGATTGGAGAGCGCTGCCGCTCCGCTGTCCTCATGGGGAGCGCGCCCTGCCCTGCCCTGGCGGCTGTGCCCTGTCGCAATAGCATTGACACGGTGGGCCTGCACGTGCACGTGCACGTGCACGGCCTGCACAGAGACGGGCGGAGAATCACCCGGCACGTGGCGCCTAAACTATATGGTCCTAGCCATGCACGTGCTTGGGTACTCAGGCTATACTGGTAAATGTTAGGGAGCTGAACATGGAAGGGAGAGAAAGAGAGAGAGAGAGAGAGGAAAGGGCGGAAGAAGAAGAGAGAGAAGGGAAAGGAAAGGAAAGAAATAAGGTAGAGAGGCACATTGTAGGGCATACAGGTACGGTACACCGGAGAGTTTGCTTGGGTACACGCGAAAATTGGTGGCGCCACTGATCCGGCAACGTTAAGCATTAAGAGCTTCGAGTTACAAGATGCTGTCCGCGGAGTGTGCGCTGCGCTCTGACACGAGGGGTATCTCACTTCCTCCAATCAGCGTACCGGGTGTTTCTTTAAATGCGTAACAGTGTTGCGGGATTGCATACTCTCCAGCGCTGCAGGGGCCATGGCGCCATGGGCCTTACGGGCGAATAGGGTAGGCAAACCCGCAACACTGTTACGCATTCAAAGAAACACCCGGTACGTCCTTCGTTCCAATCATTTTCCAATCACAGTCCAATCACATAATTTCACGACAAAAATGCACATTTAACACTTTTAACACCTTAAAATTGAAAAAAATCGATTCGCTGATGACAATTTTATAGATTTCTGTGACTTTGGTAAAATTTTACCTCCAATCACAACTCAACTCTCCAATCCGAGGGGGAATTCACTTCCGTAATACACTGTACACCTGATCCATGTATTACGCCGTAATACACGTTATGTAATACCGAAAAACACGAGAATGTGCTGTAAAGTGATAAAATCTTGTGTGTAATACAGATGTAATACAGGTGTAACACCGTGTAATACCGAGTAGTCTGTACAAAATTTTCGATGTGAATTCCCCCTCGCTCCAATCAGTGTACACTGTACACCCATCTGAAGAGTGAGGGACCCCTCGCCCTGACACCACGCCGCGCTGCGCCGGTCCGGCCCGGCCCGGCCCGGCCCGGCCCGGCCCCGGCCCAGGCGCTTGAGCTGCGTTTCATTCACCTCGCGCCGCGCCGCGTCCACAGTCGGCTCGGGTCAGGCTGAGCCCCGCGCGCCGCACCGCCTCGCGCCTCCCGCAGCCGAGTGTTGCGCGGCTCCGACTGTATGTCCTGTCCACAGCCGCTACAGCCGCGCCGTGCTCGGCCGTGCTCCGGGCAGGCACGGAGAGGATCTAAGAAAGGGGAGGACTAGACTAGCCCCGGCGAGGTGAGGCGAGGCGGGGCGAGGCGGGGCGAGGCGAGGCGCGCGTTAATTGCAATATCGCAGCGAGCGCCTCAATGACAAGAAGCGTTGACACTCGGCTATATAATTGGCTGAGCGATGCACGTTTCTTCAGGTCGATAAAGCAGGGGACTTGATGATGGGCAAGACGAAATCCATACTGCTTTTTGCCGCCTCCGTGGAGGGGACAGGGAAGAGTGGGGGGGGGGGGGGGGCTGCGTTCGTAGCGTAGGGGCCCCCTCCTCCTCTCGAGTCAGCACTGAAGAGCAAGTACGCGTGTTTCGGATGCACGCCCCGATAGGCTCTAAACCCCGCCGGGCCGCACAGCCGGTACACTAATTTACTGCGTTCGGCAACGCACTTGCACTGAGGGAGCGCTTTGCTCCGCTGAGCTGCGCTGCGCTGCACTTCCTCTGCCTTTCTTCTTCTTCTTCTTCTTCTTCTTCTTCTTCTTCTTCTTTTTTTGCCCCGCGTCTCACGTCCCCCCCTGCAGGGCACTGCACCCCCGCCCCGCCCTCTCGTAGTCTCGTTGTGTCCCACGGTGTCACGCGTGTAATTGAATCCGCTTTATTAGAGTCCGAGTCACAGGGGCACAGGGCGGTGCGGTGCAGTGCAGGCGCTGAGCCTGAGCGGCGCCAGGTCAGGAGTCGGGAGGGGACTGCTGACCTGACCTGTCAAAGTAAGGGTCACCCCGACGGCCTTCACTAGAAATTCAAGCGTACGCCGATTTTTCTGGGTTTTCGTGATTTTTTTAAAAATTTGTTTTTTCTGATATTTTCTTGATTTTTTTTCTTGATTTTTTTCCGATTGTTTTCAAAGATGCACCCTAGTTTTTTGAATGATGGGCCCCTCGAGTATACTTTTGAATGCCTGCAAGCGGCGGTAACGAGTATAGGCAAACCCGCAACGCTATCGGGTGTGTGCGGGCGTGTGCATCGCGCCATACCCTCGCAGGCGGAAGCAGTATTGCCAGATAAGTAGGCAAACATTGCCCACGATACACACTGGTAATACTAAGGCGTAACATAGCGCCTTTCGTGAATCGTACAGTCCGTGCGCTCTTCTTGAAGCGTAAAAGAGCTCATGCACTCCTTTTCTCCTATCTAAATACATGGGAGTAATTTACTTGGAGCGTAGTTGTACGCTTCAAGAAGGGCGTACAGCCGCGCTTTAGTTTTACCAGTGCACCTGTGTAAAGCGGGCGGCATCGACGCGTGCCTAACTCTCCGCTAAAGGAGAGTTTACTTTGCCTATCGTTGACAATCTTTTCCTGCTTAGCGGGCAACATCACTGGATGGAAGCTCCAGAAGTTCGCCCAGAGGTCTTCCAAGACGAGCGGGCGGCATCGAAGCTAAGGGAGTTTGCCTATCGTTGACAATCTTTTCCTGCTTAGCGGGCAACATCACTGGATGGAAGCTCCAGAAGTTCGCCCAGAGGTCTTCCAAGACGTCGTTTTGCTACCCTTCGGCCCCTCCTCTCCGGTGGGACAGCAGAGCCGCTACGCATCCGTCAAAGGAACTGATTAATGATCCACCCAAAGGGCGCCAAGGAGTGGGCGTTGTCGACGTTCCGCCCCGCCCCGCCCCGCCCCGCCCCGCCCCGCCCCGCTGCTCACCTCATCAATGCCGCCGCAGTGCCTCCCTGGTCCTCTGGTCATCGGCGGCCCATGGCTGGCCGGGCCGGACAGACGGCAGGAAATTTACCAAACAGTAAGCGGCAAAGGAACAGATGAATAAAAAGAGAGAGAGAGGGAAGGAATGATGTCGGGTGATGCGAGGTAGAGAGGGAGAGGGAGAGAGAGAGGGAGAGAGAGAGGGAGAGAGGGAGAGAGGGAGAGAGACAGAGAGACAGAGAGAGAGAGAGAGAGAGAGACAGAGAGAGAGAGAGACAGAGAGAGAGAGAGAGACAGAGACAGAGAGAGAAAGGGGGGGGGGTCAGAAAGAGTAAGATAGCGGTTGAGTGAGAAGGAGAGAGGGCAGCTTTCGGCAGCTTTGCTCATTAAAATATCTGGGAGTCCTCCACTGGCTCCTCTCAACCGGAGGCCTGGACGAGGCCTGGCCGCTCCAGTGTCGCCCGCCGCACCGCGTCGCTGTCCCCACGCCTAGTGTAGGTGGGTAGAAGAGGGAGAAAGAGATCGAAAAACGTCTGCTATCCAAACGCAAGTCTACTTTCATTATTTATTATTTTAAACATCTTTAGAAATATTTGTTTTAAAAGCTTGCCTAGTATTTTGAACTGGTGGAGTAACACAACGCGGCATGACCAATACTTTGGGAGAAGGGGGATAATCAGTCACGTTAAAAAGGCTTAAAGCTTGATCGAAACGGCGGAGAATTTACCGCAACATCCGCGTCACATTGGGGAGCACTGCCATCGTTCCGGCCACAACTTAGGCCGCAAAAAGCTTTCATACATTTCTCTCATGACGCATCGAGTGGCAGGCAGGCGGGCAGGCAGGCAGGCACAGCCCGTAGCGTTTCGGAACCACATGGTTGCCGCGGCGCGCCTCATGATCGCTGTGACTCATCAAGGACGGTGGTTGGGCTGTACCCGCCGCCCCGTCAGCGTCCTCTACCTTCACAGACGTAACGTCGGAGTGGAATTCCCTAATTGGGAGATTTTGGTCATGAATGTTTGGACTCGAGCCGCCCTCCCCTTCCTTGCGGCATTTCATTTGTTGGCCACGGACTTATGGTCACGTCCAAATGGACGGCGGAGTAGCCAGCGAGAAAGATACAGAGAAAGAGAGAGAGTGAGAAAGAGTGAGAGAGAGTGAGAGAGAGAGAGAGAGAGAGAGAGAGAGAGAGAGAGAGAGAGAGAGAGAGAGAGAGGGAGAGAGAGAGAGACGGAGCGGACCGCCAACTCTTTCTTTTCTTCTCATTCCCCCGTCTCGATTCCCACTCTCTTTCTTTATCTTATTTAATTTCTCTCCAGTGCTCCGCGCCGCGCAGGCGGCCCTACCCCGCGAGCCGGGGTTGGCCCGGGGCTCCTCAGGCGCGGGGTATCTCCAGCAGGACCAGCGCGGACCTGCCGGCAGGCGGCGCCACCGTACGGGGGCCGGGCGGGGCGGGGCGAGGGGCGGGGGTCGCTCGGAGCGCGCGGGAACTGAACGGGCCGACGGGGGGCCCTGAGATCGATGTGCGGGTGGTGCGGGAGTGCGGGCGGGCGGCTCGGCTGCCACGGCCAGCGCTGGGGGAAACAAACGCTCCACATCTCCAAAGCTTGTATGCGTTCCGTGCGAAATGCGACGTGTCCCCGTGTGCGCGTGTGCGGGCGAGCGGAGCTGAGCTGAGCTGAGCGGGCAGGGCGACGTGAGGCTTGAGCGGGTCCAGGCGGCGGGCGCGCCCCGCCCAACAGGAACAGGAGGTGAGTGGACTGGAGTGCGTAGCGCGGCGCGGCGCGGGGGGCGCGGGCCGCTCCATGTGTTGACTACACCAGGGAGGGCCAGTGCCTCCTCTCCTCTCCTCGGCGCGCGCCCCCGCCCCGCCCCGCCCCGCCCCGCCGCTGGGACCTCGCGGGGCTTTTGCGTTACTTTGGTCAGTATTCGAGCCCCCAGCCGACTGATTCAGAAGATCGCTCGGGTACTTCTGTCCTTGTCGCACTTATAGCGCACGTCCATGTCCAGCATAGGGCACCGCCACAGGTGCGACAAGGAAGGGGGAACGAGAGCGATCTTCTGAATCAGGCGGTAGGTACGACCCGCGGAGGGCATAGGCGGGCAGGTCACCGCTGTGAGGCGCAGGTCTTGGTTGCGCCCAGGCATGATTCGCCTGACTCTGTTGCAACCAGCATTAACGGAGTGACCTAACCTCAAACCGAGGCAACACTCGTCTCACACGTAAATAAAAAAAATGAGTCGTCAGAGCTAAGAAGTTAGATAATATCGAAACACGCAACAAATTCGCTGTGGGAACTATAAATTCTTGGCTGTGACACTCAATCTACATTTTTCCGTGCACTCACACACACTCGGGCAACCGCTGTTTCAGGCCCGTCGGAGCCGCTGCGCTGCAGGGCGGAGCTGAAGGAGGCCGCAGGCATGGACAGGCTCTCCTGTTGCACCCGATGAGACCGTAGTCGGGAGGAGCGGGAGACAGGAGGCCTACACCTACACGCTCGGGTCGCGCCGCGCCGCGCAACCTCCGGACCAAGGCAGCCATGCCTTTCGGACTGGGCTGGACCAACGACGACTGGCTGGAGGAGCTGACAGGCAACCTCACATTCACAATCCCAGGTGAGAGCGGGGCGCGGGGCGGGGCGGGGTGGGCCGGGGCGGGGCGGGGCGGGCCGGGGCGGGGCGGGGCGGGGAGGCGCCGGCCCGCAGAGGGAATGCACTGTACGCGCGGCCGACTTGTTGGTCGCCACATGCGCACCGCAAGTTGCAATAGTTAGATAGGGACCCACACGCTAAACCCTTTTGCACTTTGCTGTGCATAAGCCTTGCAGGATTTTAAGCAACCATACACACTAAACCCTTATGCATTATTTTGTGCATAAACATGCAGAATTTTATGCAGCCATAAATTATGCACATTTTTTGTGCATAGTTATGTACAAATTGTGCATATAACTATGCACAAATTGTGCATAGTTATGCATGAGATTGTGCATACTCTTATGGTTGCTTAAAACCCTGCATGTTTATGCACAATAAAATGCATAAGGGTTTAGTGTGTAACTATGTACATTTTTTTCTGCATTACTATATGCTTAACTCTGTCTCTTACGCACAAATTCAAGCACAAATTTGTCCATAATTATGTACAGTGTGTGCATAATTATGTACAATGTGTGCATAATTATGTACAATGTGTGCATAGTTTTGCATAAAATTTTGTGCATAACTATGGTTGTATATAACCGTGCATAACGATGCATAAATCATGCATAAGGGTTAAGTGTGCACAGCTTCTCGAGCGTTGTCCACACAAATCACAGGGACTCAGTCTGCGTTGGCGGTCTGGGAAAAATTTCATGCGTCTCAATTACGAAAACACAAAATTAAAAATGTGACAAAATATTACAATTCTGCAATGCCGTATTCGAGTATGTTTCGATGCCGTGCCGGAATGGTTCGCGAACCTCACATGGAAGAAAGTTTTGTTTCAAGCACGAGGCCAATGCGAGCAGGAGAGCCCCCTCGTCCTACCGCCTAGAACACTTAACACGAGGCAAAAGGCGCCCATCTCGGTGCTGGGGCGATAGTCGGGATGGTCGCTGGTAACACTTACGATAACGTGAACTTAGTCCAGCTGCTCGGTATGTGACCAGTGGGTGGGCCCCGCCCCGCCCCGCCCCGCCCCAAGCACACAGCAGGTGGCAGCCCCGGCAGCGGCGGTGCGGTGACTTCCCTCCTTGTGCCGGGCGGGGCGGCGGGGGCGGGCCGGGCCGGCAGCGGCGTCCATCCGGGCCGGACTGACTCTCGGGGCAAACAAACTGTGAGGCCAGGTCGCCCCCGACCCAAGCTTACCCGACCTCGGGTCGGGGGTGGTGTCCCCCCTGACACCTCGTCGGGCCCGGGGGAAGGGGCGGGGCGAGGCAACCGAGGACGGGGTGCACGGGGGTGAAAGGGTAAGAGGGCATGTTGTTTTATCACTCGGCCATCTGCGATATCGCCTCCCACCCCCTCCTCTCTAAACCCCCTCTAACCAGTGGCGATGTCAGTGCGGGCGGCCCGGCCCGGCCCTGCCCGGCCGGCTACCTTAACTACCTCCCCCAAGCCCTCAGGACTGGCCGCCCTGGCCGCGCCGCAGCCGCACACAGCTACCCCTTCCGTTCCCTTGCCCTCCCTTCGCTTCGTAGCGAGGGAGGGAGAAGGTGGGGACGGGGCGGGGCAGTGCGGGGCGAGGCGGGGCAGGGCGGGGCAGGGCGGGGCAGGGCGGGGCAGGGCGGGGCAGGGCGGGGCAGGGCGGGGCAGGGCGGGGCAGGGCAGGGCGGGGCAGGGCGCGGGTATGGCCAGCTGGGGCATGGCAGACTGCCACTATACTCAAGCCAGTAGAGCCAAAGCAGAGCCGCTGCTCCTCGCCACGCCACGTTGGCCATGGCGCCCCGTCCCGCCCCGCCCCGCCCCGCAGCGTCCCGCCCCGCCCCGCCCCGCCTGCCTGGCCCGCCCCGCCTGGCCCGCCGGTGCCGCACTGCGCGAGTTGCACTGCAGTCCAAAGGGCCGAAGGGAGCGGCGCCGGCGCCCCGGGGCGGACCGGCATGGGGCACGTGCGCGGGGCGTGACGCGAGCGTGACGCGAGCGTGACGGGGGACACGTGCGGGTTGACACGCGGTGTGACACGTGGGGTGAGCGTGGCGAGACGTGACGCGAGCGTGACGCGAGCGTGACGGGGGACACGTGCGGTGTGACACGTGGGGTGAGCGTGGCGGGACGTGACGCGAGCGTGACGGGGGACACGTGCGGTGTGACACGCTGTGTGACACGTGGGGTGAGCGTGGCGGGACGTGACGCTGGCCTCGGGATGGGTAATCACTCTCAGGAATGCTGGTATTCCATCGCCCCCGCCAGGGCGCTGTGCGCCACCGCCACCAACAGATCAGGTAGGTGCACGGGGAGGGCGGGGCGGCGCGGTCCGGTTCACTGTCAAAAATTGTCTTCGTAAAGTTACAAAACTTTTCGTAATTTGTGATTTACAAATAACGTTGTAAATATACGATCGGTACCGTAAATTTACGACAGCCTGTTGGTGCTCCTTTAAGAACGACTAGTCGCTACCAAGTGTCGATTTAGTTTTGTAATTTTAGAAATTGATACCGTATACACGGTAAAAACTGTTTATTGATGTCCAGGGATCATCGGAACGATTCAGGAAGGGCCTTATGCAGTTTTTACGCCACCGTCCTTGAATCGTTCTGATGGTCCTTGGACATCAAGGAACCGTTTGTACCGTGTAACTTAACGATGTTTCTCATCGAAAATTTTACGTAACCTTCACAAATTTTCTCACGGTGTTCGAACACAACGCGGCACGTAGACTTGCTGTTAGGCTTTGCTTAGTAATAGTTAGTCGTTAAAAAAACTTTTTTTTTGCATTCAAACTCGTGTTTTTGCACTGAAACCCACTACAAAATAAACGGTCAGAGAGGCCATTAAGCCATAGGCGCCCGGTAGGTAGGCAACACGGCGAGTCTCTCCCCCCCCCTCCCCGTTTGGAAAAGAGCACCCTGGTCATAACGTCAACTTGTAAAAAGGAAGAAGTTTCTCAAGAAAGACAAGGTAGAGGAGTGTGGATAGGTTAAGCGTGCACCTCTTTCGATGCGGTCCGGCGGCATCCTGATTGGTAGGCAATATCGTACCGGGCCTGGGCGCCGGTTGCCTACCTGGAAAGGCTGAGCACGGGCTCCCGCTGACCTGCGTAATGCTGCCTTCAGTGCTCGTCGAGGGAGGGCTGAGGGGTAATTGATTCAGGGAAAGAGTTTTTCCGTTTACTGCTGTGCGGGACTCTCTGGTTAACAGCGCGGGCTGGGGACGTCCGCGCGCCCTCCCCGCCCCGCCCCGCCCCGCCCCTCCCCGCCCAGCCCCGCACCCGCCCGGCCCCGCCCTGCCCCGCGCCGCACGCCCAATCTGAGCGCAGTGCACGCCAGGGTTGGCATAGAGTATTAAATTAAATTTTTATTTTATTTTATTTGGTCAAATAATATTGCCCTTCTCTCCACTGCGCGGCGTCCTGCGCTTCAGTCAGCGTTTAACCTGGCTGAAACTCACGACGCTATCAACTGCGAATTTATAAAGTCCTCTTGGAGGTCATGAGGTGTCCACACTAAACCCTTATGCACTGTGTTGTGCATAAGCCTTGCAGGATTTTACGCAACCATAACTATGCACAAATTTTTATGCATAACTATGCATAACTCTGTCCCTTATGCACAAATTTGTGCATAATTATGTACAATGTGTGCATAGTTATGCATAAAATTTTGTGCATAACTATGGTTGTATATAATCGTGCATAACGATGCAAAAATCATGCATAAGGGTTTAGTGTGTCCCCAGGTATATTGCATTTGGCACAATTTGGCACAATTTGGCCCCATTTAATACTCTATGCCAAACCCTGGTGCACGCATTTGACAGATGAGACAACAACTACTGGGGCGTGCGCGTGCGGGGCGGGGCGGGGCGGGGCGGGGCGGGGTGGGGCGGGGTGGGCTGCAGTGTTCTCGGGTGGACAGAGCTCTGCTCTCGGCGCGCGATGATGCATCGACCCGAATGCGACGTGGGCTGCGACGCGCATTGCAGCCAAGTCCCCCATGGTCCCGGAGCTCCGCACAGAGCTACACTGCACTGAGCTGCTCCGGGGTAGGGGTGGGGGAGGAGTGGCTGCGATGGGGACGGGCTAAGTCGTCAGTAAGGGTTACAGCAGCCCCTTTTTCCCAATCCTTTTTTCCCAACAGAAAATTTTCCCACTTTCTAAATTTCCAATCAGACTTTCCCAAAGAAATGTTTCCCAGACATGTATCTCCCCATTTTCTTTTTTTCCCATTTTCATTTTTTCCCATTTTATTTTTTTTACCATTTTATATTTTTCCAACTTAGTCTTAGCTTTTCGAGAAGTCTTCTACAAGGTGAAGGTAAAAAGGGGTGCCAAAGACTTCCTCAGTCGACATGTTGATGACTGCCCATTTGCCTTGCTTTTCTTTTATATTCTTCAACTACATTTTCGAGGGGTGGCGTTTTATGGAAAATCGTGACCGTCACATAGCAAAACTGAGAGCTGAATTTGTTAATATGCAGTCGGAAATTAAGCGCAGCTATCTCCAAACACGTACTGAAAACTACTGTATATGTGACGTCAGCAACTTTGGACGACGGACGCAGTCGTGCCTGGCATGCTGGTTGTAAATAGTACCCTGGGGAGAGAGGGGTTGTGGACGGGGGAAGAGGGGGCATGTGTAAGGGTGAGTGGCCTGTTAGTACGGCTGGGCAGGGGCCGGGCAGGGGCCGGGCAGGGGGGGGAGCAGGGAGGGAGCTTTGGAGAAAAGATAGGCCCTGGCCGGGGCGGGCCGGGCCGGGGCGGGGCGGGGCGGGCGGGGCGGGGTGGGGCGGGCCGGGCCCGGGCGGCCAGAGAGGATGGCTTTGGATAGTCACGCCATGCATACGAGCCCCCTACTGCCATCCAGCACGCGAGGCGAGGGGACCCGCGCCGGCCAGCCCCCCCCCCCCACCCACCACCCAGCTCTGTTGGGCGCTCAGTGCCTATCGCGAATGTATATGTATTAAGCTGTCGCCAGTGGGTGTGGCCCGCCCCCCAGCAGGCGAATAAGGGGTGTAGCTCATCCCCACCCCCTCCCCCTGCCCTGCCTCTGGTTCGCAGTGTAGTTTCGGCGCGGCCGTTTATTTATCGCCCACCGCGGCCAGCATGCGTCGTGCTTTTAAAGCAGGGCCCCGCCTGGGGCAGTGCAGTGCAGTGAGGTGCGGGTGGGACCCTACCCGCGGGGAGGAGCCGTGCTGAGCTCGGGGGCGGGGCAGGCCAGGCCAGGCTGTGGCCGGGGGCACACTGCGAGAAAAAAACTACAGTTAATCCGGTTAATTTTCATACAGTCTTTTTCTGTAGTTTCAGGTACAGGATTCTCCGTGCTTTTTTGCCATTCCATTCCGTACCCCAAAACCTAGGATTGTTGAAGGCCAATAACTTTTTCATTGTGAGTCCAAACCCATGACATAAGTTAACATTTTTCGTTCGTCACGTCGAGACGAATCTATTTTTATAATTGGTTTTCCATTTCAACAATTTCAATTTTTAGGGTACGGAATGGAATGTCAAAAAAGTACGGAGAATCCTGTGCCTGAAACTACAGAAAAAGACTGTATGAAAATTAACCGGATTAACTGTAGTTTTTTCTTGCAGTGCAGGAGCGGGGGCGGAGGCGGGGGCGGGGGGGCGGGGGCTGCACTGCGAATCCAAGTGTGGAACATTCATACGCAAGGTTGCGTGGAACAAAGCGTTCCACGCCAAGAAGCGTGGAACACGGCAGTTCCACGCATAGAAGCGTGGAACACGGCAGTTCCACGCATAGAAGCGTGGAACACGGCAGTTCCACGCATCAAAATGTTCACCCGAGGGGGTATGCACTCGCGTAATAGTCGGGTCACTCTGTCCGTAATAGCACGCGTAATAGTCCGCGTAATAGTGGCGTGATAGACAAAATTCTCAGAAATTTAGCTATTTTGGGGTTGTTTTGGGCTGTTTTTAAGCTGAATCCCGATATTTATGAGGCGTAATAGAGCGTAATAGACGTAGTAGTCGGGTCACAGGTTTTGAGAGTGCATACCCCCTCGTGTTCACCCCAAAGAGACGTGAAGCAAGTATGTGTTAACATAGTTGGAATTCCACGCATGGAAGCGTGGAACTGCGGTGTTCCACGCTTCTATGCGAGGAACTACCGTGTTCCACGCTTCTTTGCGTGGAACGCTTTGTTCCATGCAACCTTGCGTATGAATGTGGATTCACAGCACAGTGTGGGGCGGTGGCCAGGGTGGGGTTTGGGGGCGGACCGCGCGCCCCGCGAATAAACGCCAGAGGGGCTCCAGAGAGCAATATTGAGGCGGGGAATACTCTGAAACACGACACGCGACGCGGCCGTCGCCTCGCCTCGCCTCCCGGCCACGAGCAGCGGTAGAGGAGAGAGGACGACAGGATGGGAACGGAAAGGGAAGGGGCCCGGAGGTATTTCTCCGCAGACTGCGCTCCTGGCCGCCGGGGAGCCAGAGAGGGCTCAGGGTGGCGGTTGAGGCGGGGTGGGGCGGGGTGGGGCCGGGCGGGTCGGGGCGGGGCGGGGAGTGCGAAGGCCACGCGAGGGCATTTACCCGAAAACGGCACTGGTAAAACAAATGTGCAGTTCCTGCACACTTACGTGTCGATTTGATGACTTTGCACACTATCTGGTGTAGAGACATAACTAAACATCACGTAATGTCTAGTTACTAAACGTTTCGTAATGTGCACACAAGTGCACACTTGGACACATACCCTTGGCATATGGTTACAATGGGATACTTCGAGAAACTGCACACCACATGGTGTGCAGTTGACTAAACGTTTCGACAAGTGTAGAGCAACTGCACACCAGTTGACGTTTAGATCAGCTCGACACCACCAAGTGTTTAGTTTTTGCACACTTCAAACTAAACACCAATTGATGTGCAGAACTAAACATTTGTTTTCCCAGTGGGAGAGTGAACAGACGCACAAATCCGTTGAAGCCATCGCCGAGTATAACGTTGTATTTGCAAGTAATGTTGTTTTATTACTCAAGCAAAGTGTCAACATATACACTGCGATTTTATACCTTGTGTTGTGATAAATCAGCAGGAATTCAAGCATACGCATTTTTGTGGACTAGGTGCAGGGCGTAAATAAAGTCTACCTGGGTCTCGGGTTTCAGAGTGTCTTTGTCTGACTTGTCTGACGCTGCAGGCGGTGGGACATGGTGCGACCAGTGGCGGGACCCGCAGAACATCCTGTACCACATCGCCAACACGTGCTTCGCGGTGGCCTACGTGGCGCCCATGAACAGCAACGGCGAGCTCTTCATGCAGTCCGCACTCATAGTAGGTACGTGGAAAAAGAAATGGCCTCAATCTATAAAGTATTATGAAAAAAGTACTTCCCTAACTGTCTGCAATGTTAAACTGAATTGTCATGTGACGATAAATAGTGCTACGAATATTTCGTCACAAGAGCTGTGATGAAACAGTCGTCACATGACATGCATCTCGTCATTTGACATGCACTGGTAAAACAAATGTGCAGTTTCTGCACACTTACGTGTCGAGTTGATGACTTTACACACTATCTGGTGTAGAGACATAACTAGACATCACGTAATGTCTAGTTACTAAACGTTTCGTGATGCACTGCACATACATTTTTGTGGACACATACCCTGGGCATATGTTTACAATGGGATACTTCGAGAAACTGGTGGGACACCACATAGTGTGCAGTTGACTAAACGTTTCCACAAGTGTAGAACAAGTGCACACAGTTGACGTTTAGTTCAGCTCGAACTAGCAAGTGTAGTGCTATTTGAAACTAAACACCAATTGATGTGCAGAACTAAACATTTGTTTTCCCAGTGTATCTTTCGTCACATGACATGCACATTTCGTCACATGGCGTGCAACATGCGTCACACTGTGATGAACCATTTGTCATTTGAACATTTACATACTCTCAGCCCGTTACTGATTTTTCGACATTGTCAGTATTCTGCTGCTTAACCTTTATAAGCTACTGACATTTTTTCATCAGTTGTACAATTTCACGTTACAAACTTTTCTATTATCCAGTAAGTTAGTTACAAACTGTACAGAATGACTTACGAATTAGTCAGATTAAAAACGTAGGTGTTACTAAGCTGACTAAACGTTTCCACAAGTGTAGAACAAGTGCACACCAGTTGACGTTTAGTTCAGCTCGACACTAGCAAGTGTTTAGTTTTTGCTTATTTGAAACTAAACACCAATTGATGTGCAGAACTAAACATTTGTTTTCCCAGTGTGCATCTTTCGTCACATGACATGCAACATTCGTCACATGGCGTGCAACATGCGTCACACTGTGATGAACCATTTGTCATTTAACATTTATCTCACCCCTACTCTCAGCCCGTTACTGATTTTTCGGACCCCATTGTCAGTATTCCTGCTGCTTAACCTTTATAAGCTACTGACAAATTTTTTTTCATCAGTTGTACAATTTCCTTTTACGTTACAACTTCTTCTATTATCAGTAAGTTAGTTACAAAACTGTACAGAATGACTTACGAATTAGTCAGTAATCCTGCTGCGTAAAAACGTAGGTGTTTACTAAGAAAAATATCAGTACAGGTCTGAGAGTGTGCTTGTGACGAACCTTTCAGGAGTAAAATTTAGCCCTGACTTTGTCGTAAAGTGACGACTTAAAATTCGCCAGTGTGCCTGTCTGTTTCCAGGTTTCATCCTGTTCTCAGCCTGGTCCTGGAACTCGATCTGCGCCCCGGACGCGTTCTCGTGGAACTTTGGCTTCGCGCTGCTCAACATGCTCCAGCTGTTCCACGCCGTGTACCGGCTGCGCCCCGTCAAGTTCGACCCCGAGCTGGAGGAGGTGTACCGCAACCTGTTCCAGCCCTTCAAGGTCAGCTCCGAGGGCCTGTGATTCAGTGTCGCCAGAAAAATAGGCAATAAGTAGCCCGAATACTGTCGAGTAAAGCGGGATGCATCTGCGCCTGCCTACTAGGCAACATGTGCGCACCTGTGCCAGGGTACTGCCTCGTAGCACGCACCAAATGCAGCCACTCCATATACTCCACTGTGTTCTGGCAACACTGCTGTGAATTCATAATTTTTGGAAGTGAAATGTGTTTTCTGCGAGGGGGCAACCACTCCCCATCGTGTGTACACGGGATTTCTACTGATTGCACAAGATTTATCTCAGATTTTGAGAGATTTCTCTCAGATTTCATGAGATTTCTCTCAGATTTCATGAGATTGCTCTCAGGTTTCATGAGATTTAACAAGATTTCAATGAGATTTCATGAGATTTCTCAGCTAGATTTCCAAGGATTTCATCGAGATTTCCGAGGATTTTATCGAGATTTCCGAGGATTTCATCGAGATTTTTGAAGATTTCATCGAGATTTCCGCGGGCTTGTACACAGGATTTCACGAGTGGTTGCCCCCTCGGTTTTCTGTATTTTATGAAATGGCCCCCTGCTCACAGGTGACGCGGCTCCAGTTCAAGAAGCTTGTGAGCGCCGAGTTCGCGCAGGTCATGTCGCTGCACGCCGGGGAGGCGTACGCCATGCAGAACCTGACGCGCACCGACCGCCTGGGCCTGCTGCTCTCCGGGAAGGTCAACGTCATGTCGGACCACCAGTTCCTGCACCCCATACTGCCGTGCGAGTTCCTGGACTCGCCGGAGTTTGAGTCCAGCAGGGCCAACGTGGACGACAAGTTTAAGGTACACGCGCACCCCGCACCCCTGCAGTGCCTGCAGCGCCTGCAGGTGATTCCGAAGAGTTTAGTAGTTCTCTCTCTTGCTCTTTATGGCCGTGCCGCATGCGTGCGACAAGGAGACTTTCAAATTACGAAACGGACGGACGGACGGACGGAAGCAAAAGTCACACGAAATAGGTAAATCCGCATATTTTCGAAAAGGGGAGAGTTCCAGGAGAATTATCATGCAAACATATAGGCGTTTCAATGCAACAGTGAATAGTAAGGAGCTTTTTTAACAGGTGATGCCAAACGGCATATCGCCAAAACGGACCCAAAACATCGCGTCGTGACTTCAAATGGTCTTAAACCACCGATAGTTTTGCAGGATAATGATCCTGGTAATCCTACCCTTCCAAAAATACATATATAGGTGCACCTACTTCGAGTGACGTTTGCTTTCATCCGTCCGTCCGCCCGTTTCTTAATTTGAAAGTCAGAGAGACGAAACCACTGAGTGGAATCACCCCACTACCCGGTTGGTTTCACTGTTAAACCAAGTGTGCAACTGTTCAACACTTGAATGTGTGCAACTTCCAGTCTTACACGTCCAAGTGTACAACTCGGTATTTGTGCAATTCCAAGTGTCAAACTTGCTAGTTGTACACTCTTGTAAGTGTTTAACTCGACATTTGTGCACTTGCATGTGTTTAACTTCCCCGTGCAACATTTGCCTTGTTGAACACTTGCAAGTGTACAACTGTCGAGTTAAACACTTACAAGTGTACGACTGGCGAGTTTGACACTCCCAATTGCACAAAATACCGAGGTACGCACTTATACCTGTTATACTGGAAGCTGCTCACTTACAAGTGTTGAACAGTTGAACACTTGGTTTCGCAGTGTTTCCGTGAGTTATTGTGGTTTCTGACCGGGTTTGGGTTTATGTTCGGCACAGGTGTCCATCATCGCGGCCACGTCGTGCCGCTACCTGTTCTGGCAGCGGACGGCGCTCGAGTACCTGTTCGTCAAGGAGACGTACCTCGCCACCGTGGTGAGCACCATCGTGGCGAGGGACATCACCACCAAGCTGTACTCCATGAACAGCAAGGTGAGTGAGCGTCAGGCCGGCTAGCCCTGCTGGCTGTCACTCGGCTTCCGGTAAGCACGGTAAAACTGGCCTCCTGGTTTTCAAGATAACTTTCAGGGACGTTTTGGAAAACTCAAGACCTTTCGTTAACGTTCTGAAAACCAGGACAATTTCCGAGACATTGCTCTTGGTTTTCAAGACATCGTCTTGAAATTATTCCACTTTTTCAAGACGATGTCTTGAAAACCAAGAGCAATGTCTTGAAAATCGACCCGGTCTTGAGTTTTCCAAAACGTCTTGAAAACCAAGCCGACAGTTTTACCGTGCGGTAGGCTCATGACGGTTCCGACTCGCCTTTGCTCTCCTCTCAGATCGTGACGCAGAAGGGCTCGCACCTGGACATCCGGCTGCCCGCGCTCACGTCCTCGCTGGGGCCGCGCGCCGCGCCCCGCCTGCTCAAGAACCGCACCGGCAAGCAGCAGCCCTCGCCGCCCAGCCACAGCAACGGTGAGTCAGGCTCCCACACGCTGTATGCAAAACCGGCATCTTGGCTTCCTAGCAGCGGATACTGGTTTCCAACAGCGGGTGGAAACTCTGTTGCCAAAATAGGCATGCAGAGGTGTTTTGTACGCTCTATATCTCAGAAACCAGAAGTGTTAGGCAAAAACCGTGGGTATATTTGGAATCCTCATAAAATTTCACGTGGCGTAGGCTATCAGTAGTGCCGCGGGTTAATGAAATAGTCGGTCATTTTGACGTAAGAAAGTAAAATTAGGGCAAAATGGCGCTCTGAAACCAGGATCGAAATTTTCGCTTTACCCCGGATATTGCTATTTTGTCATACTTAATGTGAGAAAACGGAGACACCAATTCAAAATCTGAGCTCAGATATGAATTCAGCGGGCTGGGCTCAGTTTCATGACGTTTCCCCGCAGACCTCCACGGCAGCCGGGAGCGGCTGGTGGACTCGCCCGCCAAGGAGAACAGCATCGCCAGGGAGAAGAAGTACCAGCAGGGCAAGATGCCGAACGGGCGTCTGGCCGAGGGCCGCCTGCAGCAGGAGATGGAGCCCCTGAACGAGCTGCCGTCCACGGACGACCTGACGGCCAGCGGCGTGGAGAGCTGGCTCGAGAGCAGCTCCAAGTACCACAGCTGTGAGATCGTGGACGAGTAGCCTAGCCGGGCAGGCCTGGCGGGGCCAGCAGCGGGAACATTAGTGATACATGTGAATGTTGCCTTGATAGAGTTGTTTTGTGTTTGTCAATTAATAGTGATATTTTTTTTAAAAGACCAACCAACCACTTAGCGATGGTATATGAAACAGCGAACAAGTTCGCGAAAATTGTTGATCTATATGCTGGTGTTGATTTTATGTACAAATATACCTCATGTGATAATTTTTATACAATAAATTTCAACATACTGATAAACTTTTTCCTTCATTTTAGTTTTCTAATCAGGGTGTCTTAACGATTACGAGAGGTAAAACTATGAGTCTCCTGCGACTAACGATAAGAGAAGTCAGAAGACAAGAAGGTCAAATGGGAGTGAGCCCCGCTCCGCCCCGCCCCGTCACCCCCTCCGCACCCCCCTTCCACCCCCTTCTCTGTCCGACCCCCGACAGGTCCCATTAAAGCGCTGATTGGAATCTGGAGGTGGCGTGGATGGAAAGGGTCCTGGGGGACTCAGTGGGGGCTCGCTAGAGGGAGGCGGGAGGGTCGGGAGAGTGAGGGGGGCTGGAGTGTGGGGGAGGGGGGGGAGGAAGTCGAGAGGTGCGCGGCGCAGCGCGGTCTCACCGGTCAGACCTGGACACCAGGCGGCCGGCAGTCACGTGACCGTGGAGGGGAGGGGAGGGAAGGGAAGGGGAGGAGAGGGGGAGGGGAGGGGGAGGGTTCACGACCGCAGCGCCCCTGCAGGGACGCGTCGGAGTCCCGGGGGCGTGGCGGGGTGGGGCCGAAGTGGGGCGCCAGAGGGGATGGTGGCGCCGCCAGCGCCCCCCGGCGGGACGCGCGGTAAGCGCTCGGTTGTGGGGGGTGAGCGCGGGGCGGGGCGGGGCGCGTCGGTATTGATGTTTCGGGGTCGGTCGCCAGCGCCGAGGCGAGCGCCGGGCCGGGCCGGGCCGAGGCGAACCTCGCTGTCCATGGCGCTGGAGGCGCGAGCCTAGTCGAGAGCAGGACGCCGCCCTGCCAGGCCAGCACGGGCCGCCCCGCCCCGAGCCGAGCCGAGCCGAGCCGAGCCGTGCGCTGTGCCGACCGCCGAGCCGAGCCGAGCCGAGCCGCGCCGAGTCGAGCCCGGCCCCACATGTTGATCATCCCTCCCCGCGAGGAGTCGAGCCGCCCCCGCCGCTGCCGCCGCGCCGCCACGCCCTGCCCCGCCGCTGCAGGGAGGCGCGCGCAACGCCAGCGAGTGCGTGATCGTGCACCTCACCTATGCGTCCGGAGGCCGCCGGCGTGCCGCGCCGGGGCTGTCAGGATGTGAAGAGCACTGTGAGTGTCGACACGACGGCCGCGCCGGGCCGCGCCGGGCCACACCCGCGCCACTCCGCTCCGCCCACCTGCGCAGCGCAGAGAAAAGTGAAATTATGACCTGGGGCACTTTTCGCTGCTTGAAACATCGCGGACCTGCTAGTGCACTCATACTTTTCGGAGACTGCTCTGTGTAAAACTAGATTTAGAAGGGACGTGTAGCTGTACTCGTAGAACGCAAGCAGGGTGCTTTGTGATGAAGGTGTAGCAGGGGCGTGGTGGGGGCAGGTGTTTGGGGTGGAAGGGGAGGGAGTAAGGGGGACTCACTGTTGTACATATAGAGAAGGTTGCACGAGTGATACAGAACGGAATTCGGAACGAGAGACGGAAAGGCATTCGTTGCATGTCTTTTTTTTTGTTGAATTAACTTTGTTTTAAAATATGTGCATGCATATACATAGAGTAATACTGTTTACATTTCACAAAGAGTTTTCCTTCATTTTTTTTTTTTTTTTGCGATTGTGGACTTGCTGAAGAAGTGTGTGTCAGAAGACCTACGATAATCACTACCGGTTGAAAAGGTGCAGACAAATGACTCAATTTCCGCAGTGGTGCTCAGAAGCCCCTCCCCACTCATGCCCTCCACCCCCGCGTCACAAATGAGCTGCAGCAGCCGAACTAGGCTCAAGTTCACAAACATATGGTCTTTGCCGGTTGCGGGATGACCAGTGTTCGAACGCGGCTGCCACGTGTGCCCTTTGTGCTCCTTTGAGGGTTGTGGTGGTGGTGTTGGGGTACGGTGGGGTCGGGTCGGGTGGGGTGGGGTGGGGTGAGGTAGGGTAGGGCGGGGTGGGACCTGCCCCGACATCCACATGGAGCTGCGGCTACTCGGTGATTTACAGCCGAACAGCCAGCCAAGCGACTCCCCGGGCTGACATGAGAAAAGCAGGAAACCACGACATGACAAAGCATTCGCGATCCGATCCACGGCCCGCGCCGCCCTGGGGAGGATGCGTGAGGGCCACGCGCGCGGGCCGCGGGCGGGCAGGGTGGGGCGAGGCTGGGTGGGGCCGCGGGTGGAGCGGGGCAGGGCGAGGTGGGGCAGGGCGGGCCACCAACGCCTTTTTGGCTCATCCGTCACTTTCGCGCCGTCTTCCGCCGATGGTTTCTTGTGCGAGGCCGCGCTGGGCGGGCGGGGTGCCCCTCTTCATTGACGTATAAATCACACCGGTACAGCAGCGCCGTCAGCGGCCAGGCCAGGCCAGGGCCGGGGAGCAGGAGGCTGTCACACCGCCAGAGCCAGGAACTGAGTTGGTCGCCGGCCAGGCTGCAGATGATCGTTAGCTTGGCCGTGGGCGCGGCCCCGCCCCGCCCCGCCCGGCCCACCTCGCACAGCGCTGACGCACTCCCGTCCTCGCGGTGCGGCGAGGCGGGCGGAACCCCCGCGCTCCACGCTGGCCCGTTGCACACGGGTGCGCCCGCGTTGCCTACCTGCCAGGCGCTCCGGGTGGCCGCGCCCCGCCCCGCCCCGGGCCACAGTCCCCGTCCGCTCCCCTGCTGTACGGTGCTCGGTTGGGTATTCTTTTTTCCTAGCCGTGTCCCACTTTACGGGTAACTCTCTTGGCTAGAATTCAAACTGTGACTCATCCCCGGCCCGGCCCGGCCGGCGGTCACGTGCCGAGCAGAACTTGGTGAGTCTGCGGAGGAGGGAGGAACATTGGGCAGGAGGAGGAAGGAGCTCTCGAGCTGCTGCGTCCTCCGCCTGGCTCCTGCTCCTATATTCCTGACCTTAGCTCCTGCTCCTATATTCCTGACCTTGGCTCTTCCCCCTCTCATGTCGTTTTGCACTTTGCCTTGAAAGTAAACCTAACCGCTCGTCCAACACGGCGCCGTACTGGGCCCGCTCAACACGGTAAAGACAATGCCTGATTTTTTGAGGAAAAAGGGAAAACTGTAAGGAACTGAATTTGAGGGAACCTCCGCAGATTTTAAGGAGGTCTCCTAAAAAAACGTGGGGGTTTCCATCGAGTTTTGAGGGGACATCCTCAAAATCTGACGAGGTTCCCTCAAATTATGAGAGTTCCTCAAAGTATTCCCGTCTTCCTCAAAAAAATCAGGCGTTGCACCGTGTACCAGCTAAGGTGATATCACCCTAGTACCAGCTAAGCACCACGCTTCTTTGTGGTGATAATGCGTAAATGTTCGATCCGCTCGAACCTGTGTCGCCAATATTACAGCCGGTTCTGTATACAGCAGCATGTTTGGTCAGCGTTCCACCGTGGCGCTTTGACGGGGCCTATGTGGTTTTAGCAAAGTGCTTTGAATCAAAGAAGCCTTTTTCTAGGTGCGGGGCTGAATGGGATATCATTTCAATCTGCTGTAATGTAGGAATAGAATAGTACGGATATTAAAAGAATGGAAAGACACTAAGACACCGCGAAGTGTGAGAGGTCGACATGTCGGAAATGCAGCTCTGGATTGGTTTAGCCGTCCTCCGCAGATCCGCCCTTGTTCTGCCGTCCTCTGCAGCTGCGCTGACGGTGCACGGGTGCGTCTATGGGCCCGGTGGGACTGAGGTGCCAGCGCCGCCACGCGCCGCCCCGCGCCGCCCCGCGCCGCCCCGCGCCGCCCCGCGCCGGACCGGACGACAAGTTTTCGCTGTTAGCGCCACGCCACCCTCCCCTCCCCCTCTGGCTCTCACCTTATTCCCTGACCTCCCTGCCCTCTCCCCCCCCCCCCTTCCTCTGCCACTCTCCCCAAAACGCCACGGTTTTACAGCCAAAGTTTTGCACTTTCGACAGTCTGCCGTGCACTATGACGACAGCAAGGGTCGCCGTGCCGCCATCAAAACAAGTCGCGGTAACACATAGGGAGATGAATTGTTAATTTCCCGGGCGCGTTATACTTTTCGGACGGCCAGGTCCGCAGCTACATATTCCGCCTGGTAATAGGCACGGACCCTTCTTCCCCTCCCGGTCAGAGATCTGTTGGCTCCCGGGCTCCGGGCTGCTAGGCCTCGCTGGTGGCGTCGGGGGGGGGGGGGGGGGATGCTCCGCGAGGGGCCCGACCAGGGCCCAACCGGATCGTACCGGTCCTGCTGGAGGGAGCGGCGCGGCGCGTAGCCACCCCGCCCCGCCCCGCCCCGCCATGGCCCACCACACCCCACTCGGGCAGGGCGCCCCGGCGCCGACGCCACACGCCACGTAATACGCCTGAGGGTAAGACTCACTACACAGCACTACCCGCTGGAGCAACCACCTGGGGCTGACCGGTGGGGCGGTCCTCACCATGAGCTCTGGGCTCCGAACCCTTATGCATGATTTTGGCATCGTTATGCATGATTTTATACAACCATAGTTATGCACAAATTTTCATGCATAGCTATGCACACATTGTACATAATTATGCACAAATTTGTGCATAAGGGACGGACTTGAGCATAGTTATGCACAAAAAATGGTGCATAGTTATGGTTGCGTAAAATCCTGCAAGGCTTATGCACAACAAAGTGCATAAGGATTTAGTGTGTGGGCTCCGATCGGCGCTGATAGGAGGCGGGTTGCTTACTGCTGCATGGGGTCTATTGGGTCTATTCCAGCGTAAAAACACAGCCCTTCGCTGCCCCTCCGTGCTCTGCCCCGCCCTAGCCTTCCCCACCGTGATTTGCCCCGCCCTACCCTGCCCTGCCCTGCCCCGCTCTGCCCTACCCCGCTCTACCCTGCCCCGCCCTACCCTACCCCGCCCTACCCTGCCCCGCCCTACCCTGCCCCACCCCCCGCCCTGCAGTCAACTTCTGCGCCGGTGGAGCGGAGAGCGATGGCGGAGCTGGAGATGGGAGAAAAGGGCGTGCGTGAAAAACACGCATCTCTTTGTGAGCAGCTCGGCCAAAAAAGAGGAACAGCGATAACATCAATTTTGCACGCTAGCCTCTCTGACGCGTCGGGGGACATCGGGTGGGGCGGCCGGCAAGGGGTTACACTCTAAAAATCTTACCAACAAATTGTGTTCGTATTACAAACAACGTCGACATTCATAATATGAATCTTCTCTTCATATTACGAAGAATTGTTGTGCTGTCATACTACAAACAGCATTTGTTTGCATTTCAAATCTCTCTCTTTTTTTTTTTTTTGTTAAGTGATGGTTCTCTTTCGTATTATAAACAACTCTTAGCATCAGTATAGTATGAGGGTAACACCAGTTGCTTTGGAAGATACTGATCCCAAAATTTGTTCATAATACGAAAGAAAACCCTCGTAATGCAAACAAAAAGATTCGTAATACGAACGAATTTTCTTTGTATTATGACAGCACAACAATTCTTCGTAATATGAAGACAAGGTTCTTATTATGAATGTCGACGTTCGTGGGATTTGAAGAGTGTAGGCCCCCAGGCTCTCATCCACGCAAGATCAGACAGTGCGTAGTGTAACTGAGTGATATTTATTCGCCTTGTAAAATGACCCACTTTCCCATAAAGAAACGATTGAAACCTCCTTGAAATATTGGAGCGTGTATACTACACACTAAATCCTTATGCACTTTGTTGTGCATAAGCCTTGCAGGATTTTACGCAACCATAACTATGCACAATTTTTTCTGCATAACTATGCTTAACTCTGTCCCTTATGCACAGAATTGTGCATAATTATGTACAATGTGTGCATAGTTATGCATAAAAATTTGTGCATAACTATGGCTGTATAAAATCGTGCATAACAATGCAGAAATCATGCATAAGGGTTTTGTGTGTACCTCTATCATGTAGTCCCAGTGCACCGCCCGCTGTCATGAGGGTAAAGTCATGAGAGGACGACACGCCGCGGTCGACTCTGTCGGTCACTGTTGTATTCCGCCCCGCCCCGCCCCGCCCCGCCATAGTTACAAAAGAGACTCACGGCCTGTTTGTTTAGCTGCAAAAGCGAGTCATGCTGTGTGTGGCGCTAAGGGTTGGGACGGGGTGGGGAGGGGAGAGGGCGCTGCGCTGCGCGCCACAAATCGTAAACGCGCTTCGGAACTGCTGGCATAAAACCCCCTATCCACTACCAGCCAGCGCCGGGCGCTGCTCTGCTGCTCTGCTCACCACCCCCGCCCCGGCGAGGCTCGGCTCGGCCCGGCTCCACCTCGGTCCAGCCCCCGCCCCGCCCACCCCAGCCCGTGCGAGCCCCCCCCCCCCCCCTCCCCCGGCTCAGCCAGACGCCAGACCCGCGTGGATGTAGTAGAGGCCCGTACTTTTATGCGATCCTCCCAGAGCCGCTCCACGGCGCTCTAGCAGTGCATTTGTTGCGGACAAAGTGAGGAGAACTGTATCAGCGGGGGCGGGAGCCCAGGAGCACACTACTGGAAAAACAAACGTGACGTGCGTCACACTTGCATATACGACCCCTGGACAGGTCGCATCATGTGGTGTGACCGTAGTTTTGGTCACGTTTTTGATCCGACCTGCTATATGAAATCTCGTATACCCTGGAGCTTACGTCGCATCACATGCACACTAAGCCCTTATGCACATTGTTGTGCATAAGTCCTGCGGGATTTTAAGCATAGTTATGCACTATTTTTACTGCATAATTATGCTTTACTCTGTCCCTTATGCACAATTTTGTGCATAACTATAGTTGAATGAAATTGTGCATAACGATGCAAAAATCGTGCATAAGGGTTTCAGTGTGTGGTGTGACGTAAATTTAGGTTCAGAATCACCATTATCCTACATAGGCGGGCCTAGAGGACGGATAGGAGACTAGTAGGAGCAGGGGTCGGGTTGGGGGAGTAGGGGCGGGGGCAGAGGTGGCCGTAGGGGCAGGCGAAGGGCCGGGTTAGGGCGGCGGCAGTGGCAGGGTAGTGTGGTCGGGGATGTGGTCCGGGGGAGAGAGCTGCCCTAATGGAACGAATGATGAGGGAGCCTTAGAAGTCTGGAGCCGGGCGGGGCGGGGCGGGGCGTGGCGGGGCGTGGCGGGGCGGGGCGGGGCGGGGCGGGGCGGGCACTCTGAGGAGGCAGAGTGTTGCCCGTGTTACCTGGGCGGTGGAGGGTGCTCGGTTACACATCCCGGGCCGCAGGTGAGGTGCTGGCTGAGTTAGCCGCCAGCAGCACCCCGCAAGTTCTCCGAGTGGAGTGCCGCGCCCAGCGCAATAACTGGGCGGGGCGGGGCGGGGCGGGGCCAGGCGGGGCGGGGCGGGGCGGGGTGGGGCCGGGCGGGGCCGGGCCGCCGAAACGGACATCCGACTCATCCGCCTTTGGCTCGGGAAAGATTACAGCAAGTAGGGCAGGTCCGTGCAGAGCAAGGGCTCAGGCTCAGGGCGGGCCACGGGCCAGGCCGGGCGCACAGAGAATTATTCAGAGCCGTGCACGGCCAGGGAATACCCCCCCTCTCTCTTTCTCTCTCTCTCTCTCTCTCTCTCTCTCTCTCTCTCTCTCTCTCTCTCTCTCTCTCTCTCTCTCCCTCCTCCTCCCTCCCTCCTCCCCCGCTACCTCCCTCTCTGAAATGGTTCTCTGGTCAGCATGTATTTTGCAGGTATGCCCCCCGTTCCACCTGCTCACAGCAAGACTTTCAATAAAAAGAAGCAAGCTGAGGGGAGGGAATATCGATACGGTTAAAGTCAGGGGCAACTGGCGGTGACTGGCGGTACCGGTCCGGGCCGGTCCGGGCCGCGGTGTCAGCCGGGATACCTCCAGGTCGTCCCTGGCGCGATTTAACGGGAGGGGGCTCTAGTGGATCGCCTGAAAGATAGGCAACTTGGGCTCCCAAACCCCTGTATGTAGGCAACCCAAAGGACCTTAAACCGCGCACGGGCCGTCCGCCCTTGTTTCACCGCCCACCAGCACCACGGCGCACTGGCGGGGGGCTGGCTAGGTGGCGCGGGGGCGGCGCGGGGGCGGCGCGGGGGCGGCGCGGGGGCTGCTACACTGATCCAAGTACTTTGGCGCCCGAACGGACGCGCCGTGTTGGCCGACCAGACGCACATTCATCTTGGTCCAGTCCAGCTTCCAGCCCGCCCCGCTCGGCATCTGTCGGCGTCAACAAACAATCAGGCGCCCCACCTCCACCCACTCGGCGCCTGGCGCCTCCCCCACCCCCGCTGGGCCCTGGGGCGGCAGTGCTAGGGGTGGGGCGGAGGCGGGGGCGGCCCAGTCGAAGTAGCCTAATTCCTCTAGCAATCAGCCGTTTTCGCGTCGGCCGCCCGATACGTCTCTGTCCCACTGTTCGAGTGCCTACATCTCCCCTGTTGCCCCGCTTGGCAGGTTGACAGAGCCTGCCTGCGCTCGTTTAGATATGCGATAACAGACTCAGTTTATTTTCAGCAGAAAAGCAGCCAAAATTACACCGATGTTTTGTTTTGCTGTTTCCGTATTCTTTCACCCTAAATGTAAGCCCGGCCCGGTTTCTCAGGCCTGGAGCAAAGGATGGAAAAAGTGAGTCCTCAGAAGATGTTACCCGACTCAGTCGGACAGACAAAACTAAAAAAAAAATTCAAATCGCATTGCATTGACTAAAATGATACTGCATGGAACATCGTAATCACTGGAGTGCGGTTCTTTTGTGTGATAATGTGGGTGGTTGAAGGTATGAAGGCATGGTCTGCAAAGTTAAGTCCTGAAGCTAAAGTCATTTTGGACGCCGATGAACTTAGGTTTCAGCCTGGGCCTCGGGGCAAAGCGCCTTGATCTATTTGATGTCATGTTGGCCCAGCGAGATAAGGTTCTCTTCAAAACGCGCGAGCTGTGTCTGCATCTGGACTGGGGAGCGGGCAGGGCGGGGCAACAGTGAGGGGTGGGACTGGCGGGCGTCCTCACCCTGGGCCCGACAGGGGATGGCAGAGGTGGAGTAGTGGGAGGGGGCGGGGGGGGGGAAGAGGCAACGACCGCTGGGGCCGGGGGCCGGCCGGGCCGGGGTGTGACACCTCGCGGCGCACAGCCCCGCCCCCGGCCCCGCCCCCCGCCCCGCCCCCGGCCCCGTCCACGTCCCCGTCACACGCAATGGTGACGAATGGAGTCCAGCGGGCTGAGCCCAGTACAGCCCCTCCGCCCTCCGCGTCACACGGTACCGGGCGGGGCGGGGCGGGGCGGGGCGGGGCGGGGCGGGGCGGGGGCGGGGCGGGGCGGGGCGGGGCGGGGCGTGGCGGGGCGGGGCGGGGCGGGGCGTGGTGAGGCGGGCCAAGCCTCGCCCCGGCCCACTGGAGGACCTAATTGCAGCTCCAGAGACTGCCCCCCCCCCCCCCTCCCTGAGCTCAGCGCCAGCGCTCTGTTTCGGCTCGCCCTCGCCGTCTCCTCTTTCTTGTGTGGCGAGAAAGGAACAAGACCCTGGCAATTACACACCAGCCCAGCCCAGCCCAGCTCAGCCCTGCACTGCCCGCCGGGCGATAGCCTCACTGTGGAGCCCCCCGTACGTCTCGTTGGGCCGTTCAGCACAGCAGTGGCGCCAGAGCCAACCCGAACCGAACCGAACAGGCCTGTTTATTGAGAGGATAAAAGATTTAAGGCGGATAACATTGGAATGTGGGGGGGCAGGGGGAGGGGACGACCATCTCGTGGCCCGCGCGCTGCCGGCAATACGATCGATGAGGGAGCCGTGGCGGCCGGGGGCGGGCGCGGGGTTTGGTGGAGGGGGGGGGGGGACGCTGTGTGTAATTCTACATGCCGCGCGTAAGAGTCAATCCCTTCGTCCTTTGTCGTCCGGGGCTCGTGGTGGAGCAGGGTGGGGCGAGGCGGGGCGGGGCGGGGCGAGGCGGGGCGGGGCAGGCCGAGGCGTGGCGGGGGGGGGGGATTGGGCGGGGCAGGGCGATCGAGAGGAGACCGATGAGTCTGGCATGCAGGAGAGGGCCGGGCGACGCGCGGACGCGGGACCAGGACAAGGCTCCTAACGAGCAGGACGGGGCAGGGCGGGGCTGGGGGTCGTGAAAGGGATGCTCTACAACGCCCTACCGCCCCGCGCCCCTTTGCTTCACCCCCCCCCCCCCCTTGCCGTGACGCGGGCCGGTCCAGGAGGGGGTGAGGTGAGAGCCATATTACCACCTACTGGGGTATATAACGAGGGGAGGGGCCGGCGAGGCGCGGCGCGGCGCCAGGACGAGCTCACTGAGGATGAGGATGAGCCGATACCGGAAAACTAATGTGACGTGCAGCACTTGCAAGTGGAGGTCGCATCATGTGGCGTGACCCTACACTGTAAACGCTGTGGCAACTTTTGATGCCAAAACATTGGCGGCCTTTTTTGAACGCCAAATTTTGGCATCTTTCTAAAGGAACGCCACTTTTTGGCCTTTATTAACGCCAAAAATTTGCATTCTTTAAAGGGACGCCAAAATTCGGCATTGAAAGTAGCCAAAAATTGGCGTTCTTTTAGAAAGAGGCCAAAATTTGGCGTTGGAAAAAAGGCCGCCAATATTTTGGCATCAAAAGTAGCCACAGCGTTTACAGTGTAGTTTTGGTCACGTTTGTAATGCGACCTCCTATGTGTATTACCGTATACGCTGGCGCTTGCGTCGCATCACATGGTGTGACGTAAATTTAGGTCGCATTACGCGGTGTGACCAAAACATGGTCACACCACTAGACGCGACGCACGTCACGTTCGTTCTTCCAGTGTGCGGCGCGTCGCACCGGCGACTGACATCATTATTGTTTGTGGCGATTTAAAAAAATGTTTCTTCTTCCGGGTCCGACTCCGTCCGGGTCATGCTTACTGGCCTGTTGCACCCGTGCGGGGTGAGTGGAGGGGGCCGGGCGGGGCGGGGCGGGGCGGGGCGGGGCGGGGTGGGGCCGGGCGGGGGCGGGCGGGGCGGGGCCGGGCGGGGGGCGGGGCCGGGCGGGGCCGGGCGGGGCCGTGTGGGGCAGGGCGGGCGGGGGGCGGGGCCGGGCGGGGCAGGGCAGGGCCGGGCAGGGCGGGCGGGGCCGGGCGGGGCGGGGCCGGGCGGGGCGGGGCCGGGCGGGGCGGGGCCGGGCGGGGCCGGGCCCGGGGCGTGGTGGCCGGAGGCTACTGTACCGCAATGGTGTATATCTGTAACCCTCCAAAGGTCCTCGGCGCATGAAGGGGATGGAGGAGCGGTATGAGAACGGCGCGGAACACAGGGAGGAACCCGGGTAAGAAATCGTCTCGACTGCCTAGTGGGTCAGGCGCGGTCAGACCAGACCAGCGCCCCGCCCCGCCCCGCCCCGCCTTGCGCTCAGGCTGCCCCTGGCCCTGGCGGTCCTCCACACACACACATACACACACACACGCCAGACTACTGCAGTACAGACCTGCAAAAGTTTGCTCACCGTGGAGCGCTGAGCTAGCCAACTTGATGGAAAACGACCGGGCAGTTTTCTTGGTGTGCGTGTGTGTGTGTGTGTGTGTGTGCGTGCGTGTGAGAGAGAGAGAGGCAGGGGGCGTCCATGTTTAATTCATGTTCAGCGTGCGACGTCATGTCACGTGTGTGTGTGTGTGTGTGTGTGCGCGAGGGGGCTGGTGACAGCAGGCGTGCACTGGACAGGACAGGACAGGCCTAGTCCAAACCCTCCGGAGCGATCGGCAGCGCGGATACGTAGTTCCCGGGGGGCCGTGCCGTGCCGTGTCCCGGGGCGGGGCGAGGCGGGGCGGGGCGGGGCGAGGCGGGGCGGGGCGGGGCCGGGAGGGCGGGGGTGCTGCTGGGCCGGCGCTGCCCCCCCCCCCTGTCTCCCTGATAAGGCCCCCCGCCCCCCACCCCGTCCCCCGCGGGGGGGCTCAGGCTCACTATCACACCACCTCGTGGCTTTCAAACTGCTGCCGCACCGGCACCACCTGGGCCCGAACCCGAGGGCGGGGTGCGCGCCGCGCGCTCTACTGCTCCTGCCCGCCCCTGCCCCCGCCCCCGCCCCCACCCTCGCCCCCGCCACCGCCACCGCCACCGCCCGCGCCCTCGCCCTCGCCCGCGCCCCCGCCCCCGCCCCCGCCCGCGCCCGAACAAGCGGAGCGCGCGGAACTGAACATGCAGCATCTCGCCGGAGTTTCGTGCTCCGTTCCGCAGAGTAGCAAGAGAGGGTCCGGGAGTAGGAGGGGGGGGGGGGGGGGATAGGAGCGGGGGAAGAGGCAGTAGCGACTGGTGAGAGCAGCAGCCCTGGGTCACCCCTCCTGAGTTCTTGGATACTCGCGTCCAGGTGCCACCGCTGTTAGGGGCGAAAGGGTAAAACCCGGTAAAAGCAAACCCTGGAAATTCCAGGAGGGGGGGCTGGAACCCAGGATATGCCCTGGAAGTTTCTCCCTGGGAATACTCAGTATTTCCGAAGGCCTACCCAGGAAATGTCTTGGGAAACCCAGGAAAAAATGTCCTGGGAAACACTTCCAGGGCATGTCCTGGGTTCTAACTCCCCTGGGAATCCCAAGACTTGGTTTTACCGTGCACAAGACCAGGGGTCACATACGCAGCGTGACAATCCGACGATCTATATTCACGCGTGGCGTGGCGCTCCGTGCCGCTCCGTGCCGCGTGACCGCGGGGACCGACGAGACGACGTGCGGCGCTTCGTATCGATGCCGCGCCCGATGGGGTACGCGCCGCGCCGCGGCCCGGGTGGAGGGGGGGGGGGCACGGCCTCACAGTCTACGCCCACCACAACTCAGATCTAGGATCATTCCTCCACATTGGGGAGTGACATTGTGCAAATAACATCAAACGTCGCTACGTTCAATTTTAGACTAGGAGTACGTGCGGCAGGCACGTGTTGCTGAGCGAAGTGAGTGTTAAAACAAAAGGATTGGTTTAATCCTTCCGCCGTGTAGATAAGCAACCTACATGGCGCCAGTCAGCATGGAGTAATTGAGAATGGAGGGACAACAGGCCAACAATCACCGTTCGTACTCTCAACCGAGAGAGGGGAGCATCCCCTCTCAGATATCCTGATGTAGAAAGTCCCGGACACCCAATGTGATTGACACCAGAGGCGCAGGGCGCTGTGGCCTCCAATGTGCGGTTGTCCTGTGCGGTAACCTCGTGCCACTCCTGTGCCCGACGGGGGGGGGGGCATAGACGCGGGACGGTGACACCCTTCCCGAACCCAGAACGACATTATGAGTGTGACGCCTTTGTGGCAGGGGCATGCTGAGCATCCCCTCTGAGCTGTCCCCAGGTCGAAAGTCTCGGACACCCTCCTATGGGGTCGACGCTAGAGGCCCAGTGGCCAGTGGCCTACAAAATGTGGTTATCCTGAGCGGGGACCTCTAGAACACACTTCCAGAACCTCCCCCCTCCCCTCCACTCCACTTTTCCCCTCCCCATCCGGAGGTGAGATAAGTGCCACTAAGTATCATTAACATGATGAGTATAAGAATGCAGCTGCATGATATGCTGTCCGCCCCCTCCCTCAACCCCTCCTATCCTTCTGAAACAAGTTTGTCTTCACACCAACACTGATTTAGTGTAAACACTCTCAGCATAATTGTTATATTACAAGTACCGTTTCTCACCTAAATCCAATCTACAGTATCGCCCCTTGTGTTTGTGAGAGTCAAATTTCTATAAACTATTCATTTTTTAGAAATGAATTTACTCCGTATCATTACTTTTATAGAGCAGCTTTCCTCTCATTCAAATTCATAGCCAAAACGGATCAAGCAGTATGTTTGGTTTAATACATAAGATAACTTGATCAGAAATCGTATCACTGGGAAGAACAGCAAAGGTTCGGAACAAAATCCTACTAAATTTCTCTGAATAATACCCATACAATTTACTTTTTCTAGTTGGGTTAAAAGGTTATAAGATTTTAATACTTTCACCACACTTTGATGTGTCTTCTTTAGTAGAATGAGACTCTAAATGTTTCTATTTAATATTTATCAATTAATAACCTTTTTTTTATAACAAATGTCTCTTAGCTCATATCTAAAAGGAGCACACTTCTACTACAGCATCAATACCGTATTAGGGAAACCGTTTGGCTGGTAATTTGTGGCGGCTAAATAAGGAATCACAACACTTGGGTACCGAGCAAAGGTTTAAAACAAAATTTAGTTAAATATCAGAAAATAATGTCACAGCTAGTAACTCTCACTTGTCAGATCAAGGTGTTGAGTGATTTTAATACTCAGACCAAAGTCTGCTGTCTCCCAGACAGAGCTGAGTGTACTCTATTGTAAACAACATTGTTTATGTTGTTAGGTTATGTCACTCACCCAAATAATGAGTTCGGAAGTAAGTTGAAGCGATCCTGGCTGTCGTTTCAGCAATCCGTGACGTCCATTTCACAAATCCAGTACAATCAAAGGTATTTTTGATTAGAACTTGAGGCACACACGACAAATCACTCGCACACACACTTCTACAAAATGACGACACTTGAAACTTCGTGAGGCGACTACCACCACTCTAAAAACTATTGAAGACCGCATATTTCGTCGGACTGACAATTAAATTTCTAATTTTGATGTTGTTAACAGTCGAGGTGCACACCGGGCCCACCGGGCTTGGCTGGGCCGTCGTGACATATTTCGCGTGCTGCCGCTAGGTGGCGCTACTGGCGTCCCCACAAAGGACGTTACCGAGGCGGAGCGCCTGCGACACACTGGATAGGCCAACCCGCCAAGCAATCATGTGAAGGTGGCGGCCTATCCGGAGAGCCCAAGCGCAGGGGGAGGCAGAAATTAAATTCCTGGTAACCCAAATTTCGCGGCGTTACTGCCCGATGAGTTCATTGTGGGGCTAGCTTACCGGTGAACTCCTTTCGTTGCCTGCCAAGCTTTCCGGAGTGAAGTTTACATGAAACGTTTCAATATTTCACACTCCATTTATAGGAAAAGTCTGGACAAATATTATAGCGCTGAAGTTAGTAGATTACGGAACACTACCGCTTTTTACGATTACTTCTGTACTTTAAGAGGAGAACCGGCTAACACAGAGAGACAGCGACAGACAGACTCACGACCAAGTACACTTCCGATCCCCTGCAGGAGTAAGCTTCGCTTCGCTCAGCGATCAAACGTCGCTACGTTCAATTTTAGAAAAGGAAAAAGAAATAACGGGTGCCTGAAAAATGCGAGGGGTCGACCACTTGGATATTCCATGTACACATTGAAAAATATTCCAAAAATATTCCAGATATTCCAACATATTCCAGCCCCAAAATATTCCAAATATTCCAAAAATATTCCAAATATTCCAAAAACATTCCAAAAATATTCCAAATATTCCAACATATTCCTGATGTTCCAAAAATCTTATCTCACATTTTCCTGATTTTCCAAAAATACTGTTCTACATATTCCAAAAATATTCCAGATATTCCAAAAATATTCCAGATATTCCAACTGGAATATATTCCATGTACACAAATATTTCAAGTGGTCGACCCCTCGGAAAAATGGAATACATGCACAACTACAGTCTCATTGGCTGTTTCGCGGGGTGTGCCAATCCTATGCTATCCTATCTATCCGCGCCCCATTCGATCAGTTAGCTGGACGCGGAGCGGGCGACTGAGGCGAGGCGCGCTGTTGTACCTGTTGCCGCCCCGTGTGGCCCCGTGCCGTCCCTCTGCGGAGGGGTAAGGTGAGCTAGGCGGGGCGGGGCGGGGCGCGTCAGGTATTGACAGTACGCCATCGAACCGGTGGGCAATCGGGTAGGGTGGGCGAGGCATGGCGACACGGCGATCCAAATAGCTGGAAAGGGAGTCAGAGACCCGTGGGGGGGGGGGGGGTAAGAGCCGTCGGGAGCCTGCTCCCCCAAGCACCGTCAAAAGTACAGCGCCTACTCAGTAAGGTCCAGTACCGGGTGTTTCTTTGAATGCGTAACAGTGTTGCGGGATTGCATACTCTCCAGCGCTGCAGGGGCCATGGCGCTTTACGGGCGAATGGGGTAGGCAAACCCACAACACTGTTACGCCTTCAAAGAAACACCTGGTACATCCTGTATGGATCGAAACGCGTCATCTAAGATGACGGGCGATACTGTGTGACAAATGAACAGGACGTACTGTAGCCTTTCCCGCCCGTAGGTTTTTCTAGCCCACTGTTAAACCAAATTGTCTTAAGACGATAAATATTGCTACGAATATTTCGTCACAAGAGCTTGTGATGAAACAGTCGTCACATGACATACATTTCGTCACATGCCATGAATCTCTCCTCACATGACATGAATCTTTCGTCACACTGTGATGAACAATTTGTCATGTGACGAAACTTTCAAAAGTAAAATTTAGCACTGACTTTGTCGTAATGTGACGACTTAAAATTTTACAGTGCGGTGAGGGTAGGGCACACGGGGGTGGACGAGGCGTAACGCAGATGTGAAAATCACAAGGAAGGCGCTGGAAGGAAAAAACAATAGGAGCGCGACGCGACGGCAGTAATGGCGATGTAATCTCTCGGAGTGCATGCGGCTGCGGTACGGCGCGGCGGGGCGTGGCGGGGCGTGCCGGGCGTGGCGGGGCGGGGTTGGCCTACGTTTATGAGGGGTAATTTTAATTTCTCACCAGCGCAGAGCGCGCGGTTCGGACGGCACGGGCGCTCAGCTCTGCTGCTGCTGCTGCGTAACCTAATGCCGCAGTAATATGATGAGGAATAAAAGCCTGGGTCTGGCCGGGGGCAGGGCAACCGGGCCGGGCCACAGTGCTGCCAGAAAAGTAGGCAATAATAGGCGCCCAAACACAGGGGAGTAAAGCGGGCTGCATCCGCGTCTGACAACTACACTCTCAGACCAATACTGACTTTATCCTCAGTTGACAACTAAAGATTTTGTACGACTGTAAAATACTAACAAAATTCTAAGTATTACTTAGAATTTTTTAAGTATTTAAGGAACATTATTTCGTAAGTAATGAAAAAGTCACTACAGTGATTATTTTCCACCGTAAATATTTAGAAAATTCGAAGTATTACTTAGGAATTTTCGAAGTATTACTACTGTACAGAATACTTTATCGTCCACTTACAAAATGCCAGTAGTGGTCTGAGAGTGTAGGCAACATGCCTACGCACTAGTGCTAGGATGCTGCCTAGTAGGCAGGCGCATATGCAGCCCGCTTCACTCCACTGCCTTGGGGCGCCTGACTGCCTACTTTTCTGGTAGCACTGCTGGGCCACGCGCAGCTGCCGCACCTCCCCTCCCACGTGTGTCCACGTGGGCCAACGCGTGGGGACCACTATCCGCACAGGAGTCACGTGGGGCTGTTTGCGGAGGCGGGGCGGGGCGGGGCGGGGCGGGGCGGGGCGGGGCGGGGGTGGAAGGGTCCGTCGTGCCGCGGGCTTTTTGCTCTATTCATTATTCTGTTTGCGAATATGGGCGGGGCGGGGCGGAGAAAAGCCGCGCGGTGACTCTCGCCCCCCCCCCCCCTTCCCCCCCGGGGGCCAGCAGCGTAGCCTCGCAGCAGGGCGCCTCCCGCTCCGCGCCACTGATAAACTGATAAACGCTCGACGCACGACGCGACGAGGACCGCACTACTGGCGGGGCATGGGGCGGGGGCAGTGGGGGGCAGGGGGGGGAGGACACTTTCATACTCATGTAATGGAGCACGGGTCTAGTGGCGGTCAGCTCAGCGCTGAACGGAGCGGGGCTGGGGGCGCTGAGGGCGCTGGGGGCGCTGGGGGCGCTGAGGGCGCTGGGGCGCTGAGGGCGCTGGGGGCGCTGGGGGCGCTGAGGGCGCTGAGGGCGCGGGGGGCGCTGAGGGCGCTGGGGGCGCGGGGGGCGCTGAGGGCGCTGGGGTGCTGAGGGCGCTGGGGGCGCTGGGGGCACTGGGGGCGCTGGGGTTACTGAGGGCGCTGGGGGCGCTGGGGGTGAGGCCGAGGGCGAGGCGGGGGGGCCGGGGGGGCGTAACTACGCCCGCGGCCCGGCCCGACCCCGCACTCGAATTGAGAGCAGAGAAAATACAAGCAAGCAAGCAGGCACACAGGGGCCGACGGGAACGGGGCGGGGCGGAGGGGGGGCCGGGGTCTGATATTTGACGTCAGCTAGCGAGGGAAGGAGGGGGTTGGGGTCGAGGATCTGTTGACGCCCACTGGAGCAGGAAGGCTAGAGCAAAGCGGAGCTGAGCGTGGGCCCGCCCCGCCTCGCCCCACCCCGCCCCGCCCCACCCCGCCCTTGCCTTATGCCGCCGTGCCGCGCCGCGCCGGGCGCAGCGACAGATTGGATTTCCAAGGAGCGCCGCTTCTGGAGGCGCCTTCAGGGGAGGCGGGGCGGGGCGGGGCGGGGCGGGGCGGGGCGGGGCGGGGCGGGGCGGGGCGGGACGGCCAAAAGTGCTTGTGGACGACGCCCGCGTGTCTGCATCACGACAGACTACGTCAGGTTCAGGGACACGACTTCCAACATGGCGTCGACATCGTCCCCCGAAATGAGTAGCGAATCGAGTTTCGATATTTTTTCGTGGAACGCTGATGGCTACAACCATTAGTCTCTTCACGAAACGCACCGTGGCACCCCCCCCCCCCTCCCCCCACCCCGATCTACCGTTCTCTTTCTCTCTGTGTTTCTCGCCTGTCGAAGGCGCAGGGGGCACCCCTCTCCTCGCGGTCTATATTCACATGGACATAAACGTAGCCAGTAACAGAGGACTAAATAATTGGCACAAAAATGTTTACGAACGAGGGTGGTTTTTCTGCTTGTGATATTGATCTTGAGTCGATGCAATAGAGAGCAGAACGGCACAGAAACGTATCGAATGTGCCATACTTTGTGTGTCCAGCGCAGCGCTCCCCACGCCTTGCAAGGCTCGGGGTGCGTGCAGGCAGGGTGCGTGCAGCAGGCCTGCGCAAACACGAATGCATTCGCGCATACACGCGCGGCTCGGGCTGGAGGTAGCACAAGAGCTAGGCGGGGCGGGGCGGGGCGGGCCGGGTCGGGGCGGGGCGGGCTGGGGCGGGGCGGGGCGGGGCGGGGCGGGGCGGGGCGGGGCGGGGCGGGGCGGGGCGGGGCGAACACTCACTCAGACAGAGCCGTGCGGCGCGGCCTCCTGGAAGGTGCACGACGCACGGAGGATGCCGAGGAGCTTGAGATGCTGAAATTATTCATGACAACGCGGAGGTCTCTGTCTGCCGCTCCCCCCGGAAAGAAAGGAAAACAAACAACTACAGCCATCTCTGGCGGTTTGTGCTGAGAGACTGGTTTAGAAAGGACAATGCTTTGTTTATACGTATATATAAGTACACTAAATATTTAAAATATAGTAAAATTTAGTACCTAAAAACAGGTATGTAATCGTGTGTCATCCATGTAATCTTGTAATCCTGTGTACTGGGTGTTCTGAAAATTGCAACAGTGTTGATCTTAAAATGCAAACCCTTTATTCGCCCGTAGGCGCCAGTGCATGGAGAGTATGCTATTTCTAGACATTCCACTAGCCATTAACAGGACACAGGTACGTCCGTCAACAGAGTGGTGGCCCGGGCCCCTCGGCCAGGCACTTCCTCTCCGCCTATATAGCTCCGGCTCGGATAGGGATGAAAATGCCCGGAAAGTTTCCGGAAAAATTGGAAAAAAAAACCTGTTTTTTCGTTTTTTTTTCCTCTAGCCTCGGAAAAATTGGAAAGATTTATCCTTCAAAATAGGCAAAAAGCACGACTTTTCGCCTGGAAATAGCAAAAACATATCTTCATCTCTATGTGAAGGAGCTTTCAGTGCACTCATACTATTTAATACCTTGTTACGTTTCCTTCTCGTGCGTTTTGCGATTCCAGTTGGTTATCTAGAGTTGCCAGTGGAAGTAAAGTACACTAAATATTTAAAATATAGTAAAGTAGTGGCTTCAGGTATGTTCATATGTCCACTCCATAGGACTAAAAACAAATTTTGTCCAATCCTGTGTACGTCCGTCAACAGAGTGGTGGCCCGGGCCCCTCGGCCAGGCACTTCCTCTCCGCCTATATAGCTCCGGCTCGGACCAGGCTACTCCGACACGTCGGTAGGTAGGTGGCATACCTTTTGGCTTCGGGCGCGGCCCCGGCCCGGCCCGCACCACTGCGCAGCGCCGTCAGAGCAGTATGCTAGAGCTGCGCGCTGCGCGGTCAGAGCAGTATGCTAGAGCTGCGCGGCGGCGCGGGGCGGGGCGGGGGGCACATGCCAGCACATGCCCTCGGGCGGCAGGCGCGGTCGGAGGGGGGGGGCACAGGAAATAAGACCCACTTCCTGACAATCTCCGCCCGCCCCGCCCCGCCCCGCCCCGCCCCCGCTGCATAGAGAGCGACTTCCGGTCCGGTCCGGTCAGACCGCAGAGTCGCCGGCGCCGCCGCTTAGAAGAGAAGAAAACTTGTTGCCTGCCCCGCAGCCGCACGCGGGCGGGGCGGTCTACAAAGGTCTTCAACAGACACTCAACATATAAAACTGTTTTAACAACCGTCTTCAACAACAAGACGATCGTTGTATCCGGTAGTTGGTCCATGCACCTGGTGTTTCAGGGAATGCGGAACAGTATTGCGGGTCTGCCTACCCCAGGGGCCACGCGGCGCCTGACAGCTGGAGTGGGTGGGTGCGCAGACCCGCGTACTGCTACGTGACTGTTCTCTGACACACCCGGTACATGATGTTGCTAACCCTAAGAAGGCCGTGGTTGTTACCGAGGAGAGGACGCGAGTCGAGTCGTTAGCAACGCTCGCAACGTTTGTTACTAATGCAAGGATTTTTTGTTTTGCGTGGAGATTCTTCCTTCTCGACGTGTTTTAGTCAACTTTATTCCTCACCATCATTGTCCAGGGGCGGTCGGAGTCGATCCGAGGCCATGAAGAGCTCATGAGTACTCGGTCCTCCTCCTGGCCGATCACTACCTACACCCAAAAAAGCTTGCGGTGATTTTCACTGTAAGCTGGTGACCCCTGCTACAATGTAGCTTACGGTGAATTTTCACCGTAAGCTACGGTGAATGTCACTGTAAGCTACGGCGATGCGCCCTGATTCACCGTAGATTACATTGATATTTACCGTAGCTTACGGTGAAAGCCCACTGGAAGCTACAGTGCTGCACGGTTCACCGTAGCTTACAGTGAAAATCACCGTAAGCTTTTATTAGTGTACTCCGATGCGCCCTCGAAATTTTTACTATTTTCTCGCAACTTTTTCTACTCCAAAGTGAGGGGCGGTGACACTACCCTGCCGCGCCCCTAGCGCTACTTTGTGTCGAGCGTGTCTCGGCCACGCCCCGCCACGGGCGCGACTACCCGACCCGAGCCGACGCTACGCTCCAGCCACGGTAGGTTTCACACTCGCGGTTGGCCGGCGGCGACAAGTTTACTCTGAGAAAGAATAGGAGGGAGGAAAAGAAAAAGAAGAACAAAAAAACGTTCTTCGTAACTTGTGTGTGCGCACCTGGCTCGCTGGGATTCGTCCCTGTCCCTTGCCGAGGAGGGGAGCGGGAGGGGTGGCGGAGGGCAGGGGGGCGGCCCGCTCCGCCGCCCCGCCCTACACCGCACCACCCTCCAGCGCGGCCCTCGGGGGCAGGAAGGCGGCCCCGACCCCGTCTCCGTCCCCGACCCGCCACACCCCCTGACCCGGGCTGAGTCACGTGCTCGGGGAGGGGCCGCCTCCCCCCCACCTCCATATGCCACCGGGCGGCAGCGGCAGGGCAGCGGCAGGCCAGCCCGCCGCGCCTAGCTGCATTGCGGGAGTGCCTATCCCGGCGATGGCAGGCGCTCTCGGACCGGCACTGATGTCCACACAGCAGCATCGTGCGTGAGTGCCAAGAGCGTCCGCCCCGCCCTGCCCCGCCCAGCCCAGCCACACTAGCGGCAGATTTAATTTTGTAGTTACCGTGATTTTCAATTCTCACCCTTAATATCCCAAAATAATCATCGTTTAGTTACAAAGACCTCACTAGAATAGAGAGACTCAGAGGGAGAGAGGAGAGAAGTCAAATCGCCGTGCGGGCGAGAAGCGCCGCGATTGGCTGGTCCCAGCATATAAGCGCCATGGTTGGCTGGCCCCAGCCTCCCCGCGGCGAGTTGACGCATATCTCTCTCTCTCTCTCTCTCTCTCTCTCTCTCTCTCTCTCTCTCTCTCTCTCTCTCTCTCTCTCTCTCTCTCTCTCTCCGAGTCTCTCAACGCTAGAATAGAGGTGTATCTTTCGGAGACTGTTTTGAAAGCACTCGGCTGCTAAGTATGTTTATCAGAAAATACTTAACTTTTTGCGGTACGTCATTTAGTGTACATATCCCGATATCTAGCTCATTTCACAGAAAATTAATTTTTCTATTGCTATATTCAGTTAAGGATTCGCTCGGCGTTAGCTCGGCGTTAGCTCGGCGTTTGCTCGGTGTTTGCCCAGAGATTGTTCGGCATCTGCTCTTTGTTCACTAAGCGAGCGAACAGCGAGCAAATGCCGAGCAAAACCCGAGCAAATCAAACTAGCTTAAAATGTCGACTTCTGAAAAAAAAAAAATCAAATTAAGTACTTGCAATGACGCGCCGCCGCGTTGAGTATTTTCGAAGCATACTTAGCTGTTGCGTGCTTTCAAAACCGCCGCTATAAGATACGCGTTTATTCGAGGGGAGGCCCCGAGCGAACTATTCCATCACGCTCCGTGGCTGAATTCCAATTCCCCGCCTCACTGCGCTGCACTCCGCACGTGCCAGGGCCTGGAACCTGGAGCCCGTCATAGGCAGCCGGGCCGCGCAGCGATTCCAGGTAATGCCAGTGCATATCAGAACAGCCCGGCATGGGGCGCAGAATCCTCTGCAAATTGCGCTGCCTACGCGATGCGATGCGCTGCGCGGGCGTCAGGATGTTTGTTTTGCAACGTCCGTGTTCGGCTGGGTGAAAATTCCCGCTGACAAAAACGTGATGCGTCGCCGTTGTTTCCACTTGTTTTTATCTTCTTTTTTTAAAAAAAACATGTTTCAATGGAATGGACGGCTACCCACACACACCCCCGTGGGGTTTTTGTTCCCGATGGTTTAACCCCGCGAGCGTGACCACATATTGGTCATGCCGCACGACACACTGTTAAAACCCAAAATAGTGAAAACCGTAAACCGTAAAACCCGTCATTGTACTCGGAAAAACTGTAGAAAACTACATTTTGCGCCAGCTTTCCTACAATCTACAATAAGATTTTACGGTTTATTATGGTGTTTAGGGAACGGTGTTGACCGTTGTTAAAACTGTGTGTTGTTTTTTTTTTTTACAGTGCACGGTAAAACTGTCGTCTTGGGTTTCAAGACGTTTTGGAAAAATCAAGACCAGGCCGATTTTCAAGACATTGCTCTTGGTTTTCAAGACGTCGTCCTGAAAAAGTGGAATAATTTCAAGACGACGTCTTGAAAACCAAGAGCAATGTCTTGGAAATCGTCCTGCTTTTCAGGACGTTAAGGAAAGGTCTTGGTTTTTCCAGAACGTCCTGAAAATCAAGAAAGTTGCCTTGAAAATCAAGACGCCACACCCAACTGTATTTGCATGTTTTGGGCAAAAGGTCGTGCAAAGTTAAACCTACATATCGTTTCAAAAAAATGTATGCGAAAAACTGCGTGAACAAATGTATGTACAAAATCGTTCAAATCACCGCACAAATTTGTGCGAAAAATGTGATTGTTTAACTTTGTACGAATAAAAGATACACACGGAGAGAAAAGACTTGCTGTTCTAGCAAACCTCGTTGCAAATATAGCGCCTACAACGTTTTTTTGCTGCCCAAGCAAAATAATAGCTGCGACAGCAAACTGTAAAGCTGAGATGGCAAACGACTTCGTTTAATCAGCAATATTTTTGCTGTGCCAGCAAAAGAAAATTGGAGGCGCTATATTTGCAACGAGGTTTGCTAGAACAGCAAGTGTTTTCTCTCCGTGCTCATCTCTCTCTGTTATGGTGTGTTGCAGCGGGGCGGTGATGGAGAAGGGCGGGGCCGACGCTCTCCTCCCGGCGTCCAGTGTTGAGCTGCACCAGCAGCACGTCCTGCTCCTGAGTGAGGCGCCGGCCTGCGCGGCGTGCGAGTGGGGCGGGGAGAGCCACAGGCCCCGGCCCCGGCCCCGGCCCCGGCCCCGGCCCCGGCCCCGTGCCCCCGGGGCGCCTGCAGGTAATTTTACCATACTTTGCGTAGTAAAATTTTACACACAAAGCCTGTAAAGATTTAACAGAAAATGTACCGGAAAGCATAATTCCACGTATATTCTGTATTTCTTTTTACTAGAGTTCTGTAATTTTACAGACTACGGTAATTTTACAAGAAAATGTCTTGGCACTAACTATTCCAAGACTTTTTCTGTAAAATCTCTCCATTTTTTTTTTACTGTGCAGCGCGGGATGAGATGTCGTCGGCCTACACGTCCTCCTCCGAGCCGCCGCCGCCCGGGACCGGCTGGACGGAGGGGCCGTGGTGGCGCGGGGCCAACGGCAGCGGCAGCAGCACCCCGCCCACCACGCTGCTGGCCTCCGTGGCCGCCGCCGCCTCCGGCTACGTCAGCGCCAGCCTGGTGGGCAGCGCCCTGCCCGGCACCCTGCCCGGCGCCGCCCAGGACGACGCCTGGGCCAACGCCTCCGCCTCCGCCCTGGGCGCGGCCGCCCTGGGCGCCAACGCCACGCGCAACGAGACGCTGCCGGGCGCGCCCGCCTTCTGCGAGGGCTGGGAGGCGGTGCAGAACAACCTGTTCCAGGTCGCCAACCTCTTCTACTGCATCGCCTTCCTGGTGCCGCGGCACTTCAAGCAGAGCGTGCTGCTCTACAGGCGAGTCTCTCATCTCTCCTCTCATCTTTTCCTCTTAAATTTGCAGTAAACGCCAAGAAAAGCAGAGAAAATAGGAACATGGGTCCATTAGCCTGCTCTTACCTATAGGGCGGAGTACCATGTATAAAGGCAGGCTGGTGTGGGGCTCGGTGGCAGTGCGCACCGCACAGAGAACAGCGCCCCCAAGACACAGCGGCACAATGGCAACCCCCGCCTCGCCCCCGCTCCGCCCCCGCTCCGCCCCAGCCTCGCCCCCGCCTCGCCCCCGCTCCGCCCCCGCTCCGCCCTCGCTCCGCCCCAGCCTCGCCCCCGCCTCGCCCCTCGCCCCCGCTCTGCCCCCGCTCCGCCCCCACTCCGCCTCCGCCCCCACTGCCACGACCAGGCGCCGCCGCCGCGCCGGCCCCAGCGCATTTGCACGGACGTACAATGGACATGGCTGCGGAGCGCAACCCTTTTCTCTCTTCTTTTTCTTTCAATTTTCCCAACTTCCCAGAGTTTGCCGGGATTCATATTCCAGTTAAAAACACCTAGAAAAATGAAAAATTGTGGCAACCATCGTCTGGTTACCTCAGGGACAACCAGAAAATCATGAACAATATTACAGTTGAGCTCACCAAATTATGGTCAACACGCGACGATAGTATGGCTGTCTCAACCATAATTTTATGGTTGTCCCTGAGCGATGGTTCGTGCAAACTGTTCATTTTTCTGGGTGAATGGCATAAGCTGCCCCCCCCCCCCCTCCCGGGTCTCGATAGGAGTAGAGTCCTACAGTGGGAGAGAAGCGCGAATGGCGTCCGCCTCATCCGCGCGCGCACATTCTCATACTCCCGGATTCGCTATGTGTAATTTGCCATAGTTTGGGCCCGGGCCGCCCGGGTGGCCCGGGCCCGGGCCTACGTAAACAAACCACAGTTCTCTCCATGCTCTTGCCAGCGCCAGCACAGACGAACGCATTGGAAGAACGAATGAAGTTTCGGCCTGTCTTCGTCTTCTGCTGTGAGCTTGGGTCCGGGCCGGTCCGGGCCCAAACTATGGCAAATTACGCATAGCAAATCGGGAAGTATGAGAAGCGTGCGCGTAACGTTTCAGCCATTCGCGCTTCTCTCCCACTGTAGGACTCTAGATAGGAGAGGAAAGCTACCTACTTGGTTACAGTCAAAACAATATGTACTACATATCACATTACATGAGGCATGAGGCCTGGTGATGATGGTCGTCTCTTCCAGAAACAGTCGTACTGAACGTATAAACGACCTGCCTAAAAACCCCTTTCTTCTCGGAGGGCCCATTGTTTGCCCATGCCGCCGGTGCGGTGGGGGAGGGGGGGGGTGACCTTCCCTTTTACGACTGCCCCGCCCCCGGGCCCCGCCCTCTCGCACAGAGGGAATATGAATTGGAGTGGGTCGGTTGCCTCCAAGACTCTGCTGCACACGGATCGCGAGCCCAAATCAAGTCACACGCTTGTGAGGTGTACACTTGTGTTAGTGATATACAGGGCGTGCTAACATAACCAAAAATAGTTCCACTTTTTCGACGATATCTCCTGATCGGTAGGAATTATTTTAACAAACTGGAGTTCATTGGAAAGCAAATATTGCGTCGTTACCTCATGACTTGTAGTCATAAATACCACTTCTTCGTCACACAATAACATTAACAAAAATTAATTATTTTCGCACGCCCTGGCGATATATCGCAACCAGTTCCCAAGGAGGAATGTGAGCCCTGGTTATATGGTTATCTGACGTCAAAATGGGGGCGGGGGTTGCCTACGTACAGAGGTTTTGTAGCTCAAGTTGCCTACCTTTCAGGTGGTCCACTAGAGCCCGACAGGGGTGGGGGGATTTCCCCCCACCCCCGCCATCCCCCTTAAATCGCGCCTGCTATTTTGACGTCGAGATGCGACTGTCAGGGTTCAAATTCCTCCCTGGGTTGTTTCGCTCGATCCCTTCCTCCAGAGGCGCTACGCGACGCTCACCAGGGTATGTGCGACTGCTCCCTCCAGGTTCCTGCTCGTGCTGGGCGCGCTGCTCACGGCGGTGTGGGCGAGCTTCCACCTGTGCGCGTTCGACGTGTTCCTGTGGAACGTGGCGCTGCTGGTGGTGAACGCGGGCCACACGGCGGCGCTGGTCGTGCGCTTCCTGCCGCCGGCGCTCTCGCCCGACCTCACCGAGCTCTACCTCAAGGTGTTCCGCCCGCTCAAGGTGTCCAAGAAGGCCTTCAAGGAGCTGGCGCGCGAGGCGGCGGTGCTGACGCTCGAGGCGGGCGACACGTACGCCGTGGAGGAGCAGACCCCCGCCGACGAGCGCCTCTCCATCCTGCTCAAGGGCAGGTGAGTGAGTGTCTGCCTGGTCCGCCCCCGCCCCGGCCCGCCCCGCACCGCCCCGCCCCGCCCCGCCCCACCCCGGAGACTTTCAAATTAAGAAACGGGCGGACGGACGGATGAAAGCAAACGTCACCCGAAGTAGGTGCACCTATATATGTATTTTTGGAAGGGTAGGATTACCAGGATCATTATTCTGCAAAACTATCGGTGGTTTAAGACCATTTGAAGTCACGACGCGATGTTTTGGGTCCGTTTTGGCGATATGCCGTTTGGCATCACCTGTTAAAAAAGCTCCTTACTATTCACTGTTGCATTGAAACGCCTATATGTTTGCATGATAATTCTCTTGGAACTCTCACCTTTACGAAAATATACGAGTTTACCTATTTCGTGTGACTTTTGCTTTCGTCCGTCCGTTTCTTAATTTGAAAGTCTCCCGCCCCACCGCGCCCCAGCCCAACGACCACGTTTATATCTGACCTTTGTAGATTAGGTAATTATTTAGACCACTAACACACGTGTAACATACATTGCTACATCTCGTTGAATAGTTACGATCGTTTTGTAGAGATGACTATAGTTCTCATTTAACGGCCTGTATCGCACTGTTAAAATTTCTCCGCATTTTGTATTGTCCTGTACGTTGTTCGAATAACCGAGATTAAGGAAATTGAACAGCTTTGGCGGCGTAGAACAAAGTTAGAGCTCGGCCCGAGTGAGTTACTGCGGACCCCTAGGTAGATTCGGCTTCGACTCCCCAAAGTTAAGGCCAGCAGGTGGCCAGCCCCGAAGTTTAAGCCTTCTGGTGCAGCACAGCCCCAAGCCTACACTGCTAGGAATAGGAGGCCAACAGAATTCTTATTGTCCTCATATCTTCTATGCTGTGTGTACTAAACCATCTACGTTATGCGCTACAAATTTGGCGCACACTGGTGGACACTTTGTACACAAGTGAATAGCTCCATCGGTTTGCCACCATTCGGTAAGAATAACTTTCCATCAGCTTTGCGGGCCAGCAGGCAGGCCTTCTCGCCCCGGCCGGCCCTTCGAATAGGCAGACCCGCAACACTGAGGAGAGGAGTGCTCTTGGCCACTGGGTGTGCATAGATTGGGCCGTCAACACTGTTAAAAATATTTACGGTTTGCCAACGGTCTGAACCGTAATTTTTCCGTACAGTCTATACCGTAAAGGTTATTTGGACTGTACTGCACTGCGGGATTGGTCTAAATTTCAACTTTACAGCAAATTACGAAAGTTACAGAACATCCTGTATGGATTCAACCGTCCACCGTAATCTGAAATTACGGGCGATACTGTGTAAAAAATTAACAGGACGTACTTTGGCATTTCCCATAGGTTTTTATAACAGTGAAGCAAAGAGTGAATTAAAACATAGTTTCCTCATGGTATATTTTAGTTTAGACTGTAGCAAGTCGCTAGTGCATAGACGTGTAGAACTGGTCCTTAGAGCCGGCTGGCCGGGCCGCCCCTCCCCGTGTTGCAGGCTGGCCGTCACCTGCGACGGCACGCATCTACACCACATCAACATCCACCAGTTTGTGGACTCGCCCGAGTGGGAGGCGAACCACGATACCAGCGAGAACACCTTCCAGGTAACGAGGTGGGCCTGTGTAGGCGATAGCAAGAGAGTACCGAGTGACAGGTTGCCTAGTGATCGCCTTTACCTTGTACTACGTTTCGATGCACTTAGCAAGATGCATAGTATATGTAGATATCATAGACAGATAGCAGAACTATCTTAGTATTTTAGCCAGTACAGTAACATAGAAAAACTGTTGATTGTGTACGTTATTATAATTATTCATAAGATCGAAGCATCGATACCTAATTAACCTCACTGAAAAGGCATAGCGGCCCGCTTCTCTATGGTGCCTATAGGCACCATAGAGAATAGTCATGACTGAAAACTCAAATAATCAAACATAAAACGAAACAAATTTTTAATAGGCGATGCTTCCTCTCTCTTCTAACGGGACTGCAGTATTCACGTTACTTTGATACAAATATAGCGTAGTTGATACTCGAAATCGACACAATATTCGTCAGGCCTCAATGCAGTCCGGAGCAGAGAGCCTCTTTGCGGGCTAATCGGACAGCGGATGTGTGTTGTAGGTGACCATTTCTGCCGAGGAGGAGAGCGTGTACCTGTGCTGGCCGAGGATGAAGCTCTCCCGCGTGCTGAGGCACCGGCCACAAGTGCGCATCGTGCTCGACACGCTCATAGGTAAGTCAGGCAGACAAATTAGCTAAATTGGCTAATGCATTTTAATTTAGCTTTCACAGCTAATTTTCAGCTGTAACAGTTGAAATATCATCCCTTACAGCGTGTGCCTTTTTTTCCTAGACAGCTGAGAGAGCTAGAGTATCTCAGCTGTTACAGCTGAAAATTAGTTGAGGTGGCTAAAATGATTAGCTTAGGCCATACGAGCTAATGCGTTATCTATTTTGGCTAATCTTTTTGTTGTTGAGAGTGTGATGTGACCCGCTGACGTTGCAGGCAAGGACATCACCCACAAGCTGTACTCGCTCAACGAGCAGATGCACGGCAATGACCGCGCCCGGGCCGCGCGCTCGGACCACTGGCGGCGCAGCATGGCGCGCTCCGTGAGCGTGGACGCCGTCAACACGGGCACGCGCGGACACGTGCGCTCGGCCGCCTTCAAGAGCGCGCGCCGCGAGCGCGAGCGCGCCTCGAGCGCAGCGCAGCAGGGCGAGGACGGGCGGGACGGTGAGTCCAGTTCAGTGCCGGCAGGCATAGACGTTCAGTGTTGCCTGAAAAGTAGGCAATAAGTATAGCCCAAACACTCGTGGTGCAGGGCAGCAGCGAAGAGAGCGAGCTCAGATGTTCGTCGTATGCGTCCCAAACCGACAGGTGAGAGTGGGTGAGCCGTTCGAACTAGAACACAGCTCCCTCTCACGCTCACCTGTCGTTTTCGGACGCATGCGAGCATCTGGGCTCGCGCTCTCTTCGCTGCTCTGCTGTGGTGTAAAGCGGGCTGCATCTGCGCCTGCCTACTAGGCAACATGTGCGCACCTGTGCTAGGGCACTGCCTAGCAGTGGCAGGCGCCAGATGCAGCCCGCGTCACTCCATAGTGTTTGGGCTACACTGTTAATTTGGGGTGCCATAAGGCGAACAGTGCTCGTACGCCAGAGGCGTACACCACGTAAAACTTTACGCCTGACGTCACATTCGTTTAACTTTAAAAGCTGTCACATTCGTTACAATATGATGTCACATTTGTTGTAATGTGAATCGACAGGGCAAAGCGCCGAAAATTCGGCAGTCACATTCAAAGGAATGTGACACTTACACCCAAACGAATGTGACAGTTTTTACAGTGAAAAGAATGTGACGTCACATGAATCGAATAACAGTGCGTACAGTGCCAGCACATCCTCTTCAGACAAACGGAACGGGGGACGTCAACGGTGTGCTGTCATCGTACGCCAGGGGTGCTTTTTTGCGTGGTGTGCGCCTCAGGTGTATACGATTGCCTTGGCGTACAATTTCGGAGCACCCCAAATTAACAGGGTATACTTCTTGCCTACTGTTCTGCCAACACGCCAACACTGGCCAGGAGAGACGTTTGCCTCTCGCAGCCGCCTCGCCTCGCCGCTCCGCTCACGTCGATCACACACGCCTGCACACGGCCTGTTCTGTTCTGTTTCCAGTGCTGCAGTCCCCGGTGCGCTCGGGCCAGGCTCAGTGCTGGATCCCTCTGGTCGCCAACCACTTCCCCGTCACGTCGCCCTTCACGGACGCGCAGGGCCGGCCGCAGCCCCTGACGGCGGCCGTGGCCAACGCGCCGCCCGGCATGACCGGCGTCCCGGGGGTGCCGCTGGCGCCGCTGGCGCTGCCCGCCGGCGTCCCCGGGGTGCCCGTGTCCGGGGTGCCGGGGATGGGGATGGGGCTGCAGGTGCCGTCCAGCATGGCCCTGGTGCCGGTGCCGGTCATCGTCCCGGTGCTGGCCCCGCCGCCGACCCTCCACCAGGCCCGGAGCCGGTGCATGCGCAGGGCCGGCGGCCTCGGGGTCGGGGCCGGCGCTGGGGTCGGAGTGGGGGTTGGGGTCGGAGTCGGGGTCGGGGCAGCCGCCGCCAGCGGGGTCAAGTTCGAGGCGACACAGGTATGACGGCAAGCTACTCACCCTCCGCCTAGCCCCAGCCTCTCGCGGTCTCGACCGCGGAGCCCATCGGGTGTCGGGGGTGGAGATGTTCTGGATACGCGATGAGCCGGGTCAGGTAAGGTAGGGTGAGCACCTGTCCTAGTGCCAGAGGGACATGTGCCACAGCGCAGCGCTGCCGAACAAAGGTGGTCGCCTGTTCATTTACGGCTGATATGGCGAAACGATTTTCTTTTGTGACAGAAAAGACGGTAGTGTGTTCACATTGTTCAGGCGCATGTCAAAAATAAAAAAAAATAAAAAAACAAAACAAAAAAACACTTGCCAACATTAATGTTGGCGTATAGAGATGTAGGCAACAAGGATGTAGAAAATTCGAAATATTAAATATGTGATATGCATATAACTAAATTATAAATACAGAACATACATGTAATATTTTAAAATGTTTGCGTGTTAGTGATGGAACTTCATGACTTGGAAGTTCATGTAATGTTTTCTACATACTATGCTATATGTGACCGTGCTTTGTGTGTTGTGTCCCACCCTAGGTAATGAAAAGAAGAAAACCATCTTTATTTAGTCCCATTTACAGAGTAAGAGTCAAACTATACATGGCGATATAATAGGGATCCATAGAGATATACAACTATACTCATTTTTACCCCGTTACTAAATTATTAGTCTATTGATGTTGTTTAGGTGATGCCAAATTTCTTCTGCTGCCTACCCGAGACCAGGACAGCATGTTACTAATTCCCCCTAACCGAAGGTGCAAAGCCTTACCCTATCCTACCCCCCCCCCCCCCCCAACTTTTTTAATACTTTTGATCCTTATAAAAAAAAAAATCAGTTAGTTTAAGTCTTCAATCAGCTAAGAATATCAACTGTCATTAGCATAGAGCAATTACTCAGAGAATGCTCCACAGGGTGGCCCAACAATGCTTTGCACTTTCTTTTGCTTATCGGGTACAAAGGCGAGACGGGGGCCGGGTGCGGGTGGTGCGGGCGTGTTGCCGACACCAGCTGCAGCCGTGGCGCCTTATGCCTGTGCGAGTAGGCAACTTACTTGCTTCCATGCATCCGGTACAGGATAAGGAAAGAGATAGAGAGATAGAGAGATCTCTATGTCAGCTCTGGGCTCCACCCAATGTGCTCTGGTATAAGTAAAAGAAAGAAAGTGGTTCTTTGGACTTCCCTGAAGAACTATGTTAAAAATGTTTCTTCCTACACACTTCTTCAAGCATTAAGGTTACTGTGCTGCAATATATGCAAATACAAATTAGGCCTAGCAGTGTTTACTTTCTTGCAAAAACTTCAATGTCCTACAGAACATTATATTCAGGGACCCTTCCTTACGAAATACATCTCAAGAAAAGATAGATGTTTTTTTTACTTTGAAAATAAGAAATTAAAGGATAAAAAATCAGATGGAATAAAGAATGTACCACGATGTTTTTTTTTCAACATGCATATCTATGAAATATTTAAAAGAAGAAAAAAAAGACCGATAAGACTCTCATTTAGTGTATGAGTAAAAAGAAAAAAAAGTTTATGACTGACAGATTTCCTCAACATGCTGCCACTGTGTAAAATAAACTAGAAACTTTGATGCTCAATGGAGATGGCAACGCCTAGACATTTATTGTTATTTTGTGGATTAATCAAAGCCTTTGTCAATGTTGTCAGAAAAGCTGTGAAATTGTTCAGTAGATACAGCGAAAACTTACGCAATGTTTGTGATACTATGTGACCTTAGATAATTTATATAAAGTAGGTGAAAAACTTACAGTGTTTGATGTGTTTCATGATAAATGCATGATTGATTGATATGAACCTAAATGTTTTAGAAAGTCTGTTTGAATGAGGCACCTAGAAAGAACAATATGTTGGCACAGTATATGAAAAAATCACATGATACGTTTTCTCAGTTACTCATGTGTGATGAGTGTATGTAAATATGTAAATGAGCAAATTCAAATTTGTATGGGCTTTCAAATAAAAAAAAAATACTGTGTTGTGAACTTCCTTAATCAGTGTTCAGTCAGCTTTATGCCAGGAGAAAATCAGGGAAGATGAAAGGAGAAGGTCAAAAGTACCACTAACTGGCAAATTTACTTTGCAAGTACAAAACCAGTAACAAAAACATACTTTGAGATTTTTAAGAAATTGGATAAAGCATAGTACAAACCACAACTACTAATTTGATTTTTGAAGTAGAGCCTGCTCTATTTAAGCCAAACACAGACATTTTCCCGGAATACAAAAATGATGTCCCCAGAAAATACTTCCTGTCTTGATCACCAATGCACTGAGTGACAATTCACAAGTCCAAGAGAATTTCTCCTCACCTCATGCATTTTTTGTGCTGACTTTTTTGAAAGAACAAATTACTTCCTTTCCTCCCAACATTTTTCACTTACTTCATCAAGCCAACAGAAATGTACCTCTATTTCCTCAAGAAAGAAAGCATCTATGACAAGAGTCCATACTTTTCGAGTAGCCATAGAAAACTTTGGGTCATCAAATGCTTCAAACCCTATGTACCACAATTTGGACTTTTTCACAACTCTCTTCAAATCCTGAAGGCATTTACCAATCAAACTGAAAGATACAGCCTCATCATGGCAATCTTTCACAACTAATCCAAAAATATTCAAAGTTTGGTTGGATCGTTTAAAATGATAAAGACTTCCTAAACTTAGTTGACTGCTGGTGTAATCTGACTGAAACCCATATTTTCTAGCCAATCTCTCAATGGCTGGAGTGATGTGGCGGTCTTTGCTGGCTATAAAAACAAGAGCACATTCCATCGGATCTAATTCCGACAGCGGTTTTGAACAATGCTTGAGAGACAAGTTCCATTTTTTTTCAGGTGGGCATTCACTCTGAGAGGAAAAAAAAATTATTCATTATTATTTGTAAAATAAAAAAATATTAATAATTTTCAATTTTGATGAGTGGAATCTAAATACACTGTGCATCAAGAGTATCATCTGTACTTACATCAACTAAACAAACTGTTATCTCAATTCCAGTGTTTGAAAACTGTTGGTTGAGAAGGTTCAAAACTCGATTCCAGTCAAGTAGATCACGGCCACAACCAATTTTTGGAATGGCAATTTTCCTTATTTGATGCTCAAGACATAGGTCCCTCCACTCTACCACAGACTTTTCAAAGTCTTCCCACTTGGGTTTACCAGTACTACAGAGCTTTGTAACTAAATAATAGATGTACTGTTCTGAATTCGGCATTTTAATGAAAGCTACCTGGCCAGGATTTTTGTTTTGGTCTAACAGTTCTGGGATCTGCCTATATTTCTTCCTGAAAACCAGTTGAATAGTAATAAAATGAAATACCTTTGATGAAACAAAGGATAACTAGAAACAAAAGGCACCTACCTGAATTGAACAGCAATACCAGAGCTCATTATGAAGTCTGAACCCACACAATGAGCTAAAGCATAACTTTCAGGCATTTTAAAAAGATCACATTTGATCTCCTTCACCACATCAGATTTACTCCTGGTTTCAGATGGGCCTCCATGGAAATTTTGTTCTTTTGGGGCTCTTCTGGGCTGCTGCCTGTCCCTAATGACTGGATCATTTCCAGATGGAGCCCCTTTCTCTGAAGATCCTCCATGAAAACTTCGCTCTTCAGGGGCCTGCCGCGGTTGATGTTTCTTGGGACGAATATTTCTGTTACTCCAAGATGAATCCTGAAAGTTGTCTGTTCAAACAAGAAAAATTAGAAGGAAAACCCAAAATTAATTTTTTGATACGCCAACATAGCTTTCACTATGTATCACTGGAAACCATTTAAATCATTGCTATGAGATTAAAATAAAAAACAGAAACTGAAAAAGACTTCTACCATGGCCCCATATAAACATGTTAACCTTTACAGTGTTATCACTGCAAACTTTCTAAATGCTGTTTAGTTATCCACTGTAAGGTATCCAACCATTACTATGAATCTGATAATGCCTACATGCATCAGCCCTCATCCCCATATTTACAAAATTTCATTTACACATTTTCTCTATTGAGTATCCTATGTGTAATTGGGAAGTCTTACTTGGAGAGTCCTGGCAGGAATTATTTAAAGTATCCATGAAAGAATTACTAGCTGTCTGAAAAAAGAAAAAGCACATAGTTTTGTGATTGTTTGAATCTAGTTGAACTGTTCAAATGTTGTAAAAGTTGAGAGAAGAGAGAGAGAGAGAAAAGAAAAAAAAAAAAAAAAAAAAAAAATACATCATCCGGCAAAACTTAGGTTCATTTTTATATGCAATAGAATGTAGAACAAAAATGAGCAGTTTATGTAACTGCAGGAGGCTGGTCACATCTTATAGAACAATTAAAGCAGTAATGACAAATTGGTCCACCTAGTCAGGAATATAATATACTACCTATTTGTTAATTGAGTATTTTTACTACATTCTGATAGAAAAGTGAGCCAAAATATTTTATTGTAATTTTAAAACTAAGGGTTCATTACTACAAAACATAGAAAAGAACCCAAAATAACTCACTCATAAAAATACTGCAAGACTTACTGTTTGTATCTGGTCTCCATTATTTCCCTGAGAGACACCCTTAGAATGGGTTACTTCTTTAGACTCCACATAAAATTTTTTGTTTATAGATTCACAGTAATGGTTATGAGGAAGCAAGTTTTTGTCCTGAAGCCGGTTACAATGATCTTCTGATACAGGTGCCTTTTGAAGCTCTTCCAGATTCATGCATTTTGTCTTGAGTTGTTCTATTTGAGTTTCTAAATCTTGGATCTTATTTTGACTGAAGGTAAGATCCCTAAGACAATTTTCTAGGTCTATGACTTTAGATGTCAGAATCAAAGATACCTCTTCAATTGATTTTCTTGCACAATACAGCTCATTGCCCAATATGATACAATTTGTGCAAACAGATGGAGGTTGAAAAGCAGCAGAGTAATTCATGCCAAAAGCTGGTGAAGAATTGCCAACAAAGAAGTCCTGTGCTGTACCTTGACGTGGATGGAATGAATGTGCTGGTTTGGAAGTGTGACCTTGCGTATAGTTTGAATGGCCTGAATCTTCGTTTGGGCGTCTACTTTTGAATTCATCCTTCTGTCCTGTTCCTTGTGTATCATGACGACGGTCCATAATCCAGCAGACCTGAAAAGACACAAAGATTAAAAACAAAATATTAATAAGAAAAATAATATTCTTTTTGATAGTTTCGAAAGACAATTGACACATGTCTTTTATAAAATTTGAAATAGTGTGGGTCACACTTGGTAAAGGGAAAGGGGAATACCCTTGTGTGAGTGGGTTAGAACATAGGTTTTAGAGGATCAAAAAGCAAGGTAGTAAACAAAACAGATCACTTTATTCGAAATAAAAATAATTGTAAAGCGTTAGAAACAAATAAAAATGGAGATGTTAAAGGATATTGACCGAAACAGAATTACAATAATTATTATTTAGGTTAAGGTGTTATCATAGCACGACTGGTAATGTGCGCGTTTTTCAATGTCATGACAATCCAAAAAACAAATAGTAATTTAAATGTTTAAACGTCTTGATCCGAAAAAAAATGATACTTAATATTTATTACTTTCTATTAATTACTTTTTTCCGCAGTCCTGTGATTCTGAGTTCAAGCTCAGGTGATGCTGCGCGCGCACTTCGCACTGCACTGCTGACTGGCAGACTGGCAGGTCAGTTTCGTGTGGTGCCTATAGAGGAGTGCGATGCGGTGCTATGACTGAACAAGAAGAAGAAAGGAAGAAATGTTACAAGTAAGATGGCGGGTTGCGCACCCCTGCCTGTAAGATTTCTTCCTTTCTTCCTCTTGTTCAGCCATAAGGTCCGAAAACGCTCAATATTGTGTCTTGGCGGTAGTCAGACGTATATAACGCCGATTGCTTTGAAAGAATGAAAATATATTAGTCGAACCATATCTACATATCTACATGTTCGTCACCTTTTCTGGATTCTGGAGTCCAGTGCGCGCTTTCGGCGCTTTCATTCGTTTCCCGAACGTACCCTGTGCTGCTATACTTTGTATACTGCAGAGGCTACAGGAAAGTGCTTTACAAACGAAAGGAGGGCAACGCCAGTCCTGGCCGAAGCTTGATATCAAATGTTTTTGTACCAAAACTATCACCGCGCAACATCGTTTTTCTGAGGTTTACCCGTCACACATTTTGTGTGGATCCAGGGGTAAGTTGTTGTTATTCTTATTCATTGAAGTTTGCATGTAAGATTCAGTTCGCAAAACGTCTGACGTCTTCTGATGTTATCCTGAAATGAACTGGCCCTTCTGCCTTGTATTCAAATTTGACTTAAAGATCAACGGCATTTCCGCAGAAATATAAATTTGTCGCTTCTCTGAAACCTTCACATTTTATATTCCAATATTGTTCCCCAGAAATTGTTAATAACCAAAGAATATCCTTATGGCGTCATGTAACCCTACATTTGACAACAGTTTTTTGTGTTAAAACTTTTTTACCTAGCATCTAAAGTTATATTTGCAGTTTACCACTTGTGAAAGTTAATTTTATCCCAGCGCTTTTTTCTGTTTTGCATACATGGGACATTTTTAAGTTTGAGCACACTGGAACAATCTGTAGGGAGCCGTCATTGAAGAATTAATACAATAAAACTACCATTACTCTTATTGGAGTGCTTTTTTCATTTTTCTCTGCTCTCATTAATCATGTTTATCTATATTTCTGTTTCCAGGGCCTTTTTTTCATATTCTTTTCTGATTATGGCTGAATACCTCTAATCAGACTTCATGTTGCGCTGGCCAAATAACCAGGGTGTCATGGTAAGTAGGGAATTTGCTTTTTAGTACATTATCAAAGCAGTATTGAACTAGGTGGATTTAATCTAGCTATCAAATCTGTTATTGTGCATTTTGACTTGTTCACTGTGAATTGTAAACTGAAATTTTAACCCATATCAATAGCTTTATTTATTTTTTTTTATTCTTTTTCCCTCCTTGCTGTTTTCCTCAAATTTATATATAAGGAGGAGTAGTATGCATTCAGTGCTGTGAACTGTTGCATGGTTTTAAAGGTACAATGTCTCTTACTCAGGGGGATGATCCACCTTACTTGGTTGTTGGCACAGAAGTTAGTGCCAAGTACAAAGGTGCCTTTTGTGAGGCTAAAGTAAGAAAAGTTGTAAGAAGTGTTAAATGCAAGGTACATGATTTACTCTATCTGTCTTGAATATTACTTTCTCTTCCATATTTTCTCTTACTAATAAAATATTTTGAAATCAGGTGAATTTTAAAGTTGGAGGGTCAGCAGTGGTAACAGACGATCAAATTCGTGGAACTCTAAGGGTATGTAACAATGGAATATAGTTACATTTAAAATTAATTGATTAATCAATTAAACCTACTTGTATTTTTTGTATTTCCCCTCTAGGTCGGTTCAGTTGTTGAAGCCAAACACCCAGACAGAAAAGAGTTTGTGGAGGCAAGCATCACAAAGATTCAGGATTGTAGCCAATACACCGTTGTATTTGATGATGGTGATATAACTACATTAAGGAGAACAGCCTTATGCTTAAAAAGTGGTAGACACTTTGCTGAAAGTGAAACTTTGGATCAGCTACCTCTTACTCACCCTGAGCATTTTGGGAATCCTGTTGTGGGGAGTCGGAGGGGTGGAAGAAGAAGCAGGAATCCAATGTGAGTTTAAACTCAGAATTAATATATTTTTCAGCTGCAGTATGTGGATTACTCAAATTTCTTAGTGAAAAATACATATTTCATGCATATATTTTTTCCTATATAATCAGGAGTGATGAAAGTAGTGATGAGGAGGAGGAACCAAGGAAAGGGAAGTCAAAAGAGGAAAAAGAAGCAGACATAGGCAAAGTTGTGTGTGTTGAACTTGGAGACAAGAAAAAACAAAAAGATAACTGGTTTCCTGGTCTAGTGGTTCATCCTGCTGCACAAGAGGTTGTCCGTATTAGAGTTAAAGACGAATATTTGGTGCGCTCGTTCAAAGATGGAAGATAGTAAGTAATATTAATACAAGTTTGCTACACTAAACTTTTGAAGAAATATGGCGAAATTAATTTCTTCTAATATATTGATTCCCCTTTAGCTTTACTGTTCCTAAAAAGGAGGCCAGTGAGTTTACCAGAGAAATAGGCTCTAAAGTTGACAACAATACTTTAAAAACAGGTAAAACCGAATCTAAATTTTAAAATAACTACATCTAACATGTCTTTTTAAATTACCCTTCTACTTGTTTGTTTAAAGCTGTTGATAAAGCCCTACAATATCTGGACAAAGATGAACTTCCTCCTCATTGGGATAGGGAAGTATTGTTTGGTTTAGATGAGGCCTCTACAGCCTCTGATAGTGATGCTGCTTTTGAATCAGACAGCTCAGATGATGAGCCCAGAGAGGAAAAGGATCATTTTGTAGCCCAGCTCTACAAATTTATGGATGACAGTGGAACTCCTATTAATCGTGGGCCAGCCATATCTGGTAAAGATATTGATCTTTACAAATTATTTAAGGTAAACTGAACCAAAATGTTATTTTGTGAAAACTAATAGCTTATTTTTTCAAGATGTGGGGCTATAATGTATTTGCTTTTATTAGGTTGTGCACAAGGCAGGAGGCTGTAATAGAGTGACAAACCACAATCAATGGAAGATGGTTTCCCACAAGTTAGGTTTCGGTCAGTTCTCCAACACTGCTAACATGGTGAAAGCAGCATATAAGAAGTACCTTCAGAGCTTTGAAGAGTTCTACAGGAAATTAGGATGTACAATGGTTAATCATCCACGCGGTAATAAAGCTCGTCATAGAGGAGGAAGAAGCCTGATTCGAGATAAAGATCGAGCTACTCCTGTTAACGTGCCTCAAAGTGATAGCAAAGTAAGTAGGGTTACAACATTACCAATTGTTTACTTTCTGTATCTTTCTATATTTGAAGAAATTTGTCCACACAAAACTATACAGGATAAAGGCTCTGACACTGTCGATGATGATGATGAACCATCTGAGAGGGGTGAAGAGGCTACTGAGCTTAGTGGTGATGAAAAGGATGAAGACACTTCGAAGAGAAAAGAAGGTATAAACATCACTTTCTTTTTTTATGTGTTGGTGGCTAATGTTTTCTGAATTAATTCTATGACTTATTTTATTTTTCACAGGTAGGGATGTTGATGTTGTTACCAAGCTGCCGCTTGGTCCACCACCACTAGAGAGGAAACCATCGGACCCTCAACTTAAAGTGAATACTCCAAGAGGCAAACCTAAGAGAGTAGGTGATAACTCGGGAAATAAGTCTGGTCTTGATGTCAAGAAAAAAATTGTTGTTGTAACAAAGGTGAAGAGAACCTTAGATGAGGATGAGGAGGAAGAGGAATCTGACATGCTAGATGTTGAGGACCTTGATGAGGATGACGAAGACAAGGTATGTTTTGTCTTCCTTGCCTTTTTGTTGTGTTTTGGATATATTTTAGACTTAATCTGCATCAATCTCTGCTATTAGAATTATGGGACTTTCCAGATTTTAGTAAAACAGATCATATCTATCTCATGCTTCCTCTTCTTTCTTATTAGCTTACAACTACAAGATCCAAGTCAAAAGAGGAATTCTCCAAACCTAAGAGTGATCAAAAACTTATTGCAGAAGTGGAGAAAAAATCTAGGTCAACAGATGGTGGAGAAAAACGAATCAAGCCTTCATTAACAGCCACTGTTGAAAAGAAAATAGGGCGACCATCTCTGTCAACACCGTCTGACCGAAAGGGTAAGACTACACAAGATACTGATCGTAAAACAGTTCGGTCCTTGGCTGCAGAGTTTGAAAAGAAAGTAAGAGGTCTTGATACTGATAAAAAGGATACATCTGACACTGATAAAAAGTCTCGCACTTACTCAATGAGTGAGAATGAAAAGAAAATTAGACCATCACTTACAGCAACTTTAGAAAGAAAGAAACCAAGCAATGATACTGAAAAGAAAAATCGCCAAGGTGGAGCTGACTTGGAAAAGAAAATCCGTCCTTCGCTCACTGCAGATCTTGAGAGGAAAAAAGTTCGACCGTCACTAACAGCTGATCCTACAAAAAAAGTGTCCCGTGTGGATAGTGAACGGAAAAAAGAAAGACCCTCACGACCAACCGAAACAGATAGAGATGAAATTGACAAAAAATCAAAGCTTCACGATAATGACCGCAAAAATAATACTTCTGATGCAAGCAGGCTGTCTTCTGGTGGTGACAGTGATAGAAAATCTTCAAAGTCTGATTCTGGAGATTCAGAGAAAAGAGGAAATTCTAAATCTAAAAGAGTCGAAGAAGACAAACGAAAGCAGCAAGTGCGCAAACGGAAAGATAATGAAGATGCAGGGAGTAGTTCAGTTGATGACAGTCTGGATTTATTACCAAACTACAAAAATGTATGTATTGGTGATAAATTGAAAGTCTATTATGGACCAACTCATGAGTCAAAAGTTACCTATGAAGCCAAGGTCCTGGAGGTAGAGGGAGAAGGTCAAGACGAAACATTTCTTGTTCATTACACTGGCTGGAATAATCGTTACGACGAATGGATTAAAAGGTCCAGAATAGCTGATAACCTTAGTTGGTCGCCTGCTCGTGGTAAAAGACGTCATCAAACTCAGCTTGCAAATCTCAAAAAGTCGTCCACTAAGAAACGTACTTTGACTCCTGCACGAGATTCTGCTTCTCCTTTGCAGAAGGATCAGACTTTACAATCCCTCCCAGGTGTTGAAAAATCACGTGATTCTCAACCACCTCGCTCGTCAACACCTTCATCAGTCACATCTTCATCTAGTAGAACAAAATCACCTGCAATGAGACCAGGTTCTGCACGTGTGACAAGAAACACTGTTGGAGATCCATCCCATCAGCCGACAGAACAAATGATAAGACGAACAAGAACTCGCCGGATAAGTGGTCAAACAGGTAAGCTTCACTGCTATATCTTTGTGCCTAAAAATTTTTTTTCTTTAATAAGGAGTGGTAAAGTCAATCATCCTACCTATGTCTTTTCTAGATGTGCCGTCTGAGTCAGATAGTGATGCTTCTGAGTCAGAGAGTGAGGCTGAGCCTTCAAGTATTCGAAAAAGTACAAGACGAATTGCATTAGAGAAAGATGAAGATTCTTCACGAAAAGATAGCTCATTGAAAAGGAAACTAAAGAAACGTGAAACTGATATTGAGGTTGATGATGAAGAAGAAAAGGAGGCTGAGAAGGATGACTTAAAAGATGATGCTAAAGATGAGGATGATGTTTCTAGTGAATCACCAAGTGAAGGAAAGGTTTGTGATTAATGTTGAGTGATTATTCATGCATATATTCTTCTTAGAAGTTATTGAAATACTAATAAATAATTTTACTTTAACTTTAGCTTCCCATGAAGAGGACAAGAAAGGGAACAAGAAGTGCTGTAGACCGTAAAAATGAGGTGAAGGTTGAACCTGAGGATGGGGATAGTACCTCAGCACATTTAACTAAAGGGCGTGACTTTGATTTGAACCAAATCAGATCTGAATTGAAAGGAATTGATAAGACTGTGAAGACATCTTCCAGCTCTGAAGATAAGGAGCAGGCTGGTTCAGATGCTGAGCCGGATCCTGATATTGATGTAGACACAACTAATGTGGAAGAAAAAACTTCAACTTTACTTGAACAGGAGGAATCTGCTACTGACATGGAAGATATATATGAATTCAAGGAACCTGAACCATTTGAATTCGAAGCTCGAACAAAACGAGAGCCTTCGGTAGAACGTACTGGAAAACTGCAAAAAAGACCTCTTCCCCGAATATTTGATGATGTGGTGGAGCCTGTAGCCAAAAAGAAATTATCAAAAGCCAACATTGGAGATGTAGAAAACTCAGAAGATGGAGGCTCCCCCAGCAAGAAAAGGTTCCGTCGGCCTGTTGTAGGTGGAAAAAAAGATGAACCTGAAATCAAATTAGAAGCCAAATCTCCTACTCCTGAAACAAGTACGGAGAAAGCTGAACCAGTTACACCCCAGAAAAAGATATTTTCTACGTCATCAGACGATGCTTTTGAAAAGTTACGTCAGTCCCCAAGTTACAGATTTTCTCCTGCCAGCCCTATTAGAGCCCTTACCCCAACTCCTGCAGGCTTGTCTCCAGTTCCTGCCCCCTTGCAAAGTCCCCCACAACTGTCTACTTCTTCAAGTGTTATTACATCCAGCAGTTCCATTCCAACAAGCAGACCCACTGTATCACCTTCCTCCACGATTGCTGCACATTCATTAACTGTATCAAAAACTATTTCTACCGCATTGTCAAAGTCAGTAGTAGCCCCAGCTCCCTCCAAGAACTTATTGACCCCTCTCCCCCTGAAGGTATTGCCTTCGCAAGAAAGTAAATCTATTATAAGTGTGAAAGCCTCACCTCTAACTTCAAGTGTGTCTGCATCTCTCTCACTATCCCGTCCCCCTGTATTGGCTGCAGCTGTTAAAGTGTCACCCGAAGCAGGGGTGATAACTAAGACCGATGATTGGCTAAAAGGTAGACAGCAAAATGAAAAATCTGAGACAAGTTCAGATGAATCAATTACCAATATTGTAAAAACTGAAAGAGATGACAGCTTACCACCATTAGTGGCAACAATACCTCACCTTCCTTTGGCTGGCAGAAGTTCACCTGAGCCTCCACAGCTGTTACCTATGGCTGTTCCTGCTTCAAAACTTATTCAAGAACCTGTGAAATCTGAGTCCAGGGATGTACCTATGCCTCAGATCAAGAAAGAAAGCTTAATGGATGTTGTACCAGCTATTTCAGATGACCCTCAACCAACTACTGTTCAATCAAGACCAAAAACTCCTGAAATTGATGAGCAGCTTGATGATTTGACTGAGGATGAGTCCCCAAGGAAAGGGAACCGCAGAAAGACACAATTAAAACGTAAGAAGGCTGTCAGTAAGGAATTTGTGGAAGATTCAGACTCCGACAGTAGCGATGAAGAAAGACGATTAGTTATTGACAAGTCTGAATCAAGTGACTCTTGTAATGAAGGTATTGAAAATAAAACTCAGCCTTCAGTGAGAGAAAGTGACCACAAGTGGCAAGGAGGAGTCAAGGTATGTTCAATCAGAATCAGTTGTATTTCATACAGTACCTTATTAAAACTTATTATGCATATTATAATTAATCTAATCTTTCTACAGTCTGGGGAATCAAATTCTGACCAACAGAAAACAGCTCCATCCAGAAAAGAAGATGGCCCTGCTCCGAAATTAGCAGATCAACCTACCACCAACCCAAATGAAGAAATAACCATTGATGAAGTATCTGTTATAAAGGTGGAGGAAACAGAAGAAGTTGAAGTAGATAATAATTTGTGCTCCCTTCTCTGTGAAGAGACCATCCCTGGGTCTCCTGCCCCGCCATGTGAGGTTCCTATAGATGTTAACTCTGAACCAATTTCATCAAGAACATCTGATCGGCCACTTGAGAGTACCAAAGCTCCTTGTAAGGTTTTGGAAATGCCCTTTGCAAGTGTTCCTGGAAACACTCGCTCCTCCGGGCCAAGGTAATAGGTTCTTTCATGTCTTGTTTGTTGTCTATAATATCTCAGTTTCTATGAAATCTTTGAAACTTGCATTTTATTTCTAGTACGTCAAGTAATCCTGCCACTGCACAGTTCTCGAAGCCACCTGCACATGGAGAGAAAATTGAACATCCTGCAGCTGACCAAGGTATTCCCAAAGCGGGACCCTCAGCCCCTGCCAATGAAGCTGCACCCGTCATGGATAATACACCACCAACCACACCAGACAGCAGTATATCCACCATTTCAAACTCTCCACGGGGGTTAGTAAAATGTTGTGCTATGTCCTGTTGTTTAGTGCCAATAAGGAGACAGGTGGTAGGAAATCAACAAAACTAATTTTCTCTTGTAATAACTTACAGAGAGCATGGAGATACTCTCTCTGTTCTTGATAATGATAGTTCCAAATCTCACAGAGATTCAGAAGATGCAGAAAACAAAGACAACGATTTCAGTGATGATGGTAAAATTGATAATATTGTAGTATCTGTTTGTTGCATGTGTATGTGGTAGTTTTATCTATTTTATTATTCATTACTTATCCTTCAGATTTAGATGTTGGGTCTCGTTTAAAGAGAATGGCTGCCTTAACTGAAAAGAAAGAAAACAACAAAAGTAGGTGTGACACTGATTCTGTCAGGATGAGTCCAGCCTCCAATAAGAAGAGACGGCGCAGCCGGAAGAGTTCAGAAAGCGAAGATAAAATTAAAAGGCCAAGGCATACAACTAGCCGGTTACCTAGTCAAGGTAATTGTTGCAAATTTTCAAGTTAATCATTTTAGTTAAGCTAGGAGAGATATGTGCTTGGTGTTGAAGAAAAGTCATAAAGAGTTGTAGTATTCTCTTAGTGAATATAGTTAATTCTTGTTAGTGTGATCCCCAATATGATCAAAACCCCTTTTATAACACAATTTTCCCTGGTCCCATATCATTTGTATGTGGAATTGTAGTGGAAATACAGTATCTGGTATCAAGAATTCCCCGTTAAAACATGGTGGGATCACGATCTGGATGGGATCGCACTAGTGAGAATTCATTGTCACATGAAATACTGTACTTTGTTGTTCCTCAAAGCACTCTAAATTTCTATGGTGAAGTTGTAATACATTGGTTTCTGATGAATTCAATCCTTCATTTTCTTTAAGGTGCTGGTAGTGATAGTGATGACAACGCAGAAACTTCAGCACCAGTTGTCCCTACTCCTCAGGCCCCCCCGCAATCCTTGAGTCAACCATCAGCTCTTCAGATTCCAACTGTCTCTTCACCAAGTGTGAATTCTCTCACACCATCTGCAAGATCACCTCGTCCTTCAAAATACAACTTCTTTGTTGAACTAGGTATTTTAATTTATTTGTATTTATTTTTTTGCTTTCATATGTAAAACCCAATTATTGCTATCATCATCATTTCAGCTCCAGAACTAGACGCTTCTCAACGCATTGCTCTTTTGCAACAAACTCTTCAAGATTTACGCAAAACATATGCTAATGTGAAACAGCAGCTTGCCTGTATTGACCGTAGGAGAAAAAAGTTAAGGAGACGTGAAAGAGAAGGTGAGTGAGGATTTTTTTGTCATGGCTAGAGCTTAAACTTTCTCAAAACTGTCTTTCATGATTCTGTAATGTAGAAACTTTCATTCCCTACTTGAATTTTCTCGTAGCACGTCTGGAGGCCCGGAAAATGATGCGAGAGGAGCGAAGGCAGGCAAGAGATGAGGTGGTCAGCTGTTCATGAAATACAGGGAAATACAAAGTGAGGCAGGAAATGAATTCTATGTTCAAAGCATGGATGCATGCATTAGCATGTTAGAGGTGAGAGTAAGGTTTCTGTGAGCATGAGATCATTGAGGGAAAGATATTATAGGTTATTTATTGGAATAGTGTAGATCAAAAGGGATTGTTTGTTGTACAGTATATCATATGTTGAGGTGAGCCATTCCAACCATGATGTTAAAGTTTGACAAAAGTAATACGTATTAACACGGAAAATAATTTAATTTTCAAGCTGGAAAATAGAAAGCTATGATATATTGTACACAAATAACTCTCCGTTAGTTAAAGTGATCAGGTGTATGGTGTTAAGTTAGTCTTGACTTTAGTTATTGGAATTGCTTTTGGGATTATTTCAATGTCATCAAGAATCTACTCACTGGTACTTGAAAGACATGAGAGGGTTAAAGGCAAGATACATCTGAATGTGCAAGTATTTCTGCTGATACTAGTATGAATTGCACCCAAAGTCTGAGAAGTGAGCAGTGAAGTAATAGACCTTGCAGGGTTACCTTGAAATTTGTATATATGGTGGAAAATATATTTTGCAGCTAATTCTTGATAAATGTAAGGCAAAACTTTATTCAGTTTTAACTTTGCTACTCAACAAGTTATCTTTGATAGAGATTTACTTTTCCTTCTTTACATTATTTAAAATTTGTCTTTCCTACCAACAAAGGTTTGGTATCACTGTTACCTTATTCCTGTTTTACTTCTGTTATGTCATTCCTCACACTTCCATTATGTTCGTCTGTAGATTGGCACCAAATTTGATCAGCATTGCGTGCAGACCGTAACTTGTTAGATTTGTTAGTGGCTGTGATCAGAGTTTAGTCCTTCCATGTAGAACAGTTTAAGTCATTTTCTGTTCAAAGGCTAGATTGACCATATCTGAATAGGTAATTTTCATTGGAGGGCAAACTACATTCATTTGTAATTCTTGATTATCTGATAGAAGTCTGAATCTGAGATGAGTGTTCTGTGGTTTTTGATCAAAGGTTGACAAAATAGTTTCTTATTCCATCCAAAGCTTCCAAGAGTTAAACCTCTCATCTGAACATAACTATTGACATGGCGTAAAATTGTGAGGATGGATGGGGCTACTGTTGTACCTTGTCACTACTTCCTACCCCCCCTTCTCTGTTCTATTAAACAGCCATGTATTTACAAATTAATTGCCATTCAAAACTTTTGCAAATTGAAAATGCTGACAATAATTTTATTTTTTTAATTTTTTGTTGCAGAAAAATCATCCAAGCACGAGGTTTCCTGCTCATGAAATTGTTCAAACTCTTCTTTCATTTTTGAATGATGTATATAATCCTAGTGTACTTTGTTCATAATACAATTGTACCTATGTTTTTATATAGATGTAGCAAAATATGTATAGTCATCTGTATTAAATTCATTTTTTTTTTTCGTCTTTTTAAATTTAAATCACTGGGTTCTTATGTGCCCTTTCAACTTACTTCCGGTTTCCTATCTTGTATTTGTATGTACAGGCTGTATGTATGTATGTATATACTGTATGTATCTAGGAATTTTATTTGTGTGCTTTGTTTTATTTGGTAAACTAATCAGTCATTTCTTCTCATTTACTTCTTGTCTCTAAATTAGCATATTGCTCCTCTCAATTTGGTATCATCTCTTGTAACTAGATTGATGTGAGCTTTACAACTATCCATTTTCATTATGGTGTGCCTTATGAAGCAATCATTGTCATTGAGATAGGTAACGCTTACACTTGAATTCATACTTATCACTTTCAGGATCTTTGCATGAGGTGCTAGAAAGTGGTAAGTGCAGAAAATATGTCTTTTCTATGTTTCATTTTAAGTTAAGTCTTTTTATTCAGTGTACGCCAGGCCAAGTGCAATGAGCCACAAATAATTGTGGCTCTCCTTGTTCTATTTTTTGTAGGTCTACTTCACTTTTTTTTTCTTCTTTTTTTTCACTTATTTAATGTTGTATACATATTTGTAATTATTTCAATTTCAAGTGCCATGAGTGATTGATTGTATTTTCTTTTATGTGAGCACGCCTGAAAACTGGTGCTGTCAAAGTGCCAATTTCGTGTTCATCAAATGCAAAGACTGATTCACTCTTGATCAAAAAGTTATATGGCTTCTTTCTTTGGGGTGTGATTTAAATACAACTCATTGTATTAATGGGTGAAACATGTAAACTGTAATTTTGTGTTTATTGACTGTATGATATAAAACCATTGGTTTTGTTATTGTGATTCCAAAGTGTTGCTTAGTGTGATGCAGTTTTATGTGAATGTTCGTTTGTTTTATTCTTGCTTATTTCATGTTACCTTAGAAAAATGTAATTTGTGATTACAGTGTTTATATTTTCATAATGAAATATTGGCATTGTACCAAATAAAGGTGTTAGAGTTTTGTAGGTAATCAGGCCAGGATAGTAGAAATATTTTGGAAGTTATGTATTATTAATACATAGGATAATGTTTTAATTTGCATTCAATTTTAGTTGTATATAGATTTTTAAAGAAGTATAAATTAAACAAAATGATAAATTCTCAAGTAAAAGCTCTCCCTAGTCATGTGAGAACATCCAACAACCAACAACCTAAGAATTCAAACAAATATTAGTTTTTCCTTGGATTTCAGTCCCCCCTCACATTTTCAAACAACTAATGAAGTCTTGATAATGTGAGTACACCATCATCTTTAATAAGAAATGACATTTAAATTTATAGGACCTCAAAACTTGATACAATCTAAATGCTCCTTGTATTCATGCATGAAAAGGGATGTTTTGTAATTCGGAAGCAATCTCCAAATACAGAACATCTTAAAGGCCTCCGTAGCACTTAAGTCAGTGAATTGTATAAAACAATTTACACCATTCAGCACAAGCTGTCTTCCTGATCCTGGTAACCAGTTCCTTAAGTAGAGGAAGAAAAAAAAAACAGATTTGGTTGGCTTAACTTATTGCCCAGAGTAATATAACAGTCAAAGAAAGAGAGAGGATACTCACTCTAAGGTCTGAATCACATTTGAATGTTTGGCTTTACCATTCATGGTCTGAGTTCCAAAGAACAAATATTCTTCGAGTATTTCTGGATCTGCTATATTCTCTAAATCTTTGGAAAGTGTTAAACTCACTATAACAAATTCTTCTTTAGAAACATAACTCCCCTAAATTTACAAGGAAACTTATCACCTTGATTTCAATTGACAAATTGGTTAAAAAGAATATGATAGTAGTTTATTTCATGAATACCTGTTCACCTGCTCCATAGTGCACGGGTGGGCCAATTTTACCAAGCACTTCGCATTCATAGAAGTCTGGAAATAACAGGCCTGCAAAGTGATATTCTTGATAATGTAATTTTCTGGGATTCTCGTTTAATTTTCTCTGGGAAAGAAACATGATTTAATTTTTCTTTGTCTACAAAGAAAAAGTTCAACAATTATAACTACTTACCCAAGTGGATGTAGGCAAGCATATGATGAACTGTGGTCTTCCCATACCATGGTACATCATATTTTTACTTAGATGACATAAGGCAACAATCAAAACTTTTCCATTATTATGGGATGCAATCACTTTCAAGGATGGGCCTGATGGATGGTTAATATGGATTTAAAATTACCATTTGGAGTTAGTGTAAGTAATTAGTGGTTACAATAAATTTATGACATTCAGATTTTCCCAATAATTTCACATTGAATATGCCTGCCAAAATCTAACTATAAAGGGTAAAGTCAATTCCTAGCGCTATTGTGTAGTACACTTAAAAATAATAAAGTCTCTGAAAACATTGATCTTTAGGTATGCTTGGTCAAAAGTGTGCTGTGTAAGGCTACTTCACTTACTGTCATTCCACGCCTTTTTCAATTTAACTGGGAAACTATTTTTCAAAACAGGACTATTATAAAATGGTACACTGTTTGATTCTAAAAAAGTGTCATTGAATGTTCGTTGATGTAAAGTAGATCTTCCTGGGTAACGTGACAGCAGTTCCTAAAAGGATTAATTTTTGGCGTTAGAAAATACATACAGAACAAAACAAATTAGAATCATTTTGTGGAAAAAATAATTTCTTGGTGTGTGAAAGTAAAAAATAAATGGGAAGCACCTTAAGAGCAGATTGGCAACTACTTCTCTTCTCAAATACATGGAGATTTTTTACACCCGAATCTAACAATTTCCTCGTCAATGTCCCATTTCCAGCTCTCATTTCAAATATAGGGACATCACTGTCACAAACAACAGGCCTCACTTGCTCGAACATTGAACCTTTGCAAGCAAAAATATTATAGAAATAATTTTGCCTTGAAAGTAAACGAAGCAGAGGGAAACTCTCAAGGACTTACTAATTTGATCTTCTTTTATTAGACTAACTACCCTTGTATAAAGTACATGCAAAGGGACAACAGAAAACACAGCATCTTTCTTAAAAGTATGCATTAATTTAAAAGTTGCGCGACTCTTCACTAAAGTTGAAGGCTCTCCTAAACGAAACCTTGTGCAAAACGAGAACACAGACATGGCACAAACGACGTTGCTGATGATACTAAATAAATAAGTAAATAAATAAACATCAGTATATTTTCAAATAATAATAACAGGCATCCGAAACCTTAACCCCACTTTGCCGGCGGGCTAGGTGGGGGCGAGGGGGGGGGGGGCGGAGGGGTAGAGAAACGAAACAGAAAGAAATGAAAAAAAAAAGTTAGTTAGTTGCTCGTGTTTTGTTGGCCTGGCCTTAAGGCATGGCGGTATTTTTTAAAATGTAATTGTGGAATAGGGATCGGGTGATTATTCGGAGACACGTGTCCAGCATAACCCCCAGGTATTTCGCCTGGGCGACGAGGCGTAAGGGTTGACCCTGTAGGCGCAGGGCGGGGAGCTGCATCGGGCCGCGTTTTCTCGTGAAAACTATCAGGTGTGACTTGGCGGGGGAGAGGGCTGCGCCGTCCCGGTCCAGTCTTGCCGCTAGTTCATCTACCCCTGGTGCCAGCTTAGTAAGGGCCGCCGCTGGGTTGGTGTCCTTTGCGAGCGCCAGGATGTCGTCAGCATATTCTATGGTGTGCACCCCTGCCGCCAGGTCCTGGCAGAGGGTGCGCTTGTCGAGAATATATAGCAAGGGGGAGGTTACCCACCCTTGTGGGAGGCCCAGGCTTGTGAGTCTTGGTTCTGTGAGAACGCCGTTGTAAGTTGCTAAAGTTCTTCTGTCGTGAAGAATGGCGCTTAAGACGTTCAGGATGCGTGGCGGGACGCCCAGGGTATGGAGGCGCTGAATGAGGGTAGCTGGCCGACGTGCCTGTTTGTGGCCACAAAGTTGTGGCCACAACAGGCGCCCCAACAGATAGCTTATTCCAAAACTACTATAGAGAATGAGGAGGTCAGGGAGCAGGGAAGGAAAGCCGCGCTGGTTGAACGTCGCGCCCGGCCGGCCTCACGCCGCTCACGTTGTGAGGAAACGTAAAGGATTGGAAGCCAGTGGGAGCGGGGAGGGAAAGGGAAGCCGCGGTGGTTGAACGTGCCGCGCCGCTGTCCTGTCGCTAACTGACCTGCCTGACGTGTTTGTTTTGTTTTTCTGTGCCTTATTGGGGAATCACCGAATCCCGTCTTGTCATCACAAACTCGGGTCCTCCCGAGCAGACAGACCCGCAAAGCGAATTGACCAGGCTGGGCAACATGCCAAAAAAGATAGCAACAGTATATTCCACTTTCATAATGAAATTTCCACAGAAACCATTTTTCTTACGCTTGAAAACGATTTATGTCATTACTGGATTCTATGCCAGATATATCCACTTCCATGCGCAGTTAAAATATCAAAATAGTCTTAGGTGCCCGTACACTGAGCGCGTCTGCCTGAACTCGGAAAAGTGGATATATAGGCGGTGGCTGACATCTAGAAGAGAGAAGAGGCCAAGAAAAATCAGAAGTCAGAAGTCTCTCTGGACATATAGTGGAACTGGCTAGAGTTTAGTACACCAAATGAGTGAGAAGAATACGATTTCCCATGAGTGCGAGAGAGATAGATAGTCTATTCTTTCGGTGGGACGAGAATAGGGACATAGGCGGACGAAAGCGGACGCGGATACGAACACGCCGAGTGTACGGGCACCTACCACACCGGAACGTTGGATCCGCCTAGCAGAGTTTAAGTGTCAGTCTTAAGTAAGTGAACCTCAGCCAATCATCCAACAATAATGCATGGAATCACTCGAAGCTTTGTTTGGAAATGCTCAAAGATATTCCCTCTCAGTCCGTATTTAGAAAATGCGGGTGGGTGAAAACATATAGAATTCGCTCACGATTGGCGGCAGTAACCTAGGTGGTTAATGAGAGCGTTTTATCTGATTCAGAACTTCATGTTTTCAAAGTGCTTTTGTATCATTTTTGATTAACTCTGTCATAAAATGTGTTTTTTATGCTGAAGCACTCCCACGTAACTGGTGGGCTTTATATGTGCCACCTGTCATTTGTGCCATCTCTGTTTTTTTATCTTAAAAACCATAGGCTTAAAATGTATGTGTTGTTTGCTCCACCTGTCATCTGTCCCACCTCTGTTTTTAAACGTGGAAAAAAAAAAAAAAAAAATTTAGAAAAACCTTTTGTCATACAATTTTTTTTGGTTCCACCTGTCATGTAGAACAACAGTCACCTGACAGGTGGAACAAAAAAAAAAAGTATTACAAAAGGTTTTTCTAAAAGTTGTTTTTTTTTTCACGTTTAAAAACAGAGGTGGGACAAATGACACGTGGAGCAAACAACACATACATTTTAAACCTATGTTTTTTAACATTAAAAAGCAGAGGTGGCACAAATGACAGGTGGCACAAATAAAATACACCCCAAGTAACAAAAATAAGTCATGAATAATGTAATGTCAAATTTTAGTCACAAATTTTTAAGTCAGCACGAAATATTTCATTTTCCAGAAAATGATTAATTTTTGATATCAAAATGACATCATAGTGATGGCACAGAACCTTTGAAAGATAATAGTCTTAAACACGATAGGGAGAGTCTGGCGTGTTATGCATTTTTATCCCAGGTGGTATTGGAACCGGCCTCCTATTTTTTCTGGGCGGATTTGCCAGCCCCTGAGCCACAACTGAGCCAGATGCCCAACTATAGGAGACATGCTTGCGTGCCAGTTGTTTTTCAAACCCAGCTTTTTATCAACTGATGTCGTGAGGTAAATAGAACAATTCCGATCATGATACAAGTCAGTTATTAAATCGTCACTTTTATGTATTGGTCGCTGAGCTGTCATTTTCAAGTGTTCTTTTTGGTAAATACTGTGACCTGTGTGACGAAAATTAGGTCAATATTTTGTCAGTTTTATGTATTCCTGACTAATCTGTTACTTGGGTAGAGATTTGACGTTTTCTTGTAGTGCGATGCAGGTGGCTGCAGGTCATACTAGAGAGGCTTTAGTTAGTTATGATTTTACGTATCTGCATTGCGTTTGGTTTTGTCGGGTAACCTTTGCCCTCTGCTCCTTTGCTCTCGCAGGTCCGCCCGCACTGCACCGCACGATGGCTAACGAGGAGGTTGACAGGGGCTGGATGCCCGTCATCAAGAGAACAGCGATCATCTGTGCCAGTGGAGCGGCCACGGCGGCCGCGGGGACGTACTTGATCCCTCCCGCCTTGGGCGTCCTCGGCTTCAAGGCCACCGGGGTGGCCGCCATGAGCTATGCCTCGGCATTTCAAAGTTCGTGGGGCACACCCGCCCTGTTTGGGGCCGCTCAGAGCGCCGGGGCCACAGGCGCCATCGCCGGATCTACCAAGGTGCTACTCAGCGCGGTGGGTGGATATGTCGCGACATGGACGGGAACGGGAACCCGCGGCCGCGACAGGATGGCCTCCGAGGCTGAGCTCGAATGAGTGGATAGCAAAACTTCCAATCAGGAAAAAGATTGTGTCTTTTTTGTTTGCCTCCTTTCCACGAGGCAAATTGTCATTTATTTTAAAATTATTAAAAATCTGTTTGTGATGAAAATCTAATGTGAGTTCTGAATACATTTTTATTAATATGACAATAAATTTTTGTAAATTATGCAATTTCGGCTCTTTTCTATCAGAAAGAACCGCTCCAATCGACCCTGACTTTTAAAAACTTGATTGACATCATTGGTCTCCACTTCGTTGAATTTCTTACCACGGAGAATACCGACCCAGAAGATCTGCCTTGACACCGCACGCCTTAGTCTTGTGTGCTCGCGACTCCGGCCCTGCTCAAAGGCTTCGCAGAGTTTACATTTAGATCTGTTAGTTTTAAGTTTAAGACCATAAGATTCCAGTGAACCGGACTGCTTGACATGTACTGCAATTGCCTTTCCTGTTTGTTCAAGTCTGAAAATCCTACACTTGAAAGAAGGAAAAGTTATCGCTATCTTGGCTTGTCAAACGCAACGTCAAAGTCAAATCAAAGTCATCGATTGGAGATTGGAGGGTCTCCCAATAAAGTTTGAACAGTTAAAGGTCAGCGCAGAGGACGGCTTGTCAGAAAGTTGCTCGTGAAATGCGTAAGTACCGCGACCCGCGATACTCCCGGGCTCTGGGGGAAGTGGAGTTCCCTGCACTACCAAGAGATGGCGTCGCCGAGCAGGGCCGAGTGTTGACTCGCAGTTCGCAGCCTGCTCAAGCTCCCCCCACTCCCGCACCATTCACAGCCCCGACCCGACCCGACCCGACCGGTCCTCCGGCTCCTTTTCCATTTTGCCCAGCATCCGCACCCAGCCCTCCCTCGCCCCTCCAGCTCCAGCCTGGCCCTGCAACGAGATTAGAAAACCCATCGACCACTTCAAGCCCCACACATCTCACACGCCATAATACGGACGGAAAGCGGAAAGGGGCCGGAAAAAACGGATGGCTGGAAATTGCTTTACATCTTGTCCGTATGGTTCAGTCCAGGACTGCATACTGGATATCCCGTACACGCCGAGGACCAGCCCGGTCGGAACAATAAGTAATTGCGCTCAATATTTGTGATTCGAGGTTTCGTCGGGGGCCGCTGGTCTAGGGTGTATAGCACTCGCGAGATGCGAATTTTCTTCCGGTGCGAGTTTTATACCTCGTGTCGCGCCTCCAGTCCGGCCTTTATTGGTCAAATAATTTCTATACTTAGACAGGAATAACGGAAAGCAAAATAAATGTGGAGCGAGAACCGGGATGGTTTTAGCTCCCGTTTTACTATACCACACCACACGCACGGGTGTAAGAGTGTTGCCTACTCGCACGGCGCCTGGAGCTGGGCAGTTCAGGGACTTTATTGTTATGGCGGGGTTAACCTTGATCTGTCGGGTTGGGCCGCCCCGCCAACGCCGTAAGTCTTGGTGATGCTTTATGCTTTTGCTGTGTGGTAAAGCCAACTGTAGGTACAGTTTTCAATCGACGCTCGTTAAGACTTTAATCGCAAGCTAGATTTCTGCACACATACACACTAATGATTCGCTACGAGCTGAAGTCGTATGTCGCGGCGCGGCCTCTCTAGGAGGACACTTTTGGGGAGGCTATGGTGGCACGCCGAGACCCGAGAGGCTTCCCGAACATGTTGGTACATCATTTCTTGCTTTGCGCGTCGCGTAGGGAGGGAATCATTTGATTTCCCAAGCGGGAAAACCGCGTCCTGGCCGAATGGAGCCGTGACTCCCGGTCCGGTCCGGTCGGGTCCGGGCCCGGACGCCCTTCTCTCCTGGTCGGAGACAGTGACAGGCTGCGGCTGCGGCAGCCATGGGCAGCAGTGCTGTATTCAGTAGTTGAGGAAAACCGTACGGGACGCGCCCGCCCCGGGGCGGGGGCCGGCTCCGACCGGGCGCAGCGCGCAGCCGGGCGACGAGGCCGACGACGCGGCGCGGCCAAAGAGGGTCCCTTGAGGGTCCCTTGAGGGTCTCTTGAGGCGCGGCGTAGGCATGTACCCCTTCTACACACTATACCCTTATACATTATGTTGTGCATACGGGCTGCAGGATTAAGTGCAACCATAGTTATGCACAAATTTTATGCAGAACTGCATAAGGGTTTAGTGTGTACGCTGCGCCGTGTCGCCCGCCCGGAGCCGGCCCCCGCCCCGGGGCATAAGGGTTTAGTGTGTACGCTGCGCCGTGTCGCCCGCCCGGAGCCGGCCCCCGCCCCGGGGCATATAGCGTATTGAGTTAAGACACGCTTGGCCCAGAGCGCGACGGCGCGGCCGCGGCGCGAGAGCGAGCGCGACAGCGCGGCTCGTATGCCCCCTTCCTCCCCTCCCTGCTCCCGGTTTGTCTGCGAAACAATTCAATATTTCTGATAGCGCGCATTGTGATCGGGCGGGGTGGCTTAGGGGCCTATTTTCTCACTAACGAAGTCCGGTACAGGACTCCTAGGACTAGCTATGTGTTTTTTGGTCCCAGAAGAAGGTAACCTGTGAGTTTGGTTGAAATCGGAGACATAGTTTTTTCGAACGAAAAACGCAAAGGCTATAGCCTTTGCATTTTTACGATTTTTGGCCGAAAATTAATATGCTCCGAAATGACGCGGGTTGTGCAGGGGGACTCTAACGTACCCCTAGACGAACCCCCAAGGGTCAGTTCGTCCGAAAACCCGGTTTGTCAGCGAAAAAATGCAATATTTCTGATAGCGCGCACTGTTAGTTCCTTACAAACAGCGGTGTTCGTATTACGAAGAATTCGGTTCGTAACGTACAAAGGATTTGAAGCAGCCATATTACAAACCACTTTTCTTCGTATTACGAAGACCCCTAGTTCGTACTACGAAGGAGCTTCGTTTGTACTACAAACCAGGCTCTTCGTAATACAAAGAATTTGTTTGTATTACAGTGGCTCAGATTCTTTGTACGTTACGAAGAGCAGTTCTTCGTAAGAAACTTACAGTGCGCATTGTGATCGGGCGGGGTGGCTTAGGATGGCCCCACAATGAACCGCGCGACGCTACCCATCACGCCCATCACCCATCATGATGGTTGGTTTGAGCTTCACATCACGGTCCGGCCGCTAGATGGCGCTTTGACCTGACCCAGCGTTGTTGTGCGCGCCGTGTTAGTAAAGCCTACTCGTGCATAAGTACTGTATGCATAGCGTGCAGAGCAGACCGATGTGCTCAGCAGACATTCTGTTGATGGACGGAATGTCTGACGCACTACAATGCCGCCCGTCTCGTAAACAGACGTTCATCTCATTTTTGAAAACAAATCTGGAACTTTATGCAGTCTTTGATTTACGTGGGATATCAGTGCAACAGCGGGAAGCAGCGGGCGTGCCGTGGTTGGTCATTGGCGAGAGCGGGAACATGTATTGACGCCTAAAGCAGGGGCGGCCACCAGATGGCGCCTTGGCTTGACCATGCGCTGTTGCTGCGCGGGCGGTCCTTGATACGCCAGAATATATAGTGCCCAACACCCCTGGAAGGTTGATGTAAGGTTCACACCACGGCACGGCCGCTGGATGGCGCTTTGGCGCTGTCCGTCTACCTAACAGACATTCATCTCATTTTTGAAGACAAAGACGAAACCTGAGGCAGTCTTTGAATCATGTGGGATTTCGGAGCAACAGCGGGAGTCAGCGGGCGTGCTTGGTCATTGCTGAGCGCGGAAACATGTGTTGGCGCTTAAAGGCTGGGCCAGGTTGTGTTTTCCGGGTCGGCCACCAGATGGCGCCTCAGCTTGACCATGCGCTGTTGCTGCGCGGGCGGTCCTTGATACAACAGAATACATAGTTGAAATTCTCACGGGGGGCACCCGTGAGATCGCTCTTGATGGGTGGGGCGGGGCTTTCTGCCACACCACCTCTTGTCGAGTAACTTATACGCAAGAATTTTTATGTGGCGAAAGTCGGTGTTGAGAGATGCGAATTGTATTTTAAACGCAACGTTAGCTCTCGCGGCTGACATCAAACACTCAAGTAACCTAGTCAAAGTTCGTTTTCGTAGGGTGGAGTGAGGGTGGGCCCTTTTGCCACAAACGTTAGCTCTCGCGCGGTCCTTGATACGCCAGTATACATAGTTCAAATTCTCACGGGGGGCACCCGTGAGATCGCTCTTGATGGGTGGGTGAGCTTTCTTCTGCCACACCAACTCTTGTCGAGTAACTTATACGCAAGAATTTTTATGTGGCGAAAGTCGAACTTTGACTAGGTTACTTGAGTGTTTGATGTCAGCCGCGAGAGCTAACGTTGCGTTTAAAATACAATTCGCATCTCTCAACACCGACTTTCGCCACATAAAAATTCTTGCGTATAAGTTACTCGACAAGAGTTGGTGTGGCAGAAGAAAGCTCACCCACCCATCAAGAGCGATCTCACGGGTGCCCCCCGTGAGAATTTCAACTATGTATTCTGTTGTATCAAGGACCGCCCGCGCAGCAACAGCGCATGGTCAAGCTGAGGCGCCATCTGGTGGCCGACCCGGAAAACACAACCTGGCCCAGCCTTTAAGCGCCAACACATGTTTCCGCGCTCAGCAATGACCAAGCACGCCCGCTGACTCCCGCTGTTGCTCCGAAATCCCACATGATTCAAAGACTGCCTCAGGTTTCGTCTTTGTCTTCAAAAATGAGATGAATGTCTGTTAGGTAGACGGACAGCGCCAAAGCGCCATCCAGCGGCCGTGCCGTGGTGTGAGCCTCACATCAACCTTCCAGATGGGTGTTGGGCACTATATATTCTGGCGTATCAAGGACCGCCCGCGCAGCAATAGCGCATGGTCAAGCCAAGGCGCCATCTGGTGGCCGCCCCTGCTTTAGGCGTCGATACATGTTCCCGCTCTCGCCAATGACCAACCACGGCACGCCCGCTGCTTTCCGCTGTTGCACTGATATCCCACATAAACCAAAGACTGCATAAAGTTCCAGATTTGTTTTCAAAAATGAGACGGACGTCTGTTTACGAGACGGGCGGCATTGTAGTGCGTCAGACATTCCGTCCATCAACAGAATGTCTGCTGAGCACATCGGTCTGCTCTGGAGTAGGCTTTGCTGGCACGCTATGCATACAGTACTTATGCAACCAACCATCATGAGTAGGCTTTACTAACACGGCGCGCACAACAACGCTGGGTCAGGTCAAAGCGCCATCTAGCGGCCGGACCGTGATGTGAAGCTCAAACCAACCATCATGATGGGTGATGGGCGTGATGGGTAGCGTCGCGCGGTTCATTGTGGGGCCACCCTTAGGGGCCTATTTTCTCTCACTAAAGAAGTCCGGAACAGGACTCCTAGGACTTGCTATGTGTTTTGGTCCCAGAAGAAGGTAACCTGTGAGTTTGGTCGAAATCGGAGACATAGTTTTTTCGACCGAAAATCGCAAAAACGCAAAGGCTATAGCCTTTGCATTTTTACGAGTTTTGGCCGAAAATTAATATGCTCCGAAATGACGTGGGATGTGCAGAGGGACTCTTACGTACCCCTAGACGAACCCCCAAGGCTAAGTTCGTTAGAAAACCCGGTTTGTCTGCGAAACAATTCAGTGTTTCTGATAGCGCGCATTGTGATCGGGCGGGGTGGCTTAGGGGCCTATTTTCTCACTAACGAAGTCCGATATAGGACTCCTAGGACTTGCTATGTGTTTTTTGGTCTCACAAGAAGGTAACCTGTGAGTTTGGTCAAAATCGGAGACATAGTATTTTCGACCGAAAATCGCAAAAACGCAAAGGCTATAGCCTTTGCATTTTTACGATTTTTGGCCGAAAATTAATATGCTCCGAAATGACGCGGGTTGTGCAGGGGGACTCTAACGTACCCCGACACGAACCCCCAAGGGTCAGTTCGTCCGAAAACCCGGTTTTGCGTATTTAGTTAAGACCCGCTTGGCCCTGAGCGCGACTGCGCGGCTCGGGGAGCAGTGAGGGGAGGGAGGGTGAGGGAGGGGGCATACGAGCCGCGCTCTCGCGCTCGCTCTCGCGCTCACTCTCGCGCCTCGCCGTCGCGCTCTGGGCCAAGCGCGTCTTAACTAAATACGCCAATAAGGGTTTAGTGTGTACGCTGCGCCGTGTCGCCCGCCCGGAGCCGGCCCCCGCCCCGGGGCATAAGGGTTTAGTGTGTACGCTGCGCCGTGTCGCCCGCCCGGAGCCGGCCCCCGCCCCGGGGCATAAGGGTTTAGTGTGTACGCTGCGCCGTGTCGCCCGCCCGGAGCCGGCCCCCGCCCCGGGGCATAAGGGTTTAGTGTGTACGCTGCGCCGTGTCGCCCGCCCGGAGCCGGCCCCCGCCCCGGGGCGGGGGAGCTCCGGGCGGGTTGCCTTAACTGAATACAGCACAGGACGGTGGGCCTGGGCCGCCGGCGGCCGCGGCAGGGCGGGGCGGGGCGGGCGGGCCCCGCGTGCTGCGTTACCCTGGCAACCCGGGCCGACGCGACGCGACGCTCTGCGACGTGTCACTACCTCGCCTCGCTTGGCGAGGGCGTTAAACACGGCACCTTATCCGTCCCGAGCAGCCGCCGAGGCAAGGGTGAGGAGGGCCGCGCCCGGGGGAGGGCGGGGCGGGGCGTGGCGGGGCGGGGCGGGGCGGGGCGTGGTGGGGAGGGGCGGGGCGGGGCGCTCAGACGTGGTCGACCCGCACGAGTGACCTTGCCTCCACCGCGCCCCGCCCAGCCCAGCCTCCCTCACACCGCGACAGCGCCAGGCAGGCACCCTCCCTGTTCCGGACCTAGAGAGGGCAGCTCAGCTCAGCGCTCGCCCACTGCCCACCGAGATGTACTGTACACACTAAATCCTTATGCACTTTGTTGTGCATAAGCCTTGCAGGATTTTACGCAACTATAACTATGCACAATTTTTTCTGCATAACTATGCTTAGCTCTGTCTCTTATGCACAAATTTGTGCATAATTATGTACAATGTGTGCACAGTTATGCATACAATTTTGTGGATAACTATGGTTGTGTAAAATCGCGCATAACGATGCAAAAATCATGCATAAGGGTTTAGTGTGTAGAGGGTAGAGGCACGTTACAGCCGTGTAAAGCTGGGCTGCTGTGCTAAAAGACCGTCTACTTTGGCCCGTGGCGCCCGTGCCAGGCATTGAGTCACGCTAGGTTGTCTAATCGGACGCGACCACATCTCACGGCTCACGTGTCACGACAGATTCCCACCCACCCCCTCTGGCGCACTCTGACAGATGTTTACATTTCAATTCCAATGTATCTCAGCCAAAAAATATGAATTATAGTTGGTCTGAAACGGAAGGCACGAGTGTGTTTTAATAACCTGTTCTCAATGCTTACAATGCTTCATTTCCTTTCTCAACTATTTTTATTTTTATCATACTAGAGGCCTAGGCTAGGCCAATGCTGGAATAGCGAGCTGACACGGGGGAGCTACGGAAGGAGAGCGCAGAGGACGTTCTGAGAGAGAGAGAGAGAGAGAGAGAGAGAGAGAGAGAGAGAGAGAGAGAGAGAGAGAGAGAGAGAGAGAGAGAGAGAGTAGTGAAGTAAAGGAGGAAGAGAGGGAGGAGTGGGGGGAGAGGTATGAGATGCTGCTTGCAGCAGTTGAAAATTCATCCACCAGACCAGAGCGAGTGACCCTCGCTCGGCAGCATAATTAGCCAGCCAATTAATTCAGAGCTCCTCGCGGCAGCCCATCAAAAAATGGAGGAAGAATAAAGAAGGAAAGAAATAGCAGTAGGAAAGGGTACGAGACGAGAGGGGCAGAAACGAGGGGAATCTTAAAATTAAAAGAAAAGTAGAATACGGGCCTCCAAACTTATTCTTCCTTGGTTCATTCTGTGGTCCACCACAGCGGTTACTTTTGCGGGAGGGAAGATGTTGGTGTGGCACCACTCTGGAACCCAGGGCCACCAGAGGCGCACTCGGTGGACACCTGCGGATATCCGAGTGTCACATGCCGAGGAGAGCAAGTGTGACTACAGGTCCCTGATATCCTATATCCAAAACGATGCACCAGTGTAACAATGCCTCTGCTCCAAAAAATGCATAATTGCGGGGAAAAAAAAAAATAAATAAAAAAGGCCGTCCCAGGACAGAAAGTAGCATAATTGAAAAAAATATCCTACTAAGTCCCGTGTGCATTTCTTAAACCTTTGAATCATTATTTTGTGATTTACAAAAACAGTTGATTTAGTGTGCCCTTCCATAATTGTTCTGCAACCAAGTTTCGCGCGTGACCCGCTACACCTGGGGCTGTGGATCGCTGCCCCGTGCCCCGTGGGGCTGCTGGCCAGTGTCCGACGGGCTGTTGGGAGATTCACTACCCCACGTCACGCCGCGCCACGCCACGCCACGCACTGTTAGTAACACAGAGCCTCCCGCCTGCCCCGCCCTGCTGGGTATTCGGTCGAACTCTCAGCTAACCCCGGCCCGCCCCGGCCCGCCCCGCCCGCCCCGCCCCGCCCGCCCCGCCCCGCCCCGCTACCACTGGTACTGCGCGCTGCGCGGCAGGTGCAGCCGCTCACAATCACAGCGGTGGACCAGCCTCAGCCACAACGCAACTAGTTAATTAGTTGCTTGCAGAGCTCGCTCCTCCTCCTGCCTCATGAGCGAGAACAGGAGAGAGCAGCATGGCCCCGCCCCGCCCCGCCCCACCCTGCCCCGCCCCGCCCCGCCCCGCCGCTCTATCGGATACCGAACACGCAGCCCAGCCTCGCGACCACGTCCCCTCCCCCTCCCTCCCTCCTTACGGCCTCGGCTCTTGCCTCGGCTCTTGTCTCGGCTCTTGCACGAAAAAAATAGATAACCTAATGTAAGCTACATTAGCTTACGTGTCGGCTGATACCGTGACAAGCAGCATTTTAGGCTACTGTAGCGAAAAGTTTGTTGTGGTAGTCACACATAAGCTCTGAGAGCTAATGCATCGCTGCAGGAGTTAATGTGACATCATCTCTAGCAACAAACGCCTTTGACAAATCCAGTTGGGCATTAGTTGTCATAGCTAATATTTGACTACGAAAGCTAACTTTTTGCTACGGTAGCTTATAAGTTGCTTGTCACGATATCAGCCTATGCGTAAGCTATGGTAACATTGATATTTTTTTCCGTGTGCCTCGCGGCTCTTGCCTCGCGGCTATTGCCTCGCGGCTCTTGCTGTGAGCTCTCTTTTTCAGCAGGCGCCGCGTCGTGCACGGGATAGAAGATGTCGGATTTAACATTCTCAATCTTTAATGTTTTGTCCCCAAGGACGAATGAATTATTTGAATAATGTTGCCATCTTTGGGGTTTTAGATTGCAACGTTCTACTGGATTTGTCGCAACTAGCGCGCTCAAAATACCGAGCGAGTTGTTCGGTCGAAGTCTGACAGTGGTGCGCTTCTGGAACATCATGGTTGCGGGTAGGGAGCAGTAACAGGTGATGAAGCCGTGAAAGAGGGAGAGGGAGAGGGGGAGGGAGAGGGAGAGAGAGAGAGAGAGAGAGAGAGAGAGAGAGAGAGAGAGAGAGAGAGAGAGAGAGAGAGAGAGAGAGAGAGAGAGAGAGAGAGAGCTAAAGGAAGCAGTAAAACAAGAAGAAAGAACGAAAGAGGGAAAATAAGAAATCATGAGTAATAAAATCGCCGTGAGGATAGAAATATGGGAGAGGAGGACTCGACGAGACGAGCATTTGATCACATCGTTTTTGCTCCCACCTGCAAGGTACGCCACGCCACGCCACGCCACGCCAAACCCAGCCAGAGCTCGGCGCGCGGGGCGGGGCCGACATGACAGCGGCAGGCAGGAGGGGAGATGGACGATTCTCTTTACGTCTGACACAGGTCGGGGAGGGAGGGGGAATAAGGCATGGCCGAGGATGTCGCTCCTATTGGTCCCCCGGCTTTTCCTAAATTTGATAAGATATTTATGATTTCCGACAGTACAAATTCTTTTTACTGCAGCGATATGAGCCAGAACGCGCGCAGCTGCTCGAAATTGAATCAGGAATAAAAGTAAGGCAAAAAGGCCATCATTCTCACAGCTATAAAGCTTCCCTCCCCCGGTCTCTACCCCCCACCCCTTCCCCACCCCGCCGTCATTAAAAACAATTACACTCGTCCAGTTCTGCCGGCTGCGCCGCGCGCTGCGCCCGCCCCGCCCCCCGCCCCGCCCCGCCCCGCCCCGCCCCGCCTGTGGGCCCCCGGCCGCAGCAGCTCAGCCCAGCCGTACGCGGGGAGAGTGCCGCGGGCCCGGGCCGGGCCGCAACATCCGCAGTGCGCTGAGAAATAGGGCTTTATGATATGAGCAGTGTCCGCGTAACAGTCTCGCTCAAACAAGATAAAAAAAAAATAATAGTCATACACAGCGAAAAATGAAAGTCCCTATTACCAGTGCACAGTCTTCCCTATACTGGACACAGAATCGTCGAGCTGCTGCTCTAGAGCAGCGTATACTGATTTTCTCGACGCAGTGTGGTCACGATACATTCTGACTACGTCATTTTCGAAGGGGTTTTTACTCGCGTAATACCATGCACGCCGTGTCGCGTAATACCGGCGTAATACCAACGAAATCTCACCGTCATACTACTGTAATACCTCTGTAATACAGTGTAATACCACGTAATACCGTGTACACGAAGATACTGAGTGCCGAACCCCCTCACTGGAGAAACGAACGTTGCGTGCGTCACACTTGCAAGTGCGACCCCTGAACAGGTCGCATCATGTGGTGTGACGGTAGTTTTGGTCACGTTTGTGATGCGACCTCCTATGTGAAATGCCATATACCCTGGAGCTTGCGTCGCATCACATGGTGTAAATTTAGTTCGCATTACGTGGTGTGACCAAAAGTGGTCACACCAATTGATGCGACGCACGTTACGGTCATGTTAACAGACAACAAGTGGACGAGAATCACCGCAAGTCGATTCCACGAGAATGATTACTGTATCTCTAAGGTTATGGGTCATGTGAGGAAGGAAACGGAATGTGTATACTCTATAGTCCACCACCGGAGTGGGGTGGTGGTGGGGCAATGCGATACGTACCGTGGTTAATGGAAATCCAGAGGGGCCATCTGTGCCAAAGGCTCTCGTCCAGTGATGTGGCGGGGCGGGGAGGGGCAGGGGGTGGGGAGGGGTGGAAGTCTGGGTGTGGGCCGGGGCAAAGGTACGGGGCGGGGACGTTTCGGTGTATATGGGGTAGGGGAGCGAGGTTCCCAGAGGACGGGACGGGGCGGGGCGGGGCGGGGCGGGGTGGGGCGGGGTGGGGTGGGGTGGGGCGGGGCGGGGCGGGGCGGGGCGGGGGACGGGACGGGCTCCGACGGGTCGCGCGCGAGACCAGGAATGGGAGGCCCATAGGGGCCAGGCGGAGGCGGATGGGTAAAACTGTATGGGGCGGAAAGGCGTGGCCGGGCAGGCCCGGCGGCGCTCGCCCGTGCCACGTGCTAAACCAACCAGCAAAGCCTTCATGGGCCTTACTGCAGCTGCTTCAGAAAACACCAGACAGACAGACAGACAGACAGACAGACAGACAGACAGACAGACAGACAGACAGACAGACGGAAGGACGGACGGAGAGACAGCACAGACAGCCCCGAGAGACGGACAGACAGACAGACAGACAGACAGATGGACAGGCGGACGGAGAGACAGGCAGATACGGACAGATAGACTGACAGGTAGACGGACAGACAGGCAGACGGACAGACAGACATACAGACAGATAGACAGACGGACGGAGAGACGGGCAGACATACAGACAGATAGACAGACGGACGGAGAGACGGGCAGCGACGGACAGACAGACGGACATACAGACAGACAGACAGACGGACAGATGGATAGGCAGACGGACAGAACGAGACGCAAACTCACATACAGAGTGGGGGCTGGGCTCCAGCCCTGCCCTATACCACCATCACTCTCATTCCATTTTCCTGTCTCCCTCCCCACGCCACACGCCAGAGTGGAGTCGGGGTGATCAAAATGTCATGTCACTGATATCCGGGCGAATCGTGCGAGGAATACAAGCTACTGCTTTCTTAGCCGCGGCCCCTCTGACGTGCAGCGACGCGGCGGGGAGGGGGACGCCAGCGCCCAGTGTGGTGAGGGCAGAGCAACTGCTTGCCCCCCCCCCCTCCCCCCGCCTCCTTCCTGCATCCCTCCCATATCATCCGAACAGCCAGCAGAATCTAATTCTAATCTCAATCTCAATTCCCAATGGAGACTGCTCTGTTGGCGTCTGCCCTCGTCACCCGCGCCATGCGCCATGGCGCCTGCAGTCGGCAGGATAGGCAAACCCGCTGCGCAGGCTTGACTGACGGGACTGCATACGCGCCAGGCTGACCGGCGGGAACTGAAAGCAACGCCCGTGCGACACTCCGCTCAGTGCTCTACACATCTTTCACGTGGTCGTAGAGTACAAGTTTTTCAAATACGTACTTTTTCAGTTAATGTTTGGAAGGGCACCGCTTAGGAATTGCAACTTTTATTCTTGATTGCCATTGTACACCCAGAAAAGCGCGTACTTAAATATATAAAGTACAATTTGGCGCTCAATTCAAAGCCCAACTTGGCCTTGAACCACGAACATGTGTTCCATTCAAGCGCGCAGGGGAACGATTTGAGTACAAATTGAGGTTGATTTAAGCACAAATACTCAAGAACATGGTTATTGAAATCATCAAGTACTTTGCACTCGATTCAAGTACATGATTTTTTGGGTGATACTAATCTCGCCAATGATATGTTCAAATTACTCTGCAAATCTAACTGTTGTACTACATGTCAGTTTAAACTGCAAAACTCTAATCTTGCAGTTTAAACTGCAAAATTCAGTAGTCTTGCAGTTTAAACTGTTGTACTACATGACAGTTTAAACTGCAAGACTGCTGAGTTTTGCAGTTTAAACTGTCATGTAGTACAGCAGTTAGATTTGCAGAGTAAATTTTCTCTCTGGCTGTCGCTGTTAGCCCTTTCTGCTCCAGAAAGTTGTTTGAGGGTCGTGAAGGGACAGGAGGAAGTCTGGAAGTCCGGGGTCTAGCCCATAGTCCCGGGTACTCCCGGCCTGAGGCAGCCCGAGGTCGGAAGAAAGGCGTAAGCGGCTTACAGCGTGCGTTAGTAGCGGGACCACCGCCTGCCCGCGGTCGTGTGGACTTCTGGGCCTAAAGCGTTTCTGCCCACTGTTATTCAATTCCTGTGACGTCACATTCGTTTAACTGTAAAAGCTGTCACATTCTTTAAAATATGATGTCACATTTGTTGTAATGTGAATCGACAGGGCAAAGCGCCGTAAATTCGGCAGTCACATTCAAAGGAATGTGACACTTACATCCAAACGAATGTGACACTTACATCCAAACGAATGTGACAGTTTTTACAGTGAAAAGAATGTGACGTCACATGAATCGAATAACAGTGCCTGCGCGCAATGCACCTTCAAGGTTTTTTCTCTCTTTATTTTCAGATCGTCATTTATGAAGAACAGCACCTCTTCTGCGATGCTGCAAGACCTGCCTTCCGGTACCAATGCAATACTCGCTCCAACCGTTCGAGCTGCCTCGCGAGAACCTTCAACTCTACAGCCACCATTCCGTTCTCCTGAAAGTCAGGGAGATTTTTAAAACTTCTCATCAAGTCATTGGGTGAACAAACAGGCTGAGGCTAGCGGGGCGTGGCGCGCGGAGCAGCAGCGCAGCGCAGCCTGGAAGCAAGGGGAGGGCGCCGTGGAGGAGGATGTGGCAACGTGGAGAGGAAACTTTTATCGGAATTGGGAGCTCGTGAAACTAATTTGCAAAACCCTTTTTCGCAGAGAAGCGTAATGTTTTACAAGTTTTATGCTTTCTTGACGTGGCCGCGCTTTTATTCCTCTCTGCGGCGGAGCAAAAGGGATTAGTCAGTGCGTCGGCGCCTGCGGAATCTAGAGTATTTCTGCTCCCGAAAATAAAGAGAATCTCCTTAAAACTGCGGCCACCTCAGGCTCATGGACCACGTGGCGTCTCTTCTCCCCTCCTTTCACTTCCGTCCTCCTCTCCCAGCCGACCAAGCTTGGCGCCCACCTCCCTTTGACACGCTCTCTACAGGCATTCCCTTACGGCTGTATTAACAGCACAGCCCCCCGCTTTCATCTTCACGGAACCTGTCCCGCTCGTTCACTGTTTACCCTTTATATTTCATTCGCTGCGCCCTGAGATTTCTTTTCTGCGAGAACGCTCACCGCCGCCCGTCATTTTGGCGACACACTCACTGATCTTGGATTTCACGCATCGCGTCTTTTTCTTTATGGGAAGTTTTGCTCAAGGCGGTGGACCGAATGCGGTGAGGCGGCTGCCACGGTTGCGCCCGCACACAGGAAAATATTATTCACTGGGAAAACAAATGTTTAGTTCTGCACATCAATTGGTGTTATTTAGTTTCAAATGTGCAAAAAACTAAACACTTGGTGGTGTCGAGCTGAACTAAACCTCAACTGGTGTGCACTTGCTCTACACTTGTGGAAACGTTTAGTCAACTTCACACCATGTGGTGTGCAGTTTCTAGAAGTATCCCATTGTAACCATATGCCTGGGGTATGTGTCCAAGTGTGCACTTGCGTGCACGTTACGTTTAGTAACTAGACATTACGTGATGGCTATAGTTATGTCTCTACACCAGATAGTGTGCAAAGTCATCAACTTGACACGTAAGTCTGCAGAAGTTTGAAAAAAAAAAGAGGGGTCACACAAGCAATATTTTTGCTACATTTTTTTAGAACTCTTGTTAACTTTTCCCACATTTCCACAGCGCAGCACTCCCCGTCACACAACACAACATACAAGGACAAGGGCTGGGGTCAGCTCCTCGTACCCTGCCCCGCGCCTGCCCCGCGCCTGCCCCGCGCCTGCCCCGCGCCTGCCCTCTCTCCCCGTACCAGTCGTGTCCTGCTGTGACCCTGTCATCCCTAATTGCTGGGCGTCGCCACGGCTTGTCACACACAGCCCGGAGGCCCGCAGCCTCCTCCCTCTCTCCCTCCCTCTCTCTCTCTCTCTCTCTCTCTCTCTCTCTCTCTCTCTCTCTCTCTCTCTCTCTCTCTCTCTCTCTCTCTTCCTCTTGCTCGATCCATCTACCTCCTCGGCATCTCTCCTCCGTCTCCCTGCTTCCAAACTTCCTCTCACGCCCATCTAGATTCTTTCCCGAGAAATGCATGCTTCGAGGGGGTAACAATGCAAAAGTGGGTGCGGTACATCAGTTTTGCGCACACACAATCTGGATGGAAGGTAGTGATGTGCGAAGTGCCTTTTTCGAAAGTCGAATCGAATCGAATCGAATTTCTAAACATTTTCCCGAATCGAATCGAATCGAATCACATTTTTTTCGCCCGAAGCGAATCGAATCGAAGGTCTCCACTTCAAAACCGAATCGAATCGAATCCAATCAAATCAATCAAAATGCACTAGACTCGATACGCAACTCTCTGCAGACATAATTAGCACGAGGGATGTACATGTTATATTACTTTTATCTGCAAGGAATAACCACAATTTATTTTCCGAGTCACGAGAAACAATTTGTTTCTTCTAGAGGAAAATGGTAAGGCGAAATGGTTGAACACAGGCGCGCTGCGCGTGCAGCCGCTTCAATTTCGAACGTGGAGAAATTCCCATCTTTGAATCTATCGATATCGAACCTGATTGGTTCGGATTCGATCCGAATCGAAGGGGTACTGATTCGATTCGATTCGATTCGAATTCGAAGGATTCGCACATCACTGAAGGAAAGGGAGGGAGGGAGGGAGGGAGGGAGGAAGAGCGAGAGAGCGAGAGAGCGGGAGAGAGCGAGAGAGAGAACGCGAGAGAGCGAGAGCGAGGAAGAGCGAGAGCGAGAGCGAGAGAGAGAGAGAGAGAGTAGTGTCACGCTATTGCAGGGTCAGTGTGAGTAATTAAAGTAGAGAGAGAGTAGACGTCGAGGAAATGAGTGATAATGGGGACATACTGTCTGTGCCCGCCCCGCCCCACCCCACCCCACCCCGCCTTGCCGTGCGCCGTGCCTCGCCACAGCTCGTCACCAGATGCCGCCGCGCCGCCAGTAATGAGTCCTGCTCGCCGTCTGTGCTGGCGGGGCGGGGCGGGGCGGGGCGGGGCGGGGCGGGGCGGGGCTCAGAGGCGTCCTACCCGTACCTCCCATTTCTCCTCTCCTCTTTTTCTTCTCTTCTCTTCTCTTCTCTTCTCTTCTCTTCTCTTCTCTTCTCTTCTCTTCTCTTCTCTTCTCTTCTCTTCTCTTCTCTTCTCCTCTCCTCTCCTCCCTTCACCTCAAACAGACACCTTTTTTTCACTAATCTGTCAACATAGATTAAAATGAGCACTTCGCTATATTGTAGCGCGAGTAATTTGTTAAGTAGCTAAAAAAAAACAGTCAGTGCAGTGTACGGTACGCAGAGCTCCGCCCCACCCCACCCCGCCCCGCCCCGCAGCGCCGCACCCCGCCCCGACCTAGCAGTGCGTCAGCCGGGCGCGGCAGCACGCCTGCGCCGTGCCGCGTAGGCAACGCCCAGCCCCCCCTGCAGAACACCTCCTACGCCACCCTGAGCGCCGGGCCGTGGAGAGCGGCCGCCGACTCTCCCTCCTGGAGCGGAGTATACGTCCCACCCACTCTCTAGCTCTCTCCCAAACGCTTCTCCTCTCCTCGCCTCGCCTCGCCTCTCCTCTCCTCTCCTCTCCTCTCCTCTCCTCTCCTCTCCCGCCTCGTACGCACGGCCCGCCCCCTCAAGCTCTCCCTTCCAGCAGGGCGGGAGGGAAGGCGGGCGCGAAAAGAAATCCTGCGGTACGGTAGAGGTAGCAAAGAGGAAAAACTGCAGGGCGAGAGAGAGAGAGAGAGAGAGAGAGAGAGAGAGAGAGAGAGAGAGAGAGAGAGAGAGAGAGAGAGAGAGAGAGAGAGAGAGAGAGAGAGAGAGAGAGAGAGAGAGCTAGAGGGAGGGGGGAAGAGCAGGTTAAGGAGAGCGCACCCCCTGCTCAGCCGATCCGCACGGTGACGCCTGCGTCACTCACAGCCGAGCCGGCTGACAGCCGAGAGGGCGCTGCGCTGATGGTCGGCTTTCGGCCTGAGGGCGCGGGTTAGCCGCCGGGTGTCTTAGCCACCTCTTTAAGCCGCTGGGCTTGGCTTTACGCCGCTCGGCGAAGCCGGCACCCAGCGCCCCGAGGAGGTAGGCAACCGGTTAGGCTGGGCGGAGTTAGCCGGGGAGATTACAGGGCCATCCCCGCCCCGCCAGCTCGCACCACCCGCACCGCACCGCCGGCCCGTGGCGGGGCGGTCCCACCCCCTGCACCGAGGCCGCCCCTTCTTGCGCACGCGTTGATCAATAAGAACGAACTCGACAAAACGTTGACTGGAGACCGCCCGGCCCGGCCCGGCCCGGGCCCTGAACACTTTGTACATCGACAAGACTGTCATCACTCTGTTTCTCATCCGCATCCTCACGAGTAACTTTTCCGCCGTCCTTTTAAAAAATGGCGGTAGCGCTACTAGAGAGCCTGCGCGAGATTCGCTGGGTTTGGTCCGGGTGGGGCCGGGCGGGACGGTGCGACAGTCCTGCTACGCGCAGCCGTTTCTAATTAAGTTGGAATTGGAGGAGGGGTAGATCCCCGCCGGCTGTTCGCCTCCTCCCTCATCTCCCTATCTCCCTCCCCCCCCACCATCCCTACCTCTGGCTGCTCCGCCCCCTCTCCCCGTGCACGTGATAGACACAAGTTTACTCCAGAGTAAAGGACATTTGGGCAAAAATACAGTTATGGTCGGTTGTGGTATTAACGACACCGGAAAAACAAAGGTGCTAAGCAACGCCTTTCCTGGGGCACTAAATCTTAGTGCCATTGCAAAGGCACTAAGTTTGTATGGAGCATACGCAGCTGGTCAGCTAAAGGTGCTAAGTTCTTCCTTTAAAAGGCACTAACAAAATTTAGTGCCTATAGAGAGGCAAAAAACATTAGTGCCTTTAGAGAGGCACTAAACATTAGTGCCTTTCCAAAGGCACTTAATTTTGCTAGCGCCTTTTAAAGGTAGGACTTAGCACCGTTCTTTTTCCAGTGGAGGGGAGAGGGCAACCACTTCGTTTGTTGGGTCCACAAGATTTCTTCAGGGAAAAGATTTCGTCGGGTTTCGTAAGATTTCGTCGGATTTTCCGCCCAGATTTTGCTTATTGCTTTTTGCCTTTTGGGAAAAAGATTTCGGATTTCAAGAGATCGGGGGTGTAATAAGTGGTGTAAGTGGACACAGGATTTTGCGAGCGGTTGCACCTTCGGGTATTAACGGTTTGCAAGATTATATCTCACAGAATCACATGACCTCGTTTTCTGCGTTCAATTAAGCGTGACTTCCACGGAGCTGCTACTTTTGATTTGCAGCAGGGTGGTGCCCTGCAGCCCTCCTGGTGAACACGTGACCTCCCCGGACACCGCCGCGCCGGACCGGAGCCTGCCCGCCAGTTCCAGCCGGCTGCTCGTCACTGCGGCCTCCTAGTTCTCTATCCCTGTTCATCAACCTGCCTGCCCCCCCCCCCCCACACCTTCTCTCTCTCTCTCTCTCTCTCTCTCTCTCTCTCTCTCTCTCTCTCTCTCTCTCGCTCTCTCTCTCTCTCTCTCTCTCTCTCTCTCTCTCTCTCTCTCTCTCAGGCCTTAGGCGAGTTAGTAAAGTTTGGTACGGTGCGAGAATGGACGCAAAGGCAACATGGACCAACAGGATCGCTTGCGTGCATGTCATGTGTAAGCGTGCGCTCTCCAGCTGCGCCGTGCCATACCGCACGATAAAGAGCATACGCAATGAGCGCGGCGCCGTGCGCGTGGCTCGACGCTGTCTGAGCGCTGCTCGCCCGGCCTACAGGCTGTAGTCGGCGGTAACGGCAGGTGAGGCGTGTTCTGGTTTAAATTTATTTCCTCATTGATAACCATGGCGAAAAGAGACGGCCCACACCTCAGCGAAATGAGGGCTTTACATTGTAAATACCAGAGCGGGGATCCTCGCCCTCAGGAGAGCGAGATATTTTCCCTCCCTCTTTGAGAGCGGGGTGTGGTTTTCTCGCTTGATTAGAGCAATAAGGTCAAAAATCTCGCCCTGTTTGAGCGAGGATTGGGAAACCTCGCCCTTTTTGAATCAGGATTTTGACCCTTGATCTTTACTCAATTTGAGTCATGTTGCAGATTCTTTCCCAATAAGAGCGAGGTTCCTAAAGTCTCACTTAAATGGGGCAACGGAAAAAATCCAAGCCAAGTTTACAGAGGTTCGGTTCAGTATTTGGAGAGTACACGGCAAGGGGATGGGGGCGAGCTACTGAGGTCATCATTTACCAATGACGCCTCTCTGTTTTTCACAACCTGGCTCAAATAACGGGGACGGGGCCTCCTGGCTCCCTGATCTCTCGGCACTGCGCCAAGATTGGTAGACGGACGAAAATGAGAGTAATATAGTCGGCGGAGAGCAGAATCATTCAGTGTCATTTGATGGCGATTGGACCAGGGGAGACTATCAAGATGGGTTTGCCAAAGAGGCCGCGGAAAGCTACCAGCTGTCGGCCCCCACCTCGCTCCCTCGTTCTAGTGGATGAGGAGAGGACGGCTGGGCCCAAGCGCGGGTCTTATTTACAATCCCTTGGCGATTCAGCGCTTTGCGGCAAATTGCGCTGTACGCGGCCCCAGTCGCGACCACACTACTTGGCGGACACACGTTAGGATAGGTTAGGGTAGGTTAGGTTAGGTTAGGCTAGGTTAGGTTAGGTTGGCTGCGTGGGTCCGATCAAAATAGTCCTACATAGTCCCGAAAGCCGCTGGACGCTGCCGAGGCCGCGTACTGCTGAATTTGCCGTAAAGCGCTGAATCGCCAAGGGATTGTAAATAAGCGGCCGGCTCACGGCCGACCCTGGGCGAATCAGTCACATGTAGTCTAAACGTGGTGCACCTCCACCTTCTCCTTATAATATCTGCGCAATCGAGGGGGCCACCCGAAGGGGTATGCACTTGCGTAATAATCGAGTCACTCCATCCGCAATAAGGCATAATAGTTTGCGTAATAGCAACGTAATAGGGGCGTAATAGCCAAAATTCTCCATGTTTTACTTACTTTTGTGCCGTTTTAGGTTGTTTTTGGCTAAATCCGTACAATTTTGGAGCGTAATACAGCGTAATAGACGTAATAGTCGGGTCACAAATGTTAAGGGTGAGCACCCCCTCGGGGCCACCACTCTGGTGACGGACGTACACAGGATTACAAGATTACATGGATTACACATGATTACATACTTGATTTTACGTGCTAAATCGTTAAATTTTGTAAAATTTTAAATATTTTGTGTACTTTGACAAGGGGTTACAGTGAGATTACACGTGGATTACAGGCTAACGTGTACACAGGATTACAGGAGTGGTGGCCCCCTCGCGCGCGATAATGCTCATAGAAAGTAACACTAGGTCTGTGAAGTGAACGATGGAAGGTCAGTGGCCATAAGGGGGAAAGGGGAGAGAGATCGAGAGAGAGCGAGAGGGAGAGAGAGAGAGAGAGAGAGAGAGAGAGAGAGAGAGAGAGAGAGAGAGAGAGAGAGAGAGAGAGAGAGAGAGAGAGAGAGAGGAGGGCACTCAATCGATACACGTCTTCACCTTCCTCCCTGCCGATGGGAAGCGCAAAAACGTATCTCTTTCACTGGATATCCACCGAACCACGCAGCGCAGAGCAGCGCAGAGCTATTACCGCCCTGCTTGTCTCCAGGCGAGCTGGAGTGGGCCGGGCACAAAGCTAAGCTACTCGCCCGGGCAGGTCGGGCAGGTGGCCTATCCTGCTAAACACAGGCGCTCGGCTGGGCTGAACTGCGGGCTGGGCTGGGCAATCAGCTAACTGTACAGAATCGCGTGCACCCGCCCAGCCCGGCCGCGGCCAGCCCAGCGCGCGCATCAAGGTAAGTTATGAGGGGGGGGAAAGGGTGAAAGGTACTGCTGGGCTGGGCGTCCAGCGTCCAGCCTTTGTGCAGAGGCAATGTGAGAGCAGTGTGCGGCGTTGCGAGGCGAGCGGCTGCACAACAGGTGACATGGGAAAAAAAGCACGGCTTCATTAATCATTTGCGTGCTTTCTCCTGCCTGGTCGTGTACCAGCAGTGCGCGTACTGCAATACAAATCACTGTAAAAAGCACGGAATGCACCGCTAATTATTTTCCAGGCTTCCGTACTTGAGCATAACGGCGTCGCCGTACCCGCGTAACATCTGAAATTTGTCACGGAGCGCAGATGAGGGCGTTACTAAAACGAAACACCCGTGTGAGGTGAAGCCGTACTGTACTCTAGCACTGTACCGTTCAAAAGAGAAACATCTGATGGTACAGCGCGTCACCGTACTCCGTGCTCCGTACTACAATATGCGAATGTATTCGTTAGTGGCATGTAGTACACACCGGAATAACAAAGGTGCTACGCAATGCCTTTCCTGGGGCGCTAAAATCAAGTGCTAAGTTTAGTGCCTTTCCTGGGGCACTAAATCTTTGTGCCTTTGCAAAGGCACCAAATTTGTATGGAGGTTACACTAGCAGGTCAGCTAGGTGCTAAGTCCTACCTTTAAAAGGCACTAACAAAATTTAGTGCCTTTAGAGAGGCACTAAACATTAGTGCCTTTCCAAAGGAACTAAATCTTGTTAGTGCCTTTTAAAGGGTAGGACTTAGCACCTTTGTTTTTCCAGTGCAGCGACGCCTTACTTCGTACCGTACAGGGTTGCCAGATAGGGAGGCAAAAACTTGCCCACTGTGCACCTGTGTGAAGCGGGCGGTAACAGCGCCTGCCTAGCTATCTGCTCCCCGAATAGCCCATTCTTGTACCAAGAACACTGGGTTTGTAGTCATGCAAATTCACTTCAGACAAGAAAATGTTTTTGCTGACAGCAAGTAAATTTGCATCACGACAAACCCAGTGTTCTTGGTACCAGCAATGGGCTATTCGGGGTGTGGCAAGACTGCACACTAAACCCTTATGCACTTCGTTGCATCCTTGCAGGATTTTAAGCAACCATAACTATGCACAATTTTTTCTGGATAACCATGCATAATTCTGCCCCGAATGCACAAATTTGTGCATAATTATGTACAGTATGTGCATAGTTATGCATAAAACGTTGTGCATAACTATGGTTGTATAAAATCGTGCATAACGATGCAGAAATCATGCATAAGGTTTTAGTATATGGTGCCGTAGTCGCCTCCGAATTTTTCCAGTGCAGAGTGCGGGGTATTGCTGTTGGGTGTGTGGGAGGTGTGGGTCAGCTCCCAGTGCTCACTGTGTGCAGTGCAATGCCGCGAGGCGACAGTGCCTAATAAGCCCCTTGGACCTTCCTCACTCTCTGCCGCATCACGGCACTCTGGACAGCAAGAGGCGAGGAAGATAGCCTAAATGTATTTCCAAACACAGAAACAGTGATGACACTCACTGCGGGGGAGCTGCGCGCTGCGCTGATAAAACCTCAAGCTAAGCAGACTCTCTGACGAAGCGGGGACTTTCTTCGGCGCCCTGGCACGCCACGCGCCCCCCCCCTCCCCCGCCTCTTATCTAGATTGTATCCGCCCGGGCCGAGCCTCCAGAGGGGCTCCTGGCGCAGCCACGTGCCTTTACATAAGGCCCCGCGAAGCCCCGCGGGCTAAGGGCGTTGTGTACGGGCCGACCGACCCGGCCGGGGGACGAAAATGAGATAGAATAGGGCGTTTTCGCAAAAGTGGGCAAAATTAGCTTTTTCAGATCCATTACGCGCATTTTTTTTTTATAGATGTTAAGTTGGGGGAGGAAGGGAGGGGGCGGGGCGGTACCGCGTAGTTACGTCATTCTTCATCTCCCCAATTACGCAAAGCTCTCGCGGCCCGGCACCCTCCTCCCCCATCCCCACCCCCACCCTCCCGCCGGTGGAGGCCTGATGGTCGGAAGGAGGACAGGCGAGGCTTGCGAGGCTGGCGAGGCTGGCGAGGCTGGCGAGGCTGGCGAGGCTGGCGAGGCTGGCGAGGCTGGCGAGGCTGGCGAGGCCTGCTGAGTGCATTGCCGTGTTGGACGGGTAGGTTCATACGCGGAGGTGACGTGTGGCCCGGCCCGGCCAGGCCCAACCAGCGCGGCGGCTCGCGTGGCGCTAAAGAAGGACACTGCCAACATTCTGCACTGTAACAATGCAGCCTGTGGTACGGAGCTTGCTACGGAGACCGTACCCCCCGAAAGTTCGGGTTTTCTCGATGAAGTACGGTTTTTTTCCGTATCTTGTTCCGTACCTCATATGGCCTGGTAATGGAATGAAGGTACGGAATGCCGTTTCCGGCAACCTACTGCAACGGAGAGTTCCGGATTAAAATTTCCGTACATTTTCCGTACAACGGAAAAACAAAGGTGCTAAGCAACGTCTTTCCATGGGCGCTAAAATCAAGTGTTAAGTTTAGTGCCTTTCCTGGGGCACTAAATCTTAGTGCCTTTGCAAAGGCACTAAATTTGTATGGAGTATACGCAGCTGGTATAGGTTAAAGGTGCTACCTTTAAAAGGCACTAACAAAATTTAGTGCCTTCCTGGGGCACTAAATCTTAGTGCCTTTCCAAAGGCAATAAACTTTGTTAGTGCCTTTTAAAGGTACGACTTAGCACATTTGTTTTTCCAGTGTACCCACAGTTTTATTTACATGGGCTCTTATGAAGGGTAGGTAACGGAACATGTTCGCAGTCGAACGAACTCGAACGAACAGCGAACTGTTCGTGTCTTCGAGCCGGTGTTCGATCGAAATGTTCGTGGACTGATCGAACGTCGCCGAACAAACCGCCTGGTCAATCCCTCTCTAAATTTTCGAAAATGCCGGTGAGAAGCGCGCGCGGAAAATGTCGCTCTCTGATTGGTCGAGCGTTCCGATTTCCCCACCGCTCCACTGGTCAATGACAAGAAATGCTAATATACCAAAGGTAAATTGAAAAATGTGACGGAAAGCTACATTTTAGACAGAATAGGTAAAAAAATATTAATTGTTCGTGTTCGTTCGAATATGAACAGTAGTTTGTTCAGTTCGGTTCGTTCGAAGAAAAAACTGGTTGTTTGTGTTCGTGTTCGTTCTAAGAATTTTAGACCAATTTTGTTCGAGTTCGTTCAAATTCGAACTGGCCTGTTCGCTCATATCTAGGTAGGTAACGGAAGCCTGGTACGGAGTGACTTTTCCGTATGCGGGCCCGTGATTTTTTTTTCAGTCTGAAGCCTCGCAGTACCCATTGCGACACGATGTCATCGCCCATGGCGTCCGTGTCTCTCTCTTTCCTTTATGAGGGTGGGTGTTCTCTGATCTCAACCAATACGCAACGCCAGTGAGGACTGCCAGTAAAAAACAACAACCTCCGGCGACTATCCTAAGAAACACGCGGTAGGCTCGTGTTGAATGGGCCGCCCCCTCCCCTCCCCTCCCCTCCCCTCCCCTCCTCCCCTCCTCCCCTCCCTCCCCTCTCCTCCCCTCCCCTCCCTCCCCTCCCTCTCCTCCCCTCCCCTCCCCTCCCCTCCCCTCTCCTCCCGTCTGGCCCTCGTCCGGCCGACCTCTGGCACAGTGCGGCTAGGGCAGTAATTCATCCGGAGGACAAAGGCGCCTTTCAGCATCTCAGAAGCACAGAATAGTTTGCCACGGGCGCGTCCGCGTCCTCCAAGCACGACTCCCAGCTCCCCAGTTTTGGTGCAGCCCGGGCCGGGCCGGCGCGGCCCAGACCTCTCCCTCACTCTTTCTCCCTCTGCAAACCCGACCCGTAGCAGCGCTGCCGACTGATTCAGAAGATCGCTCTCGTCCCTCCCTCCTTGTCGCACCTATGGCGGTGCCCCATGCTGGGCATGGCAGCGCTACATGAGTGCGACAAGGACAGAAGTGCGAGAGCGATCCTCGGAATCAGCCGGCTGGCCGGGCGTGGTGTCTCTGGGAAGCTGCTGCTGGCCCCGGGCTACCCCACGGGCCTGCAGCCCCTCTGCGGGGTAGGGGAGGGGGCTGGCGGGGCGGGGCGGGGGGGGGCGGGGCGGGGCGGGGCGGGCGCTCTTGAACTATGTTGGGTTTGGCGGCCAACGAACATTTCGGTGCCAAAGGTCAACATAGTCACGGAGTGTTCTCTGATTGTTGACCCTGACTTTCGGGCATCTTTCTTTTCCGGGGTTCCTCAGCAGCAGCAGCAGTCAAACCTAACTTGGACAGTTAGATGGCAATAATATTATTATGGCAGCAGATTCAATCACGTTCTCAACCTTGTGCCTGTCTGGAACGTATTTGTATAATTCATTCGAAAGTATAATTTTATCTTTTGGTCACGAAGCCCTCGGGGTTTAGGGCTGAAACAGCACTGCTGTTATAGACCTTTAAAAACTTGACATCCCAGAGATGTGCTGGATGAAAATTTGCAGCTTTGCGTTGGAAGAAAAAATACAACAATATTTCTTAAGTATTTTAACTGAACACGCCACTCCCTTCCCCCCTCCCCCTTCTCTCTCTCTCTCTCTCTCTCTCTCTCTCTCTCTCTCTCTCTCTCTCTCTCTCTCTCTCTCTCTCTCACACACACACACACTCTCTCTCTCTCTCTCTCCAACTTAAATTCAATCTAAAATCCCAGGGCAAGCATGATAATACAGCCTACGCAGATCAAGCCGGAATTTGATATCACAGTCCATCTTTCTCCTACCTCCACCCTCTTCACGCGTTCTCTCTTTCTCTTCCTGCACAGCGCCACGCCCCGCCCCGCCCCGCCCCGCCCCACCCCCCCGCCCCCCCCCCCCGCTTAGCCCAGCCCCACCCCCCCGCCCCGCCCCACCCCGCCCCGTCGCTATACCCGACCACTCTATGCCACTCTGGCCTGTAACATGTCATCCCTTGGTCTCTCTCCCACTCTGCATGTCGCCTCCAGGGAGAATGGCAAGTTCCAAAACCACAGTCCCTCCCCTCCCCCTTCCCCCCCTCCCCCTTCCGGCCCCCTACCCCCCCTCCCCACCCCCTTGCGTTACCCCCTCTGAAAGCCGCCCCGACTGGCGTGTCCCTAGCCGCCGCTGCCGCCCCGGCCCCGGCCCCGGCCCCCGCCCCGCCAGCATGAATATGTGATTCCTTGTTAACCGGAACGAACAAACGCCCAGACCCGTATATGGGTGGCACCCCTGGTAGCGCCACTCCACACCACTCCGCGCCGCGCGCTCGCTTCGGGAGAGCGCTTCTAATATTTATTGCGTGCGGTAAGTGCGCGTGGGAGTAGTAGAAGCAAGGCCTTGCTTATGCACCGCGTTACCACCACCAGGGCGACAAATCTTGGCGCACAAATTTTACGGGAGATGCGTACTCTACATTATCAGCACTAGTAAGTTTAAATTCGTTGAAGTAAAGTTAGTTCACTTTCAAACAAATTATGTCAATATCCTCCGCCTTAATAGTGTAATCAAAGAGTAACCATCACCAGAGATATCACGTCTCTCGTTCGTAGTGGAAAGACCGAGTGCAAAGGCAAGAGACGGGGGAGAGTCGGTCTGGCGAAGTAATATAATCATGTCTAACTCACTTAGTCTATTCGCTTTCATTTGAGGAGAAGAGAATGCAGGCCTGATGACGTTGCCGTTGCTCCCTGATGTTTGCGCCCACAGGCCGTTCAGACTAAGGAAAAACTTAGTTGATGCATCCTTGAATTTTTTGAAAGCGTCCTCCCTAAAGTATTTTCTGATATCGGATCTTAAGCCAACCTACCCGTACGTATAGGGGCTCCCTCTCCTTCTGGAGCTCACATCTCTTTCTGTCGCACAGCAGATTTCTCCTGTTATTCTTTGACTTGACAGGAATGTCATGCTCCATAAAAGATGTGAGAGCGGGCGGGGCGGGCGCACCGGCGCGGCGCGCTCTCCTCCAGGGCCCGCCCCGCCCCGCCCCGCCCCGCCCCGCCCCGCCCCGCCCCGCCGTGCTGTGGGGGAGGGGGGGGGCACGAACAGGGAACGACAAGTTAGATGACGCTGGACGTGCGACTGACAGCCAGTGCGGCCCGGCCCGGCCCCGCCCCAGCAACAGGAGGGGCGTAAAATGAAAAGCTAGCGGGAGAGGACGGGGCCGGGCCGGGCCGCGAGGCTATCATTTCCAGGGAACAAAGAGTTCCCGCGAAAGTGAAGCGCCATTTTCTTGTGTTCAACTTTGAGTTAGAAAGCGCAACGACAGCCGAAATAAGTGCGAGCGAGTCTGAGAGAATTGTCTATCGCAGGACTGCACTATAAAAAATCCAGATTGTACGACGGAACCAACTACGGCGTTCCGTACCTGCATTCGAAAAGCTGAGTACCGAGACCAGATCACGGCGCCACCGTACCCTGTTTTTCGTGTACGGATCGAGCAAGTACGGCGTTTCTGTACCCTATTTTTTTGGTGTACGGTGGCCCCGTACTCAGCAGTTCATCTCAAGATCTTGAAAATTACAGGTACGGCGCCCGACAACGGAACCGCCGGCAAAGAAATTAGCGGTGATTGCCGTAGTTTCACCTTAGTTCTTTTTTACAGTTGCTCTGTAAAGAAAAGCTTGTTGGAGAGTAACCTATTTTGTAACAACCATGTTGTTGACAAACAACCATACTGTTCAAGAACAACAAAGGTTGTTGAGAAAAAACAATGATTGTTTCTAAGGAAAACAAGACCTTTATTGTTCCTGGACAACTATTGCTGTTAATGGACAACTTCTGTTGTAGCTTTACAACATTTTTCTGTCACTTGACAACTTTTGTTGTTACTAGACAGCTTACGTTGTTGCCAGACAACAGCCGTTGTTGTTCTACAACTTGTTGTTAAAAACTTAACAACAATTTGCTGTTAATTCACAGTATAAATTTTTACAGTGTGCTTATTTCAGCTAGGCGTGTTCGCCACTGCCTGAGGTGCAGCCACTCTGCCGCTAGCGGCGCTGTTATCCCTCCCTCCCTCCTAGACGTTTCTCTGTCCGTCTACCCCCGTGAAGCTCTCTTCAGGCTTGCTTTCTCTCCCTACCATACCCGGGCTTTTTTCCATAAACTTCGCGCGCATCATACATGTATGCATGTGCGGGAAGAGGGTCGGCAATACCGTCGTCTATGCGCCGAGGCGGGGCGGGGCGGGGCGGGGCGGAGCAGGGCGGGGCGGGGCGGAGCAGGGTGGGGCGGGGCGGAGCAGGGCGGGGCGGGGCGGGGTGAGGTGGGGCGGGGCGAGTATGCGCCTGGGCTGTGCTAGGCAGCGCTGGGCCCTGACGTTGTAAAAGTTGCCGTGCCGGATGGGTCTCGTTTACGAGTGCTGCGGTACAGCGATTGTGGCCAAGACGCTCGCGGATGACCCCTGCCGCGTTTTTTCCTCACGTTGCCCAAAACCAAGTAACGCAAAGAAAACGCCAAGCTCACCGCGGCTGTACGCTGTACTAACGCCCCGGCCGGCCGCTCACAGCAGAGCAGAGCCCCTGATAGGTAGGCCGCACATCTCGTCTGCAGTGCACGCGTGTGCTGCGGGCCGGCCTACCCCGAGTCTCGCAGGCGGCGAGCCCAGCGAGAGGGGAGGACTTTCTGCCGACTCGTTTGTGCCGGTGTCACTAAAGACGGGACGGGGCGGGGCGGGGCAGGGCGTTGCGGGGCGGGGCGGGGCGGGGCGGGGCGGGGCGGGGCGGGGCGGGGCGGCCTTGGCGCCACCCTGATCACCCTCCAGACCTACCTCCTCCTCCCCTGGCTCCACTCTCTCGTATCTCGTCACAGCCCGTCACGTCACGTCCGCCGGCTCCCCTGTCCGGGTCCGTGTCTCCTAATGACGTTGGGCGGGGCGCCGTGCTGTACGTCCAGGACGTGGCGCCGCGCCGCGCCGCCGGCCTGGAGTAGGGCTGCACGGACGCGCTGGTGAAAAAAAAAGACGCCTAAGATAAATATGGTCTGAGAGACACGGTTAAAAATCACCGTAACGCGTTACTGTATGCCTACGGTCCGAACCGTAATTTTCGTGTACGGCCAGACCGTAACGTGTCCTTACGGTGTGAACTGTACTTCATTGTGTATGGAATGTTCTCCATTGAACTTCCCCAACATATTTGCAGGCCACGGAGCGTACCGTAAGATTCCGACTGTAGTAAAAAAATTACGGTCCAGGGCCAGGTAACAAAATAACGGCGCGTACCGTAGGCATTTGCCGTGTTATTTTTCAACAGTGGAGTTGTCTGCGAGGAGGTCAAGGCAGGCTCATTTCCTAAGCATCGCAATGATAAAAGATTACGGCGATTTTCACTGTATGCTACGGTGAACCCTGCAGCACTGGAGCTCACACATTAAACCATCATGCATTATGTTGTGCATAAAGGGCCGCGAGAATACGTGCAACCATAGTTATGCACAAATTTTATGCATAACTATGCTCATTTTGTGTACATTGAATGCATATGAATGCACAATTTCGTGCTTAGTTATGTACGGAGCAATATGCATAACTATAGTAGTTGCATGTTCTGCTGCATAATAATTATACCCCAAAAAATGCAAAAGAGATTAGTGTGTACGGTGAATTTCCACCGTAAGCTACGGTGAATGTCACTGTAAGCTTACGGTGATGCGCCCTGATTCACCGTAGCTTGCAGTGACATGCACCGTAAGGTTTTAACACACACTAAAATACAATGTACTTTTTTTCATACACTTTAAAAGTAAAAACTGAGTGTACATTACTGGCTATGTACAGTCTTTTTACCTTTTGCTGTACACAGTAATGCAAAACTGCAATTTGAGTACAGTTTTGTGTAGAATTACTTACCCAGCTTACGTGTCCAATTAAACTTGCACAGTAAATTACACATGAGAGTACATGTGTGAAATGTACACCTTTGTGCATACCACAGTACGGTTTAATACTTTTTCATGTACAAAACTGTACAATAGAGTGGCAAGTTTAATTTGAAACATTGTTTTGTATTATAAAATACACAAGGTTTTAGTGTGCAGTGCGTCACTGAGTAGGCGGGGTCAGTGAGGTTAATCTGTCGCAAAATCTGAAAGCAGAGTGTTCCTCATACGGCAAAACTGCGATAGAGGGCCACCTGGGCAGGCGGCAGCTCGCTGGGCCCTGCGGCTCATCCCCTCGAACCGGTCGAGCGAACTGGCTCGAGTGGACGCGTCCAGCTGGGTGACTGAGCGGCCGGGCCGGGCTGGGTGCTGTGAGGCGTTCGCGCGCACGCCTAGGGGAACCGAGTGAACCAAACCAGGGACGGGTTAACGGGCCAACTCGGTTGGTTGTGCCAAATTTGAGGACTTTTACGCCGACCAGATTTGTTTTTTTTTTTACAGTAAAATTACATTTTTAAATGAAAAGTAAGGCGATCGGCCATTTTAAGGCCCCATGACTCTCCCGATTAAATTATTATTATAGTGTGACATAGTAATAGAAATCCACTTGAGGAAGTATAATGTACTGTATAATGTAAAACGCCACTGTGCAAAGTAGTTGTAGGTTTACGGGGAAAATTATCACGAAGTGCAAATGTACAATTACAGTTAGAAATCGTAATTTTACAAACACTACCTATCGAATTAAAATTCACTCACGAGCAAGATTGTGCTGTCGTAAATTTACAACATATTTCTCAAATCGTAATTTACAACATGTTTCGTAAATCGTTATTTACAAAATATATCGCAAATCTACTAAGATATTTTTCACGGTTGTTATGTGCTCTAACGATGGTACGTTTAGGTATTATTCTCTGGCACCAAGAAAAGACGTTTGTTGGCAAAGCAGCTGAGAGCAGGCGGGCCGTAGACCGCCTGTGAAACTCGTTATAGGCAAGCCCGCTCAGCATAGCAGACCATCAGTGGCCAACAACTCCAGGGACCGAGACGGGACGGGAGGGAGCAACTAGAAAGGGTAGAGCAAGGGAACAAAGCCAACGAGTAGGGCGTAAGAGATAGGGAGACCAAAGGGCCTGTGCTCACAGATAAAACGCTCAGGACAGGGAAAGGAACAACAGAGGAATACAGAGAGAAAAGAACGTTAAAACCTCGTTGTACCTCGTCGCACTGATGTTTTCTAAATATGCAGCTCCAGTCAGTTATGATTTTCAGGAACATAGATATCCTCACCCCCCCCCCCCCCTCTCTCTCTCTCTCTCTCTCTCTCTCTCTCTCTCTCTCTCTCTCTCTCTCTCTCTCTCTCTCTCTCTCTCTCTCTCTCTCAGGCCCTGCGTATTGAAGCGGCCTGTGCGTCAGCTGATGGAATTGTGTCCGGCTGCTGTATTGTGGATGATGGAACACAATGTGGTTGTGACGCGCCGCGCCGTGTGCCATGCGGCTGGCCTCACACGACGTGTAGAAAATCTGACTGTTTTACATAACTAAATTTACAAACATTACAATAATTTATGTTCTACTACTACAAAGCACGTGTCACGTCCGCCACGATTGGTGTGTCGAGATCGTACCGTGAGGGCCACAACTCCCCTTGTAGGTTAGTACGTGATTGCAAAGATGGCAGGATTGCAGAGGATTTCGGGCGGATTGCGGGAGATTTTGGGTGGATTGCGGGATATTTCGGGGGGTTGCAAGAAGAGATTTTGGAGGGATTTCGGGAGATTTTGGAGGGATTGCGCGGGAGATTTCGGAGGGATGATTGCAGATGGATTGTGGTACGGTGTGAACACATGATTTGCAGGAGCTGTGGCTCCCTCGTATCCTACAAGACAGAGATGAGTATCGGCTGGAGAGTAGCAGTGTTGTTTTTCGGCGAGCGTGTTCGCCTCTCCCGCCGGTGCACGCGCCCTGCCCCGGGCCCCGGCCCCGGCGCGGCTAACGCGCCTCCTGCTTTCAACTTAGTGGGCCGTAAACCATCGTTATCTCGGACCTCTCTATCGCTAGGTCTCCTCTCCTCTCTTTCTCGCCCATTCTTTGCACTTTCTTCCTTCTTCTCTAGCTTTCCTTCGTGTTTCTACCACCACCGGGGGCCCTTTGAAGACAATAACCACCACCGCTGCCGCTAAAAGCCATTCCGCGGTCCAACCCGTCCATCACACCGGGCAATTACTGGCCACCCCACAATACCAGGGTGCAATAAGCGTTAACGCGAGGCGAGGCGTGCCTCACGCGCACTCGCAAAGGCTACAACCACATGGACGCGTTCCATCCCTCATTCAAATTATTGCGGACTATTACAGAGACCACCTATGAGGTAGTTTCGAAATTGTAAGCTATACACTGTGAAACCAAGTGTTCAACTCTTCAACACGTGTAAATGTGCAACTTCCAGTATAACAGGTGCAAGTGTGCAACTCAGTATTTGTGCAATTGGAAGTGTCAAACTCGCCAGTCGTACAATTGTAAGTGTTTAACTCGACAGTTGTACACTTGCAAGTGTTCAACAAGGGAAATGTTGCACGGGGCAACACATGCAAGTGCACAAATGTCGAGTTACACACTTACAAGTGTACAACTGGCAAGTTCGACACTTGGAATTGCACAAATACCGAGTTGTACACTAGGACGTGTTCAAGTGTTGAACAGTTGCACACTTGGTTTAATAGTGTACGCTCCTCTCATGAAGACCTCTTGACAAGGCGCGAGTTGAACGTGCACCTTATCTTATGGCGGACGATCGACCGCCGGGCGGAGGGGATGGCAAGAAATGGAAACGTTGATGGGGAGCGAGATGCAATGTGACGGGCCCGGGCCCGGGGCGGGGCGGGGCGGGGCGGGGCGGGGCGGGGCGGGGCGGGGCGGGGTCACCGGGAGGAGGAGCTCGCCCCGCGGCATACCAAGTGCACGGCTGGCTGGACGCCTCCCCGGCACCTCCCCGGCAGCGGCGCGAGGAGGACTTGGGCGGGAGGGAAGTTGAGCGGGAGTTGCGAGTTGCGAGTTTGGCAGCCCTGCGCGCGATGACCCCAATAAGGACCTACAGTGATCTATTAACACGCGGGGAGTCATAAATTACTTCCAAAACTCTTAACAGCTCGCCCAAACCAGCCTTCAGATTACTTCTTTTTTTAAAACAAAAAGATAATAGGACTGTGCACGAGAGCAAACAAAAAGTATAAAAGTTATGCAAGCAACATTATAATCGCGATAGCTACCCCGACTGCCCCGTGGGGCCTCTACATTGCTTATTTTAAACACTAATTCCAACAAGCAAGCCGGGCCACAAGCATGAGATAAATACCAAGGGGGAATATGAAAATTTAGTAAGTAAAATGTGAATGTGTGTGTGTGTGTGTGTGTGTGTGTGTGTGTGTGTGTGTGTGTGTGTGTGTGTGTGTGTGTGTGTGTGTGTGTGCGCGGAGAGGGCGGAGGGAGGGGGCCTCCCCTACGACCCGGCACGCCTCGCTACTTCGCGGTCACGCCGCGCACAAGACGGGGCGGGAGGGGCGGGGGTGGGGTGGGGCGGGGCGGGGCGGGGTGGGGTGGGGCGGGCCGGGGCGGGGATACAGCTCTGCTGCTGTATGGCCATGAATTACGTATCCTTGTGCCAGTCCAGTGTGCCGGCGCGGCGCCTCTGTGCGCCAGCGCCAGTGCAGAGAGGAGCATTGGGGGGGGGGGGGGGGGAGCAGTCGCCCCGCCATTAGCGGCAGAAATATGGCCGCACCCCGCGCCCCCCATGCGTCATCCGGTCTCCTCGCAGTCAGAGCCGCTTCACAGATCACAGCTACGCATCGCCACGCCCTGCCTGCACCTCATCCAAATGTCCTAATAACTAGAAAAGACTAAGAGGGGCATGTCCATAAGCAACGAATGTACACTGTGAAAACCTTGCGAAGAAATTGTGTTCGTCAGTGTTCGTAAGCTGCGAAGCTTTCGGCTGCTTCGGATTACGAAGCATTTTCTTCGTAGCGTACAAACAATTTTCTTCGTGAGGCAGGGCTTACGAAGCATTGCGAAGCAGCCAAATGCTTCGCAACGTTACGAAGAATTTACTTCGTAAGGATTTTACAGTGTAAGGAGCCTCAATCGTAAAAGATAAAGTCGTGTAAAACTATTTCGGTCGCAAACCCGACGAAACTTTCGTATTAGCGACAGCAGCGGGCTAAGCTGCTTCCTCGACTTGGCTTTAAGTTTTCGTGTATAACGCAGCATTATAGACACGACTAATACGATTGACTGAATTAAACGCCGAAATGTCTGAAAATCGAGAAGGAAAGGACTCCATTCAGCCGGATTACCTCTGTATTACCTCCGGATTCACTGTTATAAAATACCACAATTTAACAACAGTGTGGAACTGTTTTTTCTAAACACGATAGAAAACTGTTAAAATATATTGTACATTGTAGGGTACAACGAACTGAATGTACAGACAGCGTTTCACTGTTAATTTCAAGTCAATGACGGTTTGCACGGTTCATATTGACGGTATTTTTTACAGTGTTCCTTCGAGTTTTCATCGAAATTTCTCGCATTACTCCACCTGAATTATGCGCAATTGGCTGTCAGCCGGTTTACTTTAGTCGTTTTTCCCAGGTCTCCGTTCCTTCTCTCTTTCCTCGGCTAGGAACATGCCTACGCGCCCCGATTAGACCACCCGTTTTGTTCTAGTTGTTAGCTGGCTCCCACGCACAACGGCAAGCGGACGTCATTCCACTTTTTGCACTCATTGATTCTGTGTAGTTTTTCCTTTGCTCTGGGCGCCTGGCCAGCTCGGCTGTCACCGCCCACTGAAACATGGCCGGACTCGCAAACCATTGCGCGGAGCACGGTGGAGGATTCTATCGGTCACGCCTTTGGTCCGTCTTTGTCTCTGTATCTGCCCCCTATCACTCTCTCTCTCTCTCTCTCTCTCTCTCTCTCTCTCTCTCTCTCTCTCTCAAGTACTGTGTGCTCCCATATTCCCTCCAATTTGGCCCGCACCCCTTTCTTTTGGGTGGAGCGCCAGGCAGAAATATGAAAAAATAAAACATGTAGAGTAAGTAAGGGAAAGAGCATGGGGAGGCGGACTAGCAGATGATAGCAGGCGGAGGGTGGGCCGGGCCCGGCCACCCTCCCTCTACTACTTGCCTCCGCTTGTGTTCCCGCTATAGTTCTGATCGTTGAGCACTGTTGAAAAATACCACGGCAAATGCCTACGGTACGCGCCGTTAATTTGTTACCTGGTCCTGGACCGTAATTTTATACTACAGTCTGAATCTTACCTTGAGAGGAGGGTGCCCTCCTCTCAAGATCTTACGGTACGCCCCGTAGCCTGCAAAAATGTTGGGGAAGTTCATTGGGGAACATTCCATACGCAATGAAGTACAGTTCGCACCGTAAGGATACGTTACGTTACGGTCTGCGTACATGAAAATTATGGTACGGACCGTAGGCATACAGTAACGCCCCACGGTATTTTTTTTAACAGTGAGTTAAGCCGAAAAATTGCAGATAGGTTGATATTTCGGGTATTGGGACTCTCATTTATTGTGTAGTAACCGTTTTTTGAAGCAGAGGGATTGTAACATAATTACTGACTTTTGTTTAAGGGGGGATCCTAGTGTAGCGGGTTCATTACAGGGGTGTTTTGGGGGCATTTTTTAAAAAGAAACTAAAGCTGCTATTGAAAATCGGAGAATTTTAGGCTCAGAAGGAATCTGGCTATCGTTTGAACTAGGATCTTTGTGATGAAATGATTTTTAGTAATTTTTTTTAGTATTTCAACCGTTTAATGTTAATATTTTGTTTTGATATAAAAGGTTGAAATACTCAAAAAATTACTAAAATTCATTTTATCGTAAAGATCCTAGTTCAAACGATAGCCAGGTTCCTTCTGAGTCTAAAATTTTCCGATTTTCAATAGCAGCTTTAGTTTCTTTTTTAAAAATGCCCCCAAAACACCCATTTTTTTCCAATTTTTCAGACGTTTGGGTCGACCTAGGCGAATACGCGCAGGCAAATGCAGCACGCCCGTTTCAACAGGCCAAATCTCCGGTTAGGTGAGGGTCTCGGGGCAGCTTTTTTTTTTCTTTGGAAACCTTAAAGTAGTAGCTAATAGACCCAGTGTTCCAATTTTCAATAGCTGCTCTAGTTTTTTCTTTAAAAATTCCCCAAAAAACACCCCTGTAATGAACCCGCTACCCTGCGTAAAACGGTCGAGGTTCGACTGTTGTTCACGCGCACACACTGTAGCTAGCAGAAGCCGTTGGCGGAGGTTCGAGTCTCTTTTGTACGGAGCGTGCCGCCCGGGCCGGGCCGGGCACCGCCAGGGAACACCGACGCGACGGGGGCTTGAATTATGGACACGTCCGGGGCATATCGACGAGGTCCACTTTGCATTTGATTGCGCTGACCCATATTGATGTGCGACGGAGCGGGAGAGAGGGAGGGAGAACGGGAGGGAGAGAGAGAGAGGGAGAGTGAGAGCGAGAGAGAGACAGACAGACAGACAGACAGACAGACAGACAGACAGACAGACAGACAGACAGACAGACAGACAGAGAGAGAGAGAGAGAGAGAGAGAGGCGTCAGGAGAGAAGCGAGAATGATTGAGAGTTCGCTGGGAGCGCTTAGCATCCTCTTTCCCTGCAGTGTTTACTGAAACTTTCTCGCTCCACTCTGCAACATTTCCTCAAGGCCATGCACTAGCACTGCACGCCCTATTCACTTACAACAGCAAGCGGTCTGCGAGGTAAGAGTGCATACGAGGCACCAATGCAGCTGAAGCACGAGGAGTCGCTCCCTCTGTTACTACTCTCAACCCCTCTGCGTCTCTCTCTCTCTCCCTCTCTCTCTCTCTCTCTCTCTCTCTCTCTCTCTCTCTCTCTCTCTCTCTCTCTCTCTCTCTCTCTCTCTCTCTCTCTGTCTCTGCCCCGCTCGCACTCACACATTCTCTCTTCCTTTCCCGGGCGCATCTCTCACCCCATTCCAACACACAAACCGGCGGGACAAACGAGTGCGCCTGCCTTTCTGAAGCGACGCGAAGCGAGTAAAGTAAAAGAAAGAGAGCGGATAAGAGAAAAGGCAAAGGGATGCAGAGAAGACAAGTCGGTTGCCGCATGTGAATAGAAGTGGGGTTTTATTCTGTCCTTTGTGGGGAGACCTACGTGCATAGCACAGCCGGTGCTGGTGCTATGAGTGAGCGATTGAACTAGTGACGTCACCGTCGTCGTGCTACTCCAACTCTACCACTTCGACATGAAGATCCGCACCTTTTCTGAGGACTTCAAAGCGCCTCATTCTATCCGTCAGACGACTCGGTCATGCGACTAGACCATTACAACTTTATGATTCTATCAAGTCAACACTGGAAAACTTTAAGTCGTCACATTACGACACAGTCAGTGCTAAATTTTACTTTTGATAGGTTCGTCACATGACAAATGGTTCATCACAGTGTGACGAAAGATTCATCACAGTGTGACGAAAGATTCATCACAGTGTGACGAAAGATTCATCACAGTGTGACGAAAGATTCATCACAGTGTGACGAAAGATTCATCACAGTGTGACGAAAGATTCATCACAGTGTGACGAAAGATTCATCACAGTGTGACGAAAGATTCATCACAGTGTGACGAAAGATTCATCACAGTGTGACGAAAGATTCATCACAGTGTGACGAAAGATTCATCACAGTGTGACGAAAGATTCATCACAGTGTGACGAAATGTAAGTCATGTGACGACTGTTTCATCACAGCTCTTGTGACGAAATATTCGCAGCAATATTTATAGTCACATGACAATTATCTGGTTTAACAGTGCACGCAGGTAAAAACTCAACGCGTTCATAGAGACGATTGTGTGCAAATTCGTGTATTCTACGCGGACACCGGACCGGCACTGCACGCCCCGGAACCCCATTAGGAGGCCGGTCTCTATTGAAGGCCGTGCCTGGCCTGGCCTGCCTCGCCACTCTTGTCCGCGTGTTTGGTCAGTAAATGTCGATGGCGTGAATGGTGCCGGCCGTGCTGGACCGACCCGACCGGCCCGGCCCGGCCCAACAGCTCCGCTCTAAAAGCCGGAACGACGCGCAAAGGGAGCCGCCCCGCCCCCCCGCCCCGCCACCCCCACACCATCAGCGGGCTTCCTCATTCTTCTCATTCACCATCAATTCCGTTCAGAGAATAGACGGAGGAGGGTGGCTTGTGGCGCGAGGGAATGTCTAGCCTACTAAGCACTGCGGCTGTGCAGGGCACGTGACGCAGCACAATTAAACATTTCCATTTATTTCGATGAAAATGCCACTACACCCCTGCAAGTCAATTCCGGGACTCTTTGGAGTGCCTCTGTGGGTGTGTCGTCGGAGCAGGGGTCTGGGGTTGTTTGGGCCGAATAAAGAATGACCACGTTAATTATTCCAGGTACGTGGTGGCTCGGTGATTTCTCTTTCGCGTGGTCAAAGGCCGTGAAACAGCAGCGAGGGCTCCGCAGAGGTTACATGCCCAGACTTCTTTCCTCTACCGGGCCTGATGTGCTTGCCGCCGGTGCACCGGCCCTGCCGGAGAGTCACAGTGAAACATAGCAGGTAAGGAGTTTTGTTGAACTTCATTATATTGGAAAGCGGAGGGTGCGGGTGAGCGTGAGAGAGAGAGAGAGAGAGAGAGAGAGAGAGAGAGAGAGAGAGAGAGAGAGAGAGAGAGAGAGAGAGAGGAGGGGGGGCTAAGGAAAGATTCGGGTTCCCAACCCGTCCAATTTATACCGCGCCATCCTCCATGTCAAAGAGACGGGGACGGCCCCGGCCCGCCCGCCCCGCCCCGTGCGCGGGGTGGCGAGGCGGGGCGAGGCGGGGCGAGGCGGGGCGAGGCGGGGCGAGGCGGGGCGAGGCGGGGCGGGGCGTCGCGGCGCGCGGAGGGCTGCAGCTGGTCCTGCGCCGTGCAGGCGTTCAAATGGCGTCTGCTTCGCGCTCGACCTGTCAATTGGTGCGGTTACGGTTGAGTGGACAATGCACAGTCGACAGTGGTAGTGAAGGGGATGGACGAACTATTGCGGGACGTACCGGGTGTTTCATAAAAGACGCAGGAGTGTTGCGGGTCTGCCTATGCTAGAGTCTGCAGGCGCGCGACGGTGCCTGGATGACAAGGTGGGGTCCATCTTCCACTCCGCGCCTCTCGCTCGCCTCCCGCCACGGCCGCGCATTCCACCATAGGCCCCGCCGAGGTGCCCCGCGGCTCGCGGTCAACTCCACGGTCCCGCGGAGGTCGCGAAGTCGTCGCAAAGTCACTCCTGCAGCGGGCTTGTCCACGAGGACCTCGCAGAGGTACCCCCCCCCCCCCCGGGTCGCGAACTACCCTTGGATACGAGGGTCCTCGCACCATGGCGCTCGTGGGGTCCACGTAGACAACGCCGCGGCAGGAGCGACTTTACGACGACTTCGCGACCTCCGCGGGACCGTGGAGTTGACCGTGAGCCGCGGGGCACCTCGGCGGGGCATAAGGTGGGGCGCGCGGCCGTGATGGAGGCGATCCAGAGGCGCGGAGTGGAAGATGGACACCACCTTGTCATCCAGGCACCGTCGCGCCTGCAGACTCTAGCATAGGCAGACCCGCAACACTCCTGCGTCTTTTATGAAACACCCGGTATATGGAAAGTATACTATAGTAGAATTGTTATAAATGGCAATCAAACTCGCGGTGAAGAAATGATGGTAGAGGTAATGCACCGTTCACTCCGGAAGGTCAGCTGACAGTTTAGTTTCTGGCTTTGATAGACGGGGGGAGGGGGAAAGGGGTGATTGTAGGGGTCCTGCAAACACTCCGAGCGATCAGTCAGCCACGGCTGACAGCTAATACGTCATTGTTTGCTGCGCAGACACCATCCCAAGCTCATTAGGTACATCCCGCTTCCCTTCCATCTTCGCGGCTACTGCAAGTCGCTGGAAGGGGAAATGGGACAGGAAAGTCACCGCGTGATCAGTGATCGCCTCGTCGACCAGGGCCACAAACTTAAACTGAGTTGCGCTCGCAACTTGTACTGCCCTCCCCTCGGCGCGCTCGTCATGCTGGGCTCCGTCGCCCTGCGCCCTCCTGCTGCTTCAACTAACGCCCAACGGGCAGATGAGTTCGCGAGGTTTGAGTTTTAATCCTCCGAACAACAAAAACAGATTTAACTTTTGTGTGCGCATAGGAGCTGGCACGAAGGCAATAAGGAAACACAAAGTGCAAGCATTGTAATAGGGATAACAAATGGGGAAAAATATCCCTTTTAAAAAAATCTTGAAATAAATCGAGGATAAAACCTGACGTAGTTATTGCAGAAGAAACAGGCGCATTATAAGCCTTGTAGATAAGAGGGGGGGGGGGTGCCCCTTGGGTTGCCTACATACAGGGGTTTTGGAGCCCAGGTTGCCTACCGTTTACAGTCTCGCGCCCTCTGGCTTGTAGAGACTCATAACTTGTAAAACTTGTTTGCGGTTAATCGCTTTCAACAATCCAACGCTCCACACCTGTATGTGTGTACTGTGACGAGTACACACGCAAATGAGTGCTTCCAAGTACACGTTAATGGCCTGCTACACTGTCATTTTAAGGCGTACCAGGAGAGTACGACAAAGGTGTATGCTACAGAAAACAGAGCGACTTAGGTCGCCTCCTGGGCATACACCTTTGTCGTACTCTCACCATACACCTTTCCATACTGGACAAGTGCAGCAAGATGTCCGCCTGCCATACACCTTTGACCCCTGCCCCTGCTACACAGGCTCATGCAGTGCGGTCTCAAGGTGTATCCGTGGCACGCGCCTTTTAAAGTCGCATAGGACCACAGTGGTCATACTGCACTATATTATGTATACACTGTATGGTGAGATTACGACATAGGTGTATGCCCAGGAGGCGACCTAAGTCGCTCTGTTTTCTGTAGCATACACCTTTGTCGTACTCTCCTGGTACACCTCTGATATGGCAGTGTACGTGCACATGTGTCTGTTGAACCAACCCAGGAACTTTATATTGCATGCCCTGCTGGAAGTCGAACTGTCGAGCACAGTAAGCAGTCGGTGTGACAACTACCTCGGGGCTTTTGTAGAGACTCGAGCCCGTCCACAGGGCAGTGTCACCAAAAATGTCAAAAGTCGTTTAGAACTGTATTTTCTTAAACTAATTTCTGTGTCTTTTGTTAATGCTCAAACAATGTGAAGCACTCGGTGTAAATGTTAAGTATTTCCTTTTTCTGATGTAAAACGCAAGGAAGAAAGACGAAAAATGAATTGGAAAATAAAAGAATCTTGTTTAATTTTCTCTCTTTTTTCCTTCAAGAATAAGAAGTGCAAAGTCACAGAAAGTACACAGTTCTCAATGAAGGATCATCTTCATTATTACTTGATTTTACAGGCTGTCAATATAGATCTCAGTCGTCACAAGATGCACGATTCACAGTGGCACGGCGATCATATCAAAATTATTGTGTCCCTTTTGTTCTTAATAAATTAGTTTGTGACTGCCATATAATGTAACATTTCTCACAGACATACGGAAGCCAGCACCGCAATTATAAGGACATTTTTGCCAATTTTATTACGTCTGCTAACCTTATTTACTCTGGCAACTTAAAAATTACCACTACAGCTGTAATACATCATTTAATTCTAAATTGCAATTCACAGTATTGGTTCAAGTATAATTGCTATTCCCCAAGTGAGCCATAAACAAACTTGGTGGTATTAACCTCTAACTAGTAACAAAAGTTAAATTACAAGAACATCATTTTGATTTACATGGCACTCAGTACGAGGCAAAAGTGAAATTATCTCTAACAGCACCCTAAGTTTTTCAAGTTAATCACTTGTTTCTATAAAATCTTAACCAGCTGGTTACCTGAGAATAAAGATGATCCGGGGTTCAAATACAGAAAAACAAAGACGTAATTGATTATAATTGCTGTTAAATAAAGAGTGAAGTAGTAGACCATTATGTACCAGTCGCTAAATAGTTTTAAAAATCTGCAAGTACATAAACAACGAATGATTTCAGCTCAGTGATTAACTTTAACAAAACAAGATATCACCAATATGTGAAACACATGATACGAGACGACTTACAATACTGTTAAGTGAGACTTTGGCATTGGTCAACTATGGTTAGTTTCCCATCCACAATTCATGCACTCTTCAGTGATTACTGTACTTTAAATCAATTCCTCTACACATCTATATATGTCTCCTTAAAAAGTTTATCGTAATCTATGTATGTACAAACTACTAGAAATTTGTCTTAGCCGGCGAGGATAGGTCACATTCAACCTAATTCAAAGGAATGTATCATCAAAATTAAGATATCTAAAAAAACCTACGACAATCTAAGCATTTTTATTACAACATTGCGCCAATTACATACATTAAGTATACGAAAACCAAGAGGGAAGCACGGAGATAATCCGTTCGAAACAGGATACTATTTTTAGGTCACTGAAAGGAACAGAATAATAAAAGCGTATGTCCGTTTTGACCGTAGCCAGTGCTCGATATATTTTTCGCATGTATATGAAAAACAAAGCTATGCACTTTTTAACGAAATGTCTGAGCAAAAATAAAACAAAATGAGTGATTTCATCGCAAAAAATATACACATTGGTCCATTATAAAGAAAAGATGGAAAGGGAATACTCAAGTCTCTCGGCATTGATGATTGCTTGCTACTGTTTCGTAGGTAAAAAGGAAATCACGCACATCGAACGTCCAGATTATTGATTCCATTTAACTAGCATTTAGCAATAATCTTGATATATTAAAAAAACATTTTTTGAGTTTGCGATATGTTGTTTTCTTTAAGATCCTCTGTGCTTTCAGTGGTCTTGTTTCTAAGCCGCACTGTTAATGAATTATGTGGCATAATGTGCAAAATGAACATAGGATTTTAAATCATACTGACTAAACACATAATGTTAATTTGCATACACACAAACCATTGGGGATATCGTAAATTCTGGCCTTTGAAGTCACACAAAGCGCTGAGTTGGCGCTGTATTTATAAGACAACAGGAATTGGTCACTATTACGAACGAGCCTACAAGAATTCTTTCCATGATAAAGTGTACCTCATATTTTTATCAAAAGTACATGTCATTACGAACAATTAAACAATTCAAAAATCACAATGTAAGCAATCTATCACAGTAAAAACACATTTGCGAGCAGGAAAAAAATAGGCAGCTTATAACATCAACACTGTTTTGTATCTTTTATTTGCACAAATTTATACGTACGCTTTATTTGAAAAACAATTGTCCGCAAAATGTACGTTTTAATGCATACCTGCGTACTAAATCAAGCATTTCTGCCAATTCATTCGAAACAAAGCGTATGTTTAACTACGTTTGCAGAGAGAAGTACAAATACATAAATGGGTTCGAGACATTTCCAGCACTGCCCTCCTTCAGTGGAAATCCAATGTAAAGAAACGGCAACGTGAATGCAGCCCGTTGGTCTCTGTTTTTATCGTAATATCGCTTCTTCCGAATAGTCATGTCAATGGACATGGCATATAGGAAAACGTAAATTGAGATTTCTGATCTTAAGGCTTTTCTAACGGCATTCATGAGGGAGGAACCACAGGTAACAAGTTAACTTGATAAGAATTACCCGCGTGATGTGAAATATGCACGCCGTCAATTTGACTAAAGAAAAACAGGCGTAGGCAAAGACAGTGGCCGGTACATAAGGAACAGGGAGGAGGGTATGGGCGTGGCAGCGTGGACACGGCCATGCGAAGTGGGGCGGGACAGGTCGGGCTCGCCTCATGATATGACCATTTGGCTATTTAGAGCTCCAGCCTGTCACGCGGCAGGGGAAGGCGGGATGGCGTGGAGAGATATATGGGGCGGGGCGGGGCGTGGGATGGTCCCCCGCGGACGTGCGCTAGTGCGTAGCGGGTTGGGGTGGGTATGGCGGAACGCCTGGCCCGGCCGCCTCTCCCCCCCTCCCCCTTCCTCCAACCAAGGGGATGTTGCGGTGTGACAAGAAGGGGGGCGGAGTGGCCTGGCGTAGCATTGCGTTGTTTAATGTGACGCACTCCCCCTGGGACTAGCGCTTCTTTCTTTCCCCTCTGTGTCCTCTCTCTCTCTCTCTCCCTCTCTCTCTCTCTCTCTCTCTCTCTCTCTCTCTCTCCACTAGGCCCAGCACTCCGCAATCTCTGTGCACGCGCAGCGCCCCCCCCCCCCACCACTTTTCCTCCACTCCTCCAGCTGTTTGTGTGTTTGTGTGTGTCGCAGTACCCCGTGTCGCGAGCTAAGGTCAGGCCAGCCTCTCATGGCGTCTGCTGCGACGCTGTTGGAGGGGGGACACAGGGGAACACCGGGTCTGACGGAAAGGGCAGACCAGAACCCCGCGCGAGGCTAAAGGATCCTCAACTACATCTAACCTTCGGCCTCAGGGAGGGAGAGAAATACTTTGTGTGCAACACTTGCGGTACGTAGCATGTCCACAGAACCGGTGTTGTTACTGTGGGCACCAGGCCGGCGCGGCGCGGCGGTGCGGCGCCCAGTAGCAGAGCAGCCCCACCGTCTCAACCTCTATAAAACAGCACCCTGCTGGGCTACACCAAGAGGTGTAAATCCGCCGTCCTCACCGACGCCCGTCGAACCCTCTTTACTTTTCAGGGCCATCTAAATGTATTATGATGAACCTTCCAAGCGCACTAGTAAAAACGTTCACCCGACAAAAAATTTTTAGCCAGAAAAAAAATTGCAAAAAGCAGCTGAGCGGACTCGAAAACTATAAAATGATGTTCACACTGTAATCTAAAGTGTTCAACTGACACACACTTAGTGTCGAACACAGGGTTGAACACTTTTAGATGCTTGCTTAAAAAGCCCATGTATTTCATTGGAAAGAAAAGTGTTCAACACTGTAGTTGGACACATTCTGTTGGCCAACATATCGGTCCTACACTTGATGCCTTCATAAAATGCATGGACGTTTCAGCCAAGTATCTGAAAGTATTCAACACTGTGTTGAACACTTGAAAGTGTGCGTCAGTTGAACACTTTTCATTACACGGCATATCACCGAAGTGTTGAATTTTCAAAACAAAGAGCCTGCCTGCCTCATGGCTCCTATGGAAGAAATATTTCGAGAGGGAGGAGGCTCACAGGGCGAGAGAGAGGGTTGAGGTGTTTGCGCCGGAGAGATGGGCTGGGCAGGCAGGTCCGCACCACAACGCCCGAGGAAGAATAACAACGCCCTCGAACCCTCTCGCCCACTCCCCTCACCTCGCCACCGGCCGGGTCGGGCCGGCCCGGCGTCTACAATTCTGCCCTCCTTTGCCCTTTCGTGTTTCGCACCCTGCCGGTTTTTTACTCCATTACAACAATTCTCCCCCCCCCCCTCCTCCTCCCTCTCCGCCGTGTTTTTTTGCCGGCGCGAGCTAACTATGTACGGCGTGTACGGCGCTGTGGCTGTGCGAGGAGCGCAGCACCACCCTAACACGCCGCCCGCACCTGCCTGCATCGGTTTTTCGTCTTTTCTCTTTCCCTCCTCCCTCTCTTCCCCGTCTTCTTTCATGGTTTTTTCTTTAGTCCTCCCTCTCCTCCTCCTCCTCCTCCTCCTCCTCCTCCTCCTCCTCCTCCTCCTCCTCCTCCTCCTCCTCCTCCTCCACCTCCTCCTCCCTCCTCCTCCCCTCCTCCTCCTCCTCCTCCTCCTCCTCCTCCTCCACCTCCTCCTCCTCCTCCTCCTCCTCCTCCTCCTCCACCTCCTCCTCCTCCTCCTCCTCCTCCTCCGCCCTCAGAGGTCTTCACAAGCAGCAGAACTGTTTGGGGTGCAGCAGCAGAGAAGGGTTTAAGGACTAGAGGGGCTGTTTGGCAGAGGGTACGCTGCCACAACCTGCAAGCGCGAGGTGAGCGGGGGCGGGTGCTCCAGCAGCGTCCCCCTCTCCTCTCCTCTCCTCTCCTCTCCTCTCCTCTCCTCTCTCTCCTCTCTCTCCTCTCTCTGAACCGCTCGATACATCATAATGAAGGTTCAGGCGGGGCGGGGCGGGGCGGGGCGGGGCGGGGCGGGGCCGGGCCGGGCGGGGCGTGGCAGAGTGTGCCACAGGGGGCCCTCGCCTCGCCCCGCCCCGCCCCGGTGTCCACAGTTAACCAGTCCTGCACCGCCAATAGCGGAGCGGCAGTCGGGACGCATCGCGTGTGCAATGCAGTTACCGCACCGAAATAAGTAAGCACCCACACACGCACACACACACGGCTTTGCTCTCTCTTTCTCTCTCACTCTCTCTCTCTTTTTCTCTTGCGTTCTTTCTCTCTGTCTCTCACTCTCTCTCTCTCTCTGTCACCCCCTCTCTCTGTCACTCTCTCCCTCTTGCACACCCATACACAAGCAGGCATTTTGAAACGCGGCAGCAGCATAGGCTCTCACATCACACTCTACATATATGAAAGCGATTACTTCGGTACTCCATTATAAGCTTTAAACATGTATAATTCGCTCTTGTTTGAGCCTTTTTATTGCAGTATATTTTTTTGGCTGGCGTTCTTACAGTATAAAGCTTTGTGCTATTCGTGAGCTTACTAACGCCTAGCCAAAGTGCTCATGGTGTCAGCGTGCACTCATACTAAGTCATGGTGTAACCAGGCACACGCTTAAATAACAGAACAGGAATGAAGTGAATTAAAGAAAGAATAGCGTTTTTCAAATTCCTGCAGGTACTTATAGCGCAAATTTTAGCTACGCGTCCGGAAAAGTGATCAACGTTAGGGCGAAAGCCGTTTATAATAATGCGCGTTAAAACCGCACAGAAACACTTAATAATGTTAGCAGAAATACAATGTTCTTGAATTCTTACTCTTATTTACGATAACTTAAACAGCAGTCTTGATTTTATTTGTTACGATTTTTTACACTTAAATTTATTTTATTTTGTGCGTTTTGCCTCACTCTTTGTTATGGAGACCCGGCGAGAAAAGTCACCGAGTCAAACCAAACTATGCTCACGAGTTCGTCGTCTCGCGCCTCTCTTCGCATATCTACCCTAAGATAATTCACATTGACAATAAATACAGCAACATAGGTCCCGAAATTATAATGTAAAATCACTTAAAAAGACAACCTGCCTATCCTGATTTAGAATTGAACCCTACGCTTTTCTTAACGCCGCGCGATTTGAGGCGACCCAGACCGCCCCAAGCGCCGGGATGGTAGGCCGGCCCGCAGGGCGCCCACGCGCGCCTCGGCTGCCTACCCAACAGGCGCCCTCACCTCGCCGCGGCTCACCACGTCCCGGAAAGGGGTAGCAGACGATAGTGGAGGCGTAGAGTCGTTAAGGCCCCGCCCAGCGCCGGTTTCGACCGATTATCACTTTCTGCCGTCAGAATACCAGAACGGGCGACGTGAGCAGGGTTCAGAGAGTTGGAGGTCCCGCACCGCCGCCCTCCCAGTCGGACTCAGGACAAAGTTTGTTCCGGAAGGGGCCGGGCGGGGCGGGGCCGGGAGGAGAGAGAGAGAGAGGAGAGGTGAGCAGAGCAGGTGGGTTAGGTTGCGCGACCTGGACCGGGCCGGGCGGAGTGAGAGAGAGGAGGGGTGGGTAGAGCAGGTGGGGCCGGGCCGGGAGGAGTGAGAGAGAGGAGGGGTGGGTAGAGCAGGTGGGGCCGGGCCGGGAGGAGTGAGAGAGAGGAGAGGTGGCGGTAGAGCAGGTGGGTTAGGTTGCGAGGCCTGGACCGGGCCGGGCCGGGCACAGTCATGCTGGTGGCCAGCCGAGGGGGTATGCACTCGCGTAAAAGTCGGGTGACTCTGTCCGTAATAGCACGCGTAATAGTATGCGTAGTACTGGTGTCATAGCCGAAATTCTCCGAAATTTGCCTGTTTTCGGGTTATTTTTGGCTGTTTTTAGCTGAATCCCGATATGTTTGAAGCGTAATAGAGCGAAACAGTTGTAATAGTCGGGTCACAGGTTTTGAGAGTGCCCCCCCCCGTGGCCAGCGCAGGGACCCGCACTAGCACACAGCATCCGGCACAGAGGCCGCCCGGCCCCGGCGGCGTGGCGTGGAGATCGATGGTGCAGAAGTGCGTCAGCTGTTATTCGCGCCAGCGCATGGCGCCTTAATTAAAACTGCAAAGAACGCGACCCGCAGTGCGCGCCGCCTGCGCGACCAAAACGTATTGACCAGGACGCTTGGACGACCTACCGCCATTCACTCTCTCTCTCTCTCTCTCTCTCTCTCTCTCTCTCTCTCTCTCTCTCTCTCTCTCTCTCCCTCTCCCTCTCCCTCTCCCTCTCTCTCTCTTCCTTTCGCACAGCCACATGTATACAGCGCATACGTCGCGTTTCAACAGCCACCACGTGATTTTGCGCCCGTAGAAGGACAAAGGGTATGAGGATACGAAGGAGGGGAGCAGGGGCCGGGGAGGAGGGGTGAAAGTAAGGCGGGGGGTGGGGAAAGCGACGCACCAGTAAGGGGTGGGGGTTAAACAAAGACAGAGAGAACGGGAGAGGGGGAGACGGAGCGGCGCTGAGCGGCGATACCCAGCGCAATACTGCCCAGAAATATATATCATACAGGATTCCAACACAGTTATGAACGGGTAGGGCTGGCTCTCTCTCACAGTCCCGCCGGCAATAACACTGGCTGCCTGGCTCCGCTCCGCCCCCCCGCCGTGTGCGTTGGCGGCGGTATCGGCTGGTACCAAGCGCCCGGGCCAAAAGCATATATTACGTCTAGTTTTTTGCAGTACGTACTCGCTGCCTGCACATGTGGCCCAGCGGTCAGCCTGCACCCTACTCGCGTCCAACTTGCCAGCGATTATAAAATTACGCGCGTAGTCTCGGATCTGCGGGCCGTGTTTGGTTTTCACTGAGATCATATTTTAATCGCCACAGCGCAGAAGGGATATTTTAAAGTGATGTCGTATGCGTGCCTTTCTCACGGTGCTCTGCACAAGATCACCAAGAAGGACTTAATTGAAAGCGAGGGGGCAGCCACCTTGGATGTTAGGGCACTGTTAAAAGTTTACAAAGTACATCCCTTGTAAGCCTACGAAGTATTCGATTCCTTTGTATTACGAAGCACCGTTTTGTACTACAAATGATGTGCTTTGTAAGCTACGAAGCATCACCCTTTGTCTTACAAAGCAATGCTTCGTAATACAAAGCAATGCTCCGTAATACAAAGCAATGCTTTGCAGGCTACAAAGTCTGACTCTTCGTATTACATTGGCCTTGTTTTCTCCGTAACTTACAAAGCAAATCCTTTGTAATACAAAGCAATGCTTCGTAAACTTTTAGCAGTGGGTGCACAAGATTTCATCGGGGGAATGATTTCGACGGATTTCGTTAGATTTCAACGAATTTCGTTAGATTTCAACGGATTTTACGCCCACATTTTGCCTTTTTTGCCATTTTTAGGCCTTCTGGCAAAACATTTCGTGTTTCAAGAGATTTTTTGTGCTTGTGAGGGGACACAGGATTTCTAGAGTGGTTGCCCCCTCGATTGAAAGGCAGTTATTGGCAAGAAGAGGCGGGCCCAAGATGGTTGTCGGAGAACGGCCGCAGCGCGTCTCGTCAGGACCTCTGGAGGCTGGAGCTGGAGCAGGCTGGAGGCTCCAGGGTTCTGCCTCAGAAATCCTCCGGGGCGCCTGGCCGCACTGTAATTAAGGTCCCGCGAGACAACACTGTCATTGTCAGTCGGGGGACGGGGCGGGGCGGGGCGGGGCGGGGCGGGGCGGGGCGGGGCGGGGCGGGACGGGCCGGGACGGGACAGGACGACGGGCTCGGGAGCGGCTCGACCCCGCCGCGCCGCGCCGCGCCCCGGCCTCATCTGTCCCATCTGTTTCCCTTTCCCTCAACCTCCCTGAATCCATCCTCATTGCGCCCGTACGCTTTCTCTACGAAGAACGGAAAATAACAGGTTTATTGTGCAGAAAAGTGGTTATTGTGTTTTTATTTTTAGAGGAGTGGTTTGTAAAAATGGCAAAAATGAAAATTTTATAGCAAGCGCGTGCCCGAAACGAAATCGACCTAATTCGTTTCACGATTAAAACCTCCGACGTGGGCCAAAAAATGACGGTTTGTGGTGCACCTCAATCGTCAGAGAAAGAAGAAGAAGGGACGAAAACTCGAGGGTCAAAGAGAAAGGGGGAGCTTGTGTTAAATATTCACAGCGAGTCTCCACCGACGACATACAGAAAGAGAGGGACACACGCAGACAGACAGACAGACAGACAGACAGACAGACAGACAGAGTCACACACACACACACACACACAGTCACACACGGATGTGACGTCTAGACAGATGGGACCCGGAGCGCGGGGGGACAGCCCTGCTCGGGAGGGACAGGGGAATTCACTTACATTGCGGCGCGACGGGGTGGAGCGAGTGGGCGAGGCAAGGAACATTGAAATAGCGCACTCGCATGGGAGAGGGACAAAGACTAAGTTATGCACAAACAAACGGAATTGGGTTTTTTTATTGTATTTGTTCTCAGGGAACTCGAGAAAAGCGCTGCGCTGTTCTGTCGAAAATAATTATGAAAAGATTTTTATCGTTCGAAAAGGAAGGGATTTTTTAACTGCACAGATTTGAGTAGAAAAATCTGTTGTTTTTTTTTGTTTTTTTTTTAAACGAATGAAAAATCACGACCTAATAACGCTGAATCGGGGGCAGCAGTAGGCTAGCACACGACACGGGCGAGAGATGACCGCGACCGTGACTGGCCTCTTCATAACCAGTAATACACCGGAAAAACAAAGGTGCTAAGCAACACCTTTCCTGGGGCGCTAAAATCGAGTGCTAAGTTTAGTGCCTTTCCTAGGGCACTAAGCCTTTGCAAAGGCACTAAATTTGTATGGAGTATACGCAGCTGGTCAGCTAAAGGTGCTAAGTCCTACCTTTAAAAGGCGCTAACAAAATTTAGTGCCTTTCCTGGGGCACTAAATCTTAGTGCCTTTGCAAAGGCACTAAATTTTGTTAGTGCCTTTTAAAGGTAGGACTTAGCACCTTTGTTTTTCCAGTGTACTGTTACATCGCAATAGTCGAGGGGGTATGAACTCACGTAATAGTCGGGTCACTCTATCCGTAATAAAGGCGAAATAGTATGCCTAATGGAAACGTACTAGGAGCGTAATAGCCAAAATTTCCATATTTTACCTATTTATTGGGCCAGTTTGGGCTGTTTTTGCCTGTTTTGGGCTAAATCTGTACAATTTCGGAGCGTCTTACAGCGTTACAGACGTAACACTGTAAAATGCTTGCAAAGAATTGGTTCGTATTGCAAACTATTTTCTTTGTGAGTTGCAGAGAATTTTGAAGCATTGTATTACGAACTAATTCTTCGTAATGCGAATAATAAAAATTTTCGCAACGTTGCAAAGAATTTAGTTTGCAACCATTTTACAGTGAATAGTCGGGTCACAGATTTTAAGAGTGAATTCCCCCTCGGCAATAGTCGACGCACCTTCCAGCCTACATATTAGTCCCTCGCCACCCCTCCCCTCCCCCTCCCACTCACAGCTCAGGGCCGGACGTCCCCTATCAGGGTGTCGTTGACGTGCCGCGTCAACCCAAGGATGAAACTGCCGACGTCGACATCAAAGTTAGCAGTGCTGAGGCTGAGGGGTCTGCCACCATCCCTCAGCGCCTGCCTGACGGCAACGCTCCAGCCCCTCCTGCGCCCGCTACGCTCCATTTTTGTTTGCTCAGAGCACAGCAGCGTGGAGCGGCAGCGGAGACGGAGGTGGCGCGGCGGAGTAGGGGGCCTGCTCCGCTCCGCACTCCTTAGCCTCCTGCCCCTGCTCCCCCCTGCCCCTCACCCAACTGCTTCTGCTCCTGCTCCTGCCCCTGCCCCTGCTGCTCCTGCCCCTGCCCCTTGCTCCTGCCCCTGCCCCTACCGCAACCCCTGCTCCTTGCCCTGCCCCTACCCAGGCCCCTGCTCCAGCCCCTGCCCCCTGCCCCTACCCCTGCTCCTGCTCCTGCTCCTGCCCCTGCTCCTGCTCCTGCCCCTGCCCTGCCCCTGCCCCTACCCCCAGCCCCTGCTCCAGCCCCTGCCACTACACCTGCCCCCCCTGCCCCTACCCCAGGCCCTGCTCCTCGGTGGAGCGCCGTGCCCCTCGTCCTGCCTACGCACAAGAGCAGGCCCCCTTCCACGCCTCCTCGAGCCTGGCCCCCGCCATCAGCGTCTCGTCGAGTTACCAGCCCTTCGGGGCATATCCACCACTCGGCCGCCACGCCCGGCCACGCTGCGTCACGCAGGGCCGCCCCCGGTCCGCCCCCGCCCCGCCCCCAACCACAGCCAGCACCAGCAGCTGCACGTTGGCTCAGGGGCGGGGCGGGGCACACTCCCCGGGGACAGGAGGGGTAGGGGGTCCTCTGCCCTGCCGCTCTCTGTGGTCTGCTCTGCGAGCAGCGCCGCCACTGTCTACAGAAGCAGCACTGAGGAGCAGAACCCAGCCGCCCCGCCCCACCCACCTCCTCGCTCAAACTGCCGCAACCCTCCAAAACGCCTGATTCGTGCATTTCACCTGCGACTTTCACACCCCTCCTCCTCTACCCCTACTCCTCGTCCAGCCAGCCCAACTCCACGCGGAGTCAAGTTTCCGTCCCGCGGCGAGTTTTCTCATCTGTACTTCCCTCTAATCCCCCTTTCTTTCGCAGCCCCGCACTTCGCTCCTCGTCTTTTCGTTTCTCGCGAGCCCCGCCCCGCCCCGCCCCGCCCCGCCCCGCCCCGCCCTGCCCGCCCCGCCCCGCCCCGCCCCGGCACCCCGCATGTGCAGAGACTTTCGTCTGGACCCACGCCGGCGACGAGGCGGCCGTCTACTCCGGACCCGCGCCCCCCTCCCCCCTCCCCTCCACCCGTACAAAGTTTTGAGCTGCGTCCACCATCTCCCCATCGCGCGTTTCACCCAGTCCTTCTCAGGAAGGATTTGTGCCTGGCAAGCCGGCTCCAGCTGGAGAACGACTCGGAGCAGCACTCCAGGCCCAGACCCGCAAGGACCCTACTCCAGGCACCTCTCTGCAGGATGTGAGGTGTAGGCTGCAGAGCTCTGCTCTGCCGACAGAGAATAGAAACAGAGTCCTCGTCCTCGTCCCCGCGACCAATTAAAATTTTACAGTTAAGTGAAAGTTTTCCTTTTTTTTATCAATTCGAATAGCGAAAACATATTCTTTGTAATTGGTCAAAGGAAAAGGGACGAAGTGAAATCTCTCGGAAGTTGTGTAATTCCTCTGGTCGTGGACGTAGAAAATATTTCCCACTGGCACAAACAGGAGGAGCGTGACTACATACGCACAAAGCACCCCCCCACCTTCCCGCGGCAGGCGCAGCGACGCTGTACGCTCATTGGTCTATTCAGGGCGCACGCTGTTTACACCGAGGCGGAGCGAGGCGAGGCAAGGCGCCTGTTTGTGTTACGCCTAGCTGTGCCCTAACGTGTGCACTAACGTTACATACGTGAGCTCTGTTGTGCGGAGCTTTGGTCCCCGTCCCGTCTCGCCAGACCCAGCCAGGGTGACCGACTAACACGCAACGCTAACGACGCCATAGGGGTTACGTCCGAGGGGGCCACCACTCTGTTTACTGACGTACACAGGATTACAAGATTACACGGATTACACGTGATTACATACCTGATTTTCGGTGGTAAATCGTAAAATTTTAGGATATTTTCCATATTTTGTGCATTTTGATGAGGGATTACAGTGGGATTACACGTGGATTACAGGGTAACCTGTACACAGGATTACAGAAGTGGTGGCCCCCTCGGTTACGTCTGTGTGCAAGAACCTGCGCCGCTTTTATCCAGTTAATAAAGGAATACCGGCGACGGGGAAAAAAGCACAACACAGCTCTTCTTAAAGATTCATGCAATGGACCAACCACGTGTTAATCCTTGTCTGAGATAAAATACTGTCAGAAAAGAGAGGACAGTAATGAGGATATATGGTATTGGGGGGCACGACCTAAACACACCCCGAATAGCCCATTCTTGTACCAAGAACACGGGGTTTCTCGTGATGCAAATTTACTTGAGAAAAGAATGTGCACTAGCTGACAGCAAGAGGATTTTCTTGGCCCAAGTACATTTTTCGTAATGCAGAAACGAGCTTTTTTCCGGGTGCAGATAATACAGACTGCATGGGAGGGAGAAGGGCCGGGGCGGGGCGTGGCTGGGCGGGGCGGGGAGAAGGGCTCCGCTAAGG